>LPNX010822700.1:0-117459 GCA_001517045.1 Pseudotsuga menziesii
AGAACAAAATGAATAAGAAATTTTAACCAGCAAGGCCCGTTTCATGTTCTTTTCAAATGAATAAGAACTTTTAACCAACAAGTCCACCCTTCATGAAGTTGTCAATTTTCTGTTTGTTACCCCTTACCCCTTATCGGGGACTGTGTATTTAAATTTTTTTTTATGATTTAAAACTCGCGTACGCATTTTGGCTATAAAAATCGCGCGCGCGTTTTGGCTATACAAATCGCGCGCGCGTTTTGTAGTAATATAACGCGTACACGATTTGTCTTCCTATCCTACATGTTCCATGACATGTCAGGCTCGGGTTGAACCATACCAAGTGCTATGTCAGGCTCGGGTTGATGTATTTTTTGGTAACATGATGTTGTTTTTGAAAACTAGGATTGCATCTTAAAGGTCCATCATCTTCTTGCACTGACCCTTACATTGTTATATTTGGTTTAGTAAATAAATAAACTACTAATCATATAGTTTATTTATTAATAATATCAACTAAGCTAAGACTAACAAATACTATAAACCAAGTAGAGTTACATTAAAGTATTTAAATTATAAAGAACAAACTAGTTACAGAATCTATGCTTATCTTTTCAAAGAACTTTGAGTAAAATTCTTTTTATCATTTTAGTAAATGAAAACAATAAGAATATGATAATAACTAATATAAAAAATAAATATATATCTATGTAAAGAATTGTTCTATAATTATCAACAAGTTTATACCTGCAAAAGTAAACTACAGGGTTGAAACCCTAAACTAAATTTATTGTTTCAAATAACAACATTTAACTACAATCCAATTACTTGGATTATTTTATTAATAAACAACTAAACTGATCTAGACTGTTTACAGTCCTTTAAGGACAAGTGAAAAGACAAATTTATTGTTACAACTTAAAATTATCACAACACACCTGTAACATTAATTTAACCTAATTAACAAGTAGCAGAACTATTTTTAAAATAAATTGAAAAAATTATTTAGACAAGGGTTTCTTTCAGGAAAACCCTAGCTCATAATTCCCGAGCAAATAAGTAAAATCTATAAATTACACTGTGACTGAGTTATAGTCTTAATTAAAAACAATAATCAAATTACAAGATATAATAAAGAGTGAAATTCTTTATTAACAGTCAGTTAGGGAAAACCCTAACATACACAGAGTCACTCATATAGTATACTACAAAATGAGTCGGAGCTCAAAGAAAATCTATTTAAAAACCAATGTATTTCATTGGCAGGCCATAAGGCTAGAAGCCTAAAACTAATTAAAACACCCAGCTCACGGCCGGGACTACGCATCGACTTAGTGAGGGTTTGTAGACATAATATAACCAACAACAACCTTTGAAAAGAAACTGCATAGCTAATGGCGAAACTGGACAAGCTTCCAATCTTGGGGTTTCAACACCGAACAACTCTATTGCAAGTAAGGTAAAAACCCAATCATCTAACCCAGGGCTTACCAGATTGAAGCCACGGGCCTTTGAAGACAGCCAGCTTATACCTTCACCATAGGTTGCAAGAGTAGTTCCAAGTTCCTACAAAGGAAGCACAATACGGTGTGTTAAATTAAAAATTCTTTTACTATTGAAAACCTACTATAAACACGATTTTACTATGAGTATTCTATTTTGAAAACAAAACTAAATATTTGCCTTAATAAAGAGAACGAACAGTCTAGCGATGGAACAGTCACTAATAGCAAGGTGTGCATACAAATATCCAAACCCTATGATGATGGTGAAGCAAAACCAACATCAAGTAAAGCTTAGCTTCTCACAACAATGACAGGCCACGGGGAAGGCAAGATGGAGCTATGGACAGGCCGCAAGCAAGTGCAAAGTAAAACCAATAAAATATCACAGAATAAAAACCCACAGTTAAGAAGTTTGGCAACAATACTGAGGTCAAGAGAGTACATCATGTTAAACCCAAGTATTGGAACAAGATAGAACAAGAGGGACACTCACGGCCGCCATGAAAATATTGTAGAGCAGCCCGAAGGCCAGCATGAACTACGGATTGAGAATGACAAAGGGTTAGGGTTGCAATGGTTTTATATCTCCAATACATAGCCAGGAGATGACCATGTGCCCTCCAATATTTCAAACCATGCATGGGTCGATTCCAATAGTTCACCTGCGTTCCAATCATCCCAATTATTTAAAACAATGATTTTTATCCAAACTATGCATGAACTATGATGGAGGCAATTATATATCCCACTGTAATCATATATGCTCGATATCATAATGTTGATAGTTCCAATTTTGGTGTTTGGACAAAACAATAATTCATAAACATTGACCCTAGTGAACGGTGGTACCATTTGATATATGGAAGAGTCCAAAGTCGATTTGTTTGGAACCTTCCTAACTACTATAGATTTTTATGCTTGTAAAGCATTGTTAAAAATGCATGTACTATAGTCCAACTTATCATTTATAAACCAACAACTTGGATGGTCATAATTTATGGAATCGAATAGCAAAGTAATATATTATAACTATGATTTTTACAAGGTTTGACTTCAGTTTAAACTTTCATAAACTCTAGTTGCTTCTCAACTTGTCAATGCTAGTAATTTTACCATAATTGTTGTGTTGAACAAGATAGATTCTGATTGCTCAAGATAACCTACACTTAGCATAGGGTAGAATTTTGATCTTGGTAGAAAGATCTACCTTTTTGGTTACTATAAACATTAACTTAATGTAAGAGAGACATTATGGAAATAATAAAATTTCAATGAAAATACCATGCTCAAGTCTTTAATCATTAAAATGACACAGATTGACTTAGACTTACAAAGTAATGGAAAATAGTATTCCATGTGAAACGATGCAGTTATGTTTACATTAAATAAGCCTATAATTTCAAGGATATTTACAAGCAGTAAGTTTTCCCTACATAATGTAAATGACAATTAGTTTGGTACTTAAGTAATGACTACAATACATGTAGTACAACATTGATGAAGAAGCTGATAACCTGTTAGTGAGCAACTGGTTTGTACATATAAGTAACAGGTTGATACTTACCATAACTAGTAAGTTAAAGATAAAATCGAATCGTATATTCTACTAAGAATCTTTACTATCAGTATTGATAGAAGCTCTTCCATGTATAAAAACAAATAATATGAATAAGTGTAACATTTCAAGTTAAGCATGTTGAAATAGAAATGAATATATGACAAATATTATAGGTTTAGAGTTCACAGTAAGTGTCTTTAGTGTCACTAAGCTTGATAAAGAAAGGACCCATTTATTTGAACTTTGCTTACAAGAAAAACTAGAGATGATAAACTACTTTACCTCTTTGAAGTTGCTTGAAAAATTATCAGCTTATTATACTAGCATATTATTTTGCAAACATAAACACTTCTTGATACTTTATGATTTTAAAACGTATACTTGTTCGATCATGCCTGTAAACCTGTAAGAACCAACAATCTGTCTCCATTAGCATAAATGCTAAGTAAGCCCAGGATTCAAAGTTAGATTCCACCTACTTGCCATAAAGTAGACTCATTATTAAACTGAAAGACAAACAGTATGCAAACAAATCTTATTTATGTTACGAAAAGTAAACTACTTTAGTTACCATAATTTGAAAATGTGTAATACTAATCGTTGGACTGTTTCATTTTTCACTAACCATTAGTTGTTAGTAAACCACATATTCAACATTTTATGTTATCTCAAAATTTTAAATTTTTGTGAAAATTTGGGGGTTTGACAAATTATCTCATAGAAGGAGGCATTGTGCAATTGGAAGAGTTGAATGGTGAGCCTCTAACAGGATTGGTTAATGGAATCTGAGTAAAATTGTATAGGTATAACCATGCATTCCTCCACTGTGTTTGTAAATTCGCAAGAAAAAAAAGCAGAATTTTTTGAAATCCCACTTTTTTTATTGTGTCAAAGTTTTGTACATTTGACGAAGTCTTCGGGTTTCTAGATTGAGCTAATGGTTTGTCGAGGTCATTTATTGTCGAAGTCAGTTGAGGTTCCAAGTAACATACTTGTGTCAAGTTAGATCACTGAATTGTCAAAGTTGGCACCCCATCGAAGTTGTAGTTAATGTGCATTGATGACTACTTTTAATGAGAAAGTAGTGGTGGCATTTGTGGGAACTTGTCATAAATTCTCGAAAAGACTCAAGTGTGTTAACATATTGGTCACCACATTCATAATCATTTCAAGGATATGGTCATATTCATTGAACATTCAATGCATAGGAAAGATGTGTGTGGCAGTCAATTCAAAAGTACATGCTACCCATCAAATAAAAACTCATTTTTTTGAGATGTTAAGAGTGTTAAAAAATCCATATTTTCTATAGTCGCTTGAAGGTGACTTCGCACATTGCACCTCCGTAATTGGATTAACTAATGATGACATCAACATGATATTCTACAAAATGACTGATTTTATAGAAGAAAATAAGAAAATTGCTGAAAAATGAAATGTTGAGCTTTTTAGGAGTGTAACTAACATGCTCACTACGCTATCAAGCAGTTAAAGAGCTATAGATTTCAGCCACTTAGAAAGGAGTTAGCAAACAAGAGGAAATGAGGAAAATAGAAGTTGGGCCATATAAATAACAAACATATGTAGAATCAATCTATTCAATAGGCTAAGTAATACAGTTACTGCCGAAATATTTGAACTTTAAGAATATAGAACTGAATGTGCAAGCTCATAACCTCAAATTCATTGATCTTAACTTGTCAATCTTGCATGTATTTATGTTGCACAACATTCAACAAAATTTCACAGAGGAAATTAAAGTCCAAGAGTAGTCTGTGTATGCAATGGTGATGAAGTTTAGAATTCATGCCACTGCTTTGGAAAAAGAGTCTTTTGAACTCCAACAACAAAAAACCAATTGAGTTGGGACACACAGAAGTTGCAGGAGGTTGTCAAATATACTTGTTTTGGAGTTCCCAAGGTGACAATTCTCAAGGAAATGACCCTTGAGGCTAAGTTAATTTGACTTGGGAAATTTATCACTAGCTTCCATCAGAAAGTTGAGTAATTGGAGTCCAAGTTAGTTCCTAGTACACCCCCTAAAGTGGTTGAGCAATGATAGATATAGGTTTTGGGGGTCATCCAAGCTATCAAGGAATATGATGCTTACTATGCAAAGATGCATGAGGAGATATTTCATATTTGGGGTGCATTGTTAGAATATGCAGAGCAATAGGATATCACCAACAAACTTGGTGCAACTCAAGATAATATGGAAAACTTGTAGAGTTTTTTGAAGACCCTATCGCTAGTAGAAAAGATGCGAAAGGATGAAAAGAATAAGGTGTTGCAAGCACAAATTAACCAGCTAATATTTTAACAGTAAAATAGGAATGAGCGATCTGAAGACCTCCAAACTGAGGCTCAAGATGAATGAGCTAGTTGAATACCTCCAAACTGAAGCTGAGTGGTTTTTTGAAGCGATTGGACAGGAACACACAGAAAACCAGAAGGAAATGAAAGGGGAAACAACACAAAGTGAAGGTGATATCAATTTAGAAACCATATATGAAGTCATCAAGAAAAAGCAAAAGGTTCAACAGTATGTCTAGGTGACGAAGAAAGTCTACAAGAACTTTCTGTGGAAGCTAAAAACACCAGTTGCTGAAACCTGAAGTGGCCCAGGATGAGAAACATGTTGATTATTAGGGGCTTGTTGTCCCTAGGAAATTTTGGGTACGATTTTTGGAGAAACTGTTTTGGTGTGAATGGGGATATGACGAAGTGTTTTGACAAAGTCAACAACTCCAAAAAAGCAATCAAGATTTCAGGAAATCAAGTTGTTTGATGAAGTCCAATTGCAGAGTTGGTTAGGTGGTTAGGAATGTTTTTCCACTCACATTATTAGGATCAGGAAGTGGTTGTAGGATGAAAGGATATGAAGAGCCTATAAATATGTAATGGGATGAGATTTTTAGGGTTAGATAGTTTTGGGAAGAAAAATATACATGTTTTGTTATGAGTCAATGCAATGTTTTGAGTTTTGTCGAAGTTGAACTATAAGAGAGTCACAAGTGTGTTGGATATTTTGCAGGATGTGTGCACAAATATGTTGTAATGAGTGATCCAAGGGAGGTATGTAGACTGCGTGTGTAGGCATAAAGCATTCTTTTTCTACGACTCTTTAATAATCCATTCTTTTATGTTTTTTCGCATCTTGGGTTTCCATGTTGAGATTCTGGTGTCAAATGTTGTATGATATGTGTGTGATCTGTTATTTTTCTTACTAATCCATCTAATTGTAAGTACATTTGACGGATGAAAAAATGAATTAATTATGTCTATGTTGTTTACCTAGGGTAGGGTGTTGTAATTTGTTAAAATGATCTCTGTTGAAGTAATGTGTCTATCGAAGAACTAAAATTTTTGAGGTTATATTTGCTGTATGTCGTGCTATTCCCCTTCCTTACTATAGAAACTTTGTTCCTGCAGTCCCCATAGGTATGTCGGGTCAGAATTCACTTGGTATACAGGTTCCTCCATAAGGGATGTACCTTTTCAGGATGACATCTTGGGTATTTGTTGGTATGTTGTTGGGTGGACCTAGGTTAAGATAAGATTGTGACAACACTCAAGAAGAATATCTCATGAAGTTGATGTTGATATGGGACATGAAAGTAGCATGGGTGACTACAAAAACTTCAATTGATTATTGGTGATCAATACATTTGAATGTTGTTACTACAAGTTGTATATTTTGGATTTTTTATCTATGAAAAAAAAACATTTCTTGTAATACAGAAATTTCACTCCAATTGGATGACGATAAGTAATAAATAATTGTAACAATGCCAAAATGACATTTTGATTATGGATGACTGTTATGATGTCCCATATTTTGGATTTTTATTCATATATAATTAAAATGGTTTATTATTTTATGCATTATAAAATGTCACAAAATGTTACATAATTGATTTAATATATGAATTATTTTTACATTGTGAAATCAACAAAGGTGTACCCAACAAGTTTGTCAAAACACAATATTTAAAATAGGAAAATAAATATTACTATAAACCTATTTCTTTCTCCAATAATTAATTGAAAATATGTCAAAATAACAAAGAAAAACAATATTTACATATCATTAGGGTGGAGAAAATAACCATAGAGCCATACACAATCTATAAAATAAATAAATAAACTATATTTACATGTCTGTAGAATGGAAAAGTTCACAACCACAACATACAAAATCTATTTAAATTCACCACAATAGCATATGCAATCTATTTATTTTAACTAAACAATTCCTTTTATTCATTTTCATGAACCTATTCAAATTTTAACCATTGGTTCTCTTTCACATAATAAATGTATAGGTTATATTTACATTTATAATACACACTGATATGTGGAAGAATGTAATCTCACCTCTAGTTAGTTAGTGAGTTAGGTAACCCAAGTTATTTTCTGACCTATGGTATTGTTATGATGTATTTGATATTTATACTGAGTCTAATAATGAGAAGGAAATCAATCTGCCCATAGTTCTTCTATCTACTTCATTGTTTTCTTTGACATGGTATTAGAGATTCCGACCTGATATTAGGGTAAGCCTTTTCACAGAGTGGAAATCATGTATAGTAAGAAGAATATGTGTATCCCATCCGAGATTGCATTCTAGGGTTTCAACGTCTGTGACTTGGCATCGGTGATTTAAATCATCTTTTTTTATTTCCACGGATTTCTCTTCTTGCACATACATTGGGCTGGGAAGGAAGCATCCATATCAAAGCCCACTCCCACAAATCCCACCAAAGATAACATCATGATGGTTTCCCCGATTATTATGATAGGACATTGAAGAAGCCTCAGGAAATCACTGTTATTTCTAGTTTCCAACCATATCCCAACCCCCACGATCAGGATCGACAATAAGAACGTCAAGAAATTTATCAACCCCACTATGTTGTTCATAGCATAATTCATGAAATGCTCTCGTTGAGATTCAAACTCTCGCACTCTCAAACTTTGGAAATGCGCTTTCCTCAAGCCACATTTCAAACTCTGGACCTGCTCTTCACTAGCTTGCGCACCATATTTTCAGTAGGCTCACACTACTTCGGCCACCCCTGCGGAAATCATGCCCACCAGACAAATCGTGAAGTGCATTTTTGAAGCACATTTTTTTTTGAAGAAAAAAATGCCACCACACTCTTTCTTTTCAGGAAGAGTGTTACCTAAAGAGGCCACCACATGTTTAACATAGCGAAAGCACAATGCCACCGCCCAGTTTGCAAAGTCAAGGAGAGTTACCACCTCTCTGCTTGCATTTGGAAAGTGTGGTGAAACGCTGACACTTACACCAATTTTTGGCACCGTGCCCCCCAACCTCCCTTTGCTAGTGGCCAAGGAGTGGTGCTCTATTTTTTCCAAATAAAAATAGAGAAATATGGCCAGTACCAACTCATTGAAGATGATCTCCAAACCCATTCTGACTGGGGCCAACTATGATTTTTTGTCTATTAAGATGAAGACATTTCTCCATCTCAATAAATATTGGGATACAGTTGAAATCGAGTTCAAAGAACCAGATACAAATGATCTAGATGCAATGCCTAATGTCCAAAAAAATGTTGTTGAAGGTCATCTAGACCGAGATCTCACAATCACATGGATGATCCAAATTTGCATTGAGGAATCCATTTTCCCGTGGATCTAAGGAGCTATTAACACATATCAAGCTTGGAATCTACTTCCATTGTCCCACAAGGGAACCGATCGCATTAAAATGGTAAGTCTGCAAACCCTATGCCTTTAATTTGAAAGTTTGAATTTGAAAGAGTCAGAAACTGTAGATCAGTTCATGACTAGGGTTTTAGGCATTGTAACCCAATTCCAAACCCATGGTGAACCCCTAGAACTGAATATAGTCACTTCAAAATATTCTTCGGTGTCTCACAAAAAAGTGTGCTATGGAAGTGATTTACATAGAAGAGGAAAAATATGTGTCTCAGTTCACCCTAGAAGAGTTGATTAAATCTCTTCTATCTCATGAAGCTTGACTCAATCATGAAGAAGAGTCATTTACCAATGCTTTCAGCACCCAAGCTTCCCTTAACAAAGGTTGATGCAGAGGAGGACGAGGTAGAGGAAGAAATGGTCGGGGGTCTCCAGCTGTAGCCAACAAAACCAGTCACAGTCGAGAACACGCATATCATTCAGATCACTCTCACAACTCTCAAGGTCAGAGGGGGAGAGGAAAGAGATGGACCAATAATTCCAATGTTCAGTGTAACTATTGCAAGAAGTATGGACACTATGAAAAATAATGCAGAAAGAAGCATGATGACCAGGACAATACCCAAAAAAATAGTAGAGACGATGTTTCAAAAGAAGAAGAAGGCTCATAAGAGGTGATGTTTCTATCTTTTCAAGAAACTGAAGAGCACCACAACATAGATCTATGGCTACTACATAGTGGTTGCAGCAATCATGTGACAGGTAATAAGTCACTATTGTCTAGTTTGGATTCCTCTGTTAACACGAATATCAAGCTTATAGATGACTTTTTGGTTCCAACCAAAGGAAAAGGTACTATCCCTATTTTTACAAAGAAACTTGAAAAGAAATTGATTCATGAGGTGTTCTATGTACCACATTTGAATGTCAATCTGATCAATATATGTCAATTACGTCCCAACTAGTATGATATTCTATCTTATGATACATACTATACTATTTATGATAAACCCCTAGTAAGAGCCTCATTGCCAAAGTTGAAATAACCAAGAATATAATATTTCCTCTCACTCTTAGGAGTGCCAACCTTCCACAATCTGTAGCCCATACAGTTTCCATTCTAGATGAATCTTGGTTATGCCACTGTATATTTGGCCATCTTCCTTTTAAGAGTATTAATCTCCTGCATAAACAGTCAATGGTAAAAGAGTTACCGATTATTCATGAACAATCCAGCACGTGTGATGATTGTATCACTAGTAAACATCAAAGGGACAATTTTACCACTTCCACATCTCGAGCCAAATGGCATCTTGAGTTAGTTCATACAAACGTTTGTGGACCCATGCAAACCCAATACATAGGAGGAAGTTTTTATTTTTTGACCTTTGTTGATGATTTCAGCAGGAAAACATGGATTTATATCCTCACAAACAAATCTGAGACCCTCTCCCAGGTTCAAAGAGTTCAAGGCTCTCACTGAGAAGCAGTTTGGAAAGTTCATTAAAATGCTCAAGTCAGATGGTGGAGGTGAATATCATTCACATGAGTTTTCAGACTTCTACAAACAAAATGGCACGTAGATACAGTTCACCACAAGATACACTCCATAACATAATGGAGTTTTTGAATGGAAGAATTAGGCCATCATGAAAATGGCCTGTAGCATGCTGTCACACAAGAAGCATTCATATGAGTATTGGGATGAAGTTGTTGCATGCTCAATCTACTTACTCAACAGATCATCTATGGTGATTGTCCAGGACAAGATTCCCGAAGAAGAATGGAGTTGCACTAAGACTAGTGTCGCACATCTCAAAATATTTTTGTTCTATTTCTTTTGCGCATATACCTGATGAACTCAGAATAAATTTGGATAAGAAAAGTGAGCACTGCATTTTCACTATGGTTACACTGAACAACACAAGGCATACAAACTATATAATCATGTCACCAAAAATATTGTGGTGAGTAGAGATGCAAAACTCATTGAAGACAAATCATGCTGTAGTAATCCTTGTAATGTCCTCTCCCCTCTAACGAAGAAAGGACACGACTATTGCTCCTATCTAATCCGGGAAACTAGCCCCATAAATGTAAACATAAAATCACATTGAAGTAAAAGATGAAATTATGCATTGTCTAACATCATTAATCAACATTATAGTAGAAGCAAACATACATTCAACATAAGGAGCATGTTCATCATAATTCATATAAACAATACAATTGCATGGGTAATTACACGAGAATACTTATCTTTGAATGAAGCTTCCCGCAACTAGTTATGCTGCTACAACGTTCCACCCAACCATAGGCTAGTGTGCCCATCAATCTCTCAACATGACTGCCACCCCCGAGCTGGGCATGATTTCCAAAAGGAATAAGGGAACTAAGTAGGCTCACACATAGCCAAAGATATTTCAAAACTCCATCAAGACAAAGCTATGTTTGGGTTTATCAGACTACCAAGGGGATGGAAAGGTTTGTTTGCTAAGCTAGTGAGCTCAACCATAGAGCTATGGACACCTACATAAGATCTGACTTGGCTTTCCCAACATGTACACACTCAACGCAACAAATCATCCCCTTCTCTGCTGTATAGTGCCTCAAGCTATGCATTCCCTTCTAGTGCTATTCAGGATGTGCAGTAAGGAATAATCAGCCCTCAAGATCTCTCAGTGAGGTTCCTCATGCACTAAGTTTATCAAGCAAATTAACTGTTCCACTCCCAACTGGTTCAGACCCAAAGTAAGGTGCATAACAGTTCAGATTAAAACAAATATGCCCTTAACAACAAAAATGCATTTGTTGGGCAATTTATAAGACGTGGGAAACCAAAAACAAATTTTGAATGGGGAAAAATACCAAGGGTAAGGAAAACAATTTCAGAATCGTTCTATTGCTCCACAGAGGCAAAATCGATCTCTACAAAAACCCAACTCAGCAAATTGATTTTAGAAGATAGCTATGGGGATTTTGGGGAAAAATAGCCTCTACAAACCCCAAAACGTGAATCTTCTTTTCCCATGAATTTTGAAAACGTTTATGGCATTATAGGAGCAAAAATGACTACCATAAAATCCCAAAACAAAAAATATTCCTTGCCCACTTGATGAACAACACCAAAACGGATTTTCTGGGCATGCAAGATGAGTAAAATGAGCAAAACATGAGGGAAAAAGCCACTGTAAGCTTCGACTGCTTGAAGGAAAAGGAGAAAGTGGGTGTATGGCCAAATGGGCATGCAATTTGGGTGTTAACTTGCCCCAAAAGTAAAAAAGGTTTTCCCCAAAAATGGGTTTTCCCCAAATTCGAATTTCCTTCCCATACTCTTCCCATCCCCATGCAATAACTACTTCAACCAATTTCTAGCAGAATTAAATGATTGGGTGAATGAGACAAGAAAGGTAGTTGAGTGTTTCTTAGGTTCTCCCTTTGACATTTCACTTTTCCCCATTTTCCCCAAAGGTTAAATATTCCCCCCCCTATCCTTAGAAAATCATGCCCCCATCTCATTATTTGTTGCATTGACATAGTTGGTTGTGCGTTTTAATTAAATTGCATTTTTACATGATGCAAAAATTATAATGTGCTAGTTAGCACGAAATACCATCGGCAACGATTTTAATCATCGAACGCTAAATTGATGGTGGGGATTTTTCCCTTAGATCCATACCACGATTAATTACAATATATACACCATATACATTTAATGCAAACGGGGTCAAAACCGGGGTGTTACAATCCTTCAGACATACAACATGAAGAAATTTCAAATCAGCCAGATCTACCTATCAACTTCCAAGATTGGAAGTACAACAACAAAAAGAAACACCAAGAGAAAGTCCACCACAGAACCAAAAAACCAAAAGCTTGAGAGAGTTATATGAACAGACTCTAGATTTTAATGAACAACTTCAATATGCTCTATTCTCCTCTCAACCCACATCTTTTAATGAAGTAGTGAAGGATACAAAGTGGGTAAAAACCATGAATGAAGAGATTGATGCAATAGAGAAAAACCAAACTTGGGATCTTGTTGACATCCTTGCAGACAAAACCAGTATTGGAGTCAAATGGGTCTATAAGACCAAAATGAATGAAAAAGGAGAACTTGAAAAGCACAAGGCAAGGTTGGTTGCCAAAGGATATGCACAGAAGTATGGTGTAGATTATGATGAAACCTTTTCTCATGTAGCAAGGATGGATACCATTAGAGTTGTACTTTCCATTGCAACACAAAATCAATGGCACATGTATCAAATGGATGTGAAATATGACTTTCTTGATGGTATTCTTAAAGAAGAAGTTGATGTAGACCATCCACCTGGTTATACTGTCAAAGGTCATGAACACAAATTGTTTAAGCTGAAAAAGGCCTTGTATGGTCTAAAACAAGCTCCACAAGCTTGGAACAATAGGATTGACTCCTACCTCATCAACATGGTTTCAATAGAAGCAACAATGAGCCCACTCTGTATGTCAAAATGGAGCATGGTAAAATATTGCTTGTATGTCTTTATGTTGATGACATGATTTACACTGGAAATTTGATGCTTGAAGATTTCAAGACAGTGATGAAACAAGAATTTCAAATGACTATTCTAGTATTGATGAAGTACTTCCTTGGTCTGGAAGTTACTTAAACTGATCAAGGTATTTTTATTGCCACCATACGTATGCTACTAATATTTTGTAGAGAATCAGAATGGATAAATGTAAACCAACAGCAACACCCATTTCTCTTGGCACCAAGTTAAACCAATAGCAACACCCATTTCTCTTGGCACCAAGTTAACCAAGAATGATGATGGACCAGCAATAAATGCTATGCTCTATAAACAAATGGTAGGTAGTTTAATGTACTTGAATGCAACTAGACCTGATTTGATGTACGATGTTAGTCTTATTTCCAGATTTATGGAGTTTCCCAAAGACTCTGAGTGGGAAGTTGGAAAAAGAATTATGAGATATATTGCACATATGTTGTAGGAACACTTGGATATGGTCTCTGGTACACTCATACACCAAAAAATACTCTCACAAAGTACAATGACAGTGACTTTGTAGGTAGTATTGATGATAGGAAAAGCACATCTATTTATGCTTTCCATTTGGGTACAAATCCGATCCCTTGGGCATCTTAGAAACAACCCATTATCAACATTTCTTCAGAAGAAGAATATGTAGCAGCCACCATAACAGCTTGCCATGCAGTTTGGCTAAGAAGACTGCTAAGGGATATGGGACACACTGAAAAGGATCCCACTTCTATTTTCTGTGATAATAGCTATGCAATATAGTTTCCCAAACATAATGTATTTCATAGAAGAAGAAAACACATTGACACTCGCTATCATTTCATTCGTGAGTTAGTCAATGTTGAACACATTTCCTTAGTGTTTTGTGGCTCTAAGGAGCAGTTGGCTGACATGTTCACACATGTTCACCAAACCATTGGGAACATCTGCATTTGTATATCAGAGAGAGCACTTAGGCATAAACAATGTTGAAGATGTACTACTAG
The DNA here is from genome assembly GCA_001517045.1 of Pseudotsuga menziesii. Taxonomy (NCBI): domain Eukaryota; kingdom Viridiplantae; phylum Streptophyta; class Pinopsida; order Pinales; family Pinaceae; genus Pseudotsuga; species Pseudotsuga menziesii. The sequence continues at coordinate 14,261 of LPNX010822700.1, forward strand.
TTGAGATTAAGGGTGTGTCTTGAAGAATGTAATCTCACCTGTAGTTAGTTAGTCAATTAGGTGACCCATGGTATTTCCGACCTATGGTATTCACCCATAGTATTGTTATGATGTATTTGCTATTTATAGTGAGTCTAATAATGAGAAGGAAATCAATCTTCCCATAATGCTTCTGTCTGCTTCATTGTTTTCTTTGACATGATATACACAATAGTGCTCATTGTTATTATATAAACACCACTGCTTATTTATATAATAAACACATTGGTACATAAAGTAAACTTATCAATTAGAGCAATGCACAATGTACACTTGCATTGTCATGTTTATATATTTAAACTCGTCATTCTTTAATAAAATAGATCTAGCACCACTTGACTAAGGGCATTCTTTAATAAAATAGATCTAGCACCACTTCACTAAGGGCATTGCATTGATTCTATAGAAATGTACTATATGCACCTAATGTGTGTGCATTAGAAAATACCAATTGGTATGCACTAGTGCGGTTTATTTACAGAAGACCCAGTGGTACATATGAATTTACACATTGGTGTGTAATAGTTATTGGTATGCACTAGTGTGGTTTATTTACAGAAGACCCAGTAGTACATATAGTAGAAATAAAAGATATTGATTAAAGCTTCCAATTGCCCAATTGCCCAATTTTTTCAGTTAGTTTAAATAACCATTATAAATTCTACCAAAACCTCTGCTACCAAAAACAAAACAGATGTTGTTGCTGCGGTTTTTTTGACTATCTTTTTCTATTTGTATAACAGTAAAAACCTTCACTATGTCACATTCCCTTAAAAGAAGGCATTACTGTAGCAAACAAACAGATGTTGTTGCTGTGGGTTTTTTTTTTTACATCTTTTTCTAATTTTATAACAGTAAAAACCTTCACTATGTCGTTTTCCCTTAAAAGAAGGCATTACTGTGCAATTTTTTTTTGAAGATGAATAAGTTTTACATGGGTTTTGCTATGCAAAATTAACATGGAGGTGCTTTACTAAAGTGAGTACTTTTATGGACAAAATGGGTCTGTGTTCATGTAAATTAAAATAAAATGTTGTGATTGCATATTTTCCTCAACAGTTGGATCGGTTGGTTTCTTTGGTTTTAGCTTAGGATTGACGAAATTGGTGTAAACTTGGTCTAGGTAGTATAAACAAAAACAAAACTCAAGTAGTACTGCGTAAAAACTACTGTGCTGGCTCGAAATCATCCACATAAATTTGAAAAAATCATTGATTCGTTCGATTCGTCTACATTTTATGTTCAAATTCGATTCAGTTCACAGTGTAGGGATTCACTTGAAGTGAAAAGGATTTGAACCTGCAAGGGATTCACTAGTTGTGTTACTTTAAATAAGAACTTGCATCTATTTTTTCTTATGATGCAGGATTGAACGGAAGGCCCGATCGAAGCACTTATTCAAGGAAAGAAATGAACCAAGGACATCGACCATCAATCAATATTAGAAATGGTTTCAATATTGTATTGATTCCAACTTGTTGGTTCCAGGAATTTTGTTTTGTTGGAAATAAATCATTGATGTAACATATAGGAATCCAGGTCGAACAAAAAAGAGAGCATGTTTAGATATCTATGTCAATGGATCAGAGTGTCTCAAACAATTGTTGAGTATTTTCTATTCATCTATCCAATGGAGGCCATCAAACCTTTGGAGAGTGTACTTTGCATGAAGGGTGGAAATAAGGACTCAAGCTATGTATACAATTCGTCTGTCCAGATAATTCCATCCAACCATGCTTGAATCTCAGTTCTTAAATCTTATTGTTTCAAGTTATTAACATACTAACCCATTTCATTGCAATGATTCTTTTAAAGTTAAAGATGGTTCTAGCCCTCAAGCTCGTTCTGGAGAATTTGATCTACAAATCTCCCATCAAATGATTTCAATACACTCCTCCATCCGTTAAGAGTAATAATCTCATAATATGGTTAGTTAGTTTATTCCATTAATCAGTTATTGCAATGATTCTTGTGAAGTTAAAGATGGTTCTGGCCATTAAAACTCGTTATGGAGAATTTGATCTACAAATCTCCCATCAAATGATTTCAATACACTCCTTCATCTGTTAAGAGTAATAATTTCATAATCTGGTTAGTTAGTTTATTTAAATAATCAGTTCCATATTTTGTTAGCCTTTATTGACTAAAACCTTCATCTGTTAAGAGTAATAATTTCATAATCTGGTTAGTTAGTTTATTTAATTAATCAGTTCCATAATTTGTTAGCCTTTATTGACTAAAACAGTCAATTATGTAACATATCAGTTCCATAATTTGTTAGCCCTTATTGACTAAAACAGTCAATTATGTCACATATATATATATTATTCTACGATAATAAGATAATCAGTTCAACCATTCATGATTGCTACTCATCTGTTTCTCCTCCCTCCATTTTATTAACACCATCCACTAGATCTTACTTTGCATCAGGAGTGTCAGGATCACATTACAAATGCCTTTTCCCACGACAAAGCCTCCATTTTTTCCATTCCTCGATCAATTTGCACTGGCTGTTGCAAGTGAGTGAGATAGAGTTGACTTAATCTAGTGTTGTGATTAATATGCCGTGACCAATCTAATCATGAAGAAGGGTATATTAATCGAATATTTGAATTTCAGGTTCGTGCTTGGGACAGCGGGAATGTATATATATCCAGTGATAAAGAGGCCGAAGCTTATCCCAACCAATTCAGACAAGACTTCGCATAATTTTTAGAAGCCAAGTGGAGGAAATTCTTCCCAAAGGATCCATGTTCATAGCACTGTTGGCTCGTAATTCTGGTGAATGATATTTTTGTTTTTATTATAACAGGTTTTCATATAACGTTTCTCCTTTATCCTCGAGGACTATATACATATGAAATATTCAACTATGTATGATGAATGATATTTTTGTTTTTATTATAGTAAATTTGCATATAAAGTTTCTTCTTCATCTTCGAAAACTATATACATGGATCCTCTCTTTTATCTCTCAAAGGGTGAAAGGGTGAAGGAGAAACCTTTCATTTATCCTTTATAACATTTATCCTTTGAAGGGTAGAGGGGACAAAGGGTAAAGGAGACAAAGAATTGAACTTGAGTGGAAGAGGTTATCAATTAGTATTCACAACCACCCAAGTTATATCCAATAAACTTTATTTGCTATATTTTATTGTTTATATAAATTTTTTATGATAGTTTTTTTTATATTTAGTTTTGTCCATAAATTAAGGAATGCACATTATATGTGGTTTTGTCAATTATTATTATTATTTTTTGTCAATTATTATTGTGTATGTGATATTTATTGATATTATTGTACTATTTACCATATTTTGTTGTTCATACTTTATAGATTAACTACTCTTAAATGTTGTGTTATATTTTGATAAGGGAAAATTTTAAGGATCCCTACTTATTTAAAAGTGCATAAACCTTGGCAAATCTTATCAATTCTTAAAATGTCAATTATAAAATAATTGGCTATATTTTTCTAAAAATATTTTAATTTTTAAGGATTTTGTGAACATTTTTTTTGGAGAAAAACATGGAAAAATTTCCCATGGGCTAAATTTTGCCTCTATAATTTTCCTTGATTTTGATGAGCATGTCACCTGCTTTTGAGATCATATAGAACTATCTTGGGGAGTATTTTATGGATGGTGTCATTGTAAAAACACATAGGGGATGCAAACGCCAATTACTTATAACACTTAATAAAAGCAACATTAATAGAACCTAGACTCATATAGATATTTGTTTGGATTATGGTGGTGCTCTACCATAGGGATGGAGGAACATGCAAACCCTTTTACAAAAATACATATATTGTTTATCTCTTCATGAACAAAGAGTCATTTGGCTTGTTTTAATTTTAATTTTTTTTTAAGTTTTAACTTCAATTTATAATTGATTAGCTCCATCTGAACATAAATCCATAGTTAAGGATTGGCGGCTTCCCATTATTATGAATACATATGCATTTTTTTTCCACTAGGAGTATCTTCACACAAAGCCATAAATCAAGGTATTCGTTGAATATAGAAATCACAACTTTTTGTATGTGCATGGATTTGTTTAGTATTAAATACCCGACAAGTGCTTCACCTAGAGACAATTTCTACACCCAGTATTCAAGCAAGAAGCGTAGTTATATGTAAACAAGGAGTTGACACATGGAACCCCTATCTAAAGTTCAAAATGGATATTAGGGAGAACTGTAATTATAATAAAATATTAAGTAATAATATTTTACAATATAGGCACTAAAATAAGGTTCAAAACATTAGAGATATATATTCCAATTAATTAAAACTAATACAAATTAATGAAACTTGAATACTTTTTGCTATGTGATATATCATTAAACTAGGATTTACATAGAAGGGATTTTAGCACGTTAGAAGAGATTTACATAGGAGGGATTTTAGCACGTTAGAATAGATTTACATATTATTATATGAGTATAAATCCACCTTAACTCAATATCTAACACTTTAAAAAAGATTTACACGTCAAGGGGTTTAATTCATCTTAGTTCTCTGTAGATCTAGAATTAAAATGGATAGATATATGGGTTTTAAATCAGTCATTAACATTTTTCATCATGGATCCCATTGGCCACTTTTGATTCCCAAGATTCAATATGAAATTTTCATCATGGATCCCATTGGCCACTTTTGATTCCCAAGATTCAATATGAAAATTGTTTATAGATGCATGGAAACTCATAGAGATACATTAGAGGTATATCCTTAACCCTTAAAAACCATATTAAATAATATTTAGACTAATTTTATGTCTAAGAATAAATATTTATGGTTAGTTACTTAAGGAAAAACCTTTCTCTTACTTCTACATTCAAATAATTAAATACAATTTTGTAAAATGCATAGAAGAATGTGTCCCTTATTGCTACATCCAAACATTTAAATACACTCCAAAAAGTCGAGAAGAATGTCTCAATAATTTACTAAGGTAGACTATGTAACTTGCGAGAACTTAGTCATTTACTCATATAATGTTTGATCATTTACTCAAAAATTATTTTAGAGAATGTTAGCACACAAATTTGCTAGCATCAAAACATTTGTTTGTTTTCACAATTCCATGTCACAACTTTCAAGTAGAGTTGTAACTAATGTTTCATTCCCTCCAACATGTTTACATGTTATCCCTCTTAGTTTAATGAGGGCCATTGAACTAGAAAACAACGAAGTAATAATAATGATTATTTTCCTCAACCATGACATAGTGATAATGATTGTAATATTGCAACAAATTAAACAATAGCTTCTCTTGATTTCATGAACTAGTTAACATAATAATGCCACATAAAATTAAGATACAAATAGTGCATGAGGGTAAGAACGATGGCTATAAACATTAGTCATATAGTTTCACTCCCTCAATATGTGTAATATATAACATACCTAGTATCCTTCTTTTAGAGGCTTAATAAATTCCAACAAAGAGATGACCTCATTCAAAAACTAGTGTTGCAACATCATGCCCCTACTTGTTTATGTGGGGGCAGAAAATTCCTATATTTTGTTCCTTTGTCCAACTCTAGGCACATGATGGAAATACGATATATAGGGAGAAGGTGAAAACGAAGAAAATATCATTGCTAATAAAATAAGTTGACTGACTTATAAAACTCATAAGTGGACACAACTATCATGGATCCCTTTCTCAAATCCTTTTCCAAGCAAGATGCATTTCTATTTGTGTTTGTTAGGCTCTAACTCACAATGTTGGTTGCATTCTATTGGACCCAAGGTTCAACTTGTACGACCAACAAAACCACACAACCATCAGCATTTTCAATACTTCATAAGTAGATTAAGGTATCACCCAAGATGTGCACAAGAAATTACATAGAGACCTGAATCAGGATTGCACATGAAGGAATGGGTTCTTGCCACTCAATATATTGACAGTTATTTACTCATACTTACACATAAAGATCATTATACTTCTATCATTCATTCATTTAACTACTAGGAATAGATCATAACTCCAAACACATAGAGTGTATAGAAAAACACACATAAGATAACAAATTTTCTATATTATAGGAAAATCTTGGTACACTTCATTAATTACAGCTTCGGCTCAACAACATAACGCTTCATACAAAATACAATGGCCTAAAACATAACTAATACAATCCTCTAGCCAAAATAATATCCAACTAAGAAGAAATTTATGAAGCAAGAACAGAGAGAAAAACCCTACCCTTTACAAAATAAGCCTTATATATGATGAGGTGCAAAAATGAAAAACTATTTGTTGGTGCACAATTCTAACTAAACTTAGTGTGCAGTGTAACTTCTTTTTTTCAATACACGACTACATTCTAACTATCTTACTCGATGCACTATTACTAATCAAAACTTGGGCACCAAAAACCCCCCAACACTAATATGTGGTTCATCCTGAGCCACTCATCAATACTTAAATATCAACTATTGGATTGGAGGCAATACTACAATGCTCTATTCAATGAAGTTATACACTTTCACCTCGAGTTTTCCTACTATCTCCATCAATTGTTCAAAACCAGTGCTAAACTTGGCCATATTTTCTAGGTTTGTAGAGTCTCACTACAGGAACATGGACTCTTCAATATCAATAGCCTTATAGGATTTTTCATGCGCCTTAGTTACTTTTGATATTGCACACTATCTCTCTCTTAGAGATCCATAATATATGCAATTATCTGTTGTTGCTTGATGCGACTAGTTTCTATTTGCTTTGTTATGGATGGAATTTATTTCATTGCTTCCATATGCTCATCCATAGGTAGAATGATTACTTACCAAATTTCTCCTTTTTACTTGGTCTTCCAGTGTTTTGTTTTGGTCCTCCTTCTGAGTGACCTCTCACGGATCCTACAAATAATTCCATAAATTGAAGCCAGTGTTAACCAACTTTATCATACCTTGGACTTGGTCCTTGGCCCTATGGAATGTTCCTTCATCGTGTGCAATATTCTCTCTATGCTCCTCTGGAATTTCCTCTTCTTTCTTAGCCTATGAGGTTATAATGAGCTTGTTGAAATTCTTCTTCTTCTCAAGGCTAGTGCTCCCTGAAGTTCCTTCTTGGTCTTTCTTATTACTCTTCTCTTGTAACATGGGTGAACCCTACACTGTAGTTTCATTCAAGTCAATCTTCTTTTTCTCCCCCTCGCCCCCCTTGGGTGTCTCCAACATTTTGACATTAGATTTTGTCCAAAGGTGGTACTCTAGCAGCTAATCCTCCATTTGGTATATTATGTCTTCTTTCATGATATAGAAAAACATGATCTATGTGTCATTGTCGGGATTCATATGTGGTGAGATGAACACATTATATACATGTAAAAAAATACTGCAAAGGTTTACTTGTTTATCATGTAGGAGGGAAATATTTCTACTATGGTGGCAACGCCAACCCTTATTAGATGGACAATGATATGAAATCCCCCCAAATAGACACTTCCTATATTTTTGTGCCAAATATAGTTGGACATAATTATTATTGACAAGACTATTACAACTCTGTGAAATAAATCCCTTCATAATTGACACTCACTTCTATACTCTAACCTACTCTAACTTATTTTATGGATGGCACAGACTTACAAAATTTGTTTCCCCTATGGGCATGGTACAACTTCAAGCGAATTCCATTAATGAGTCCCTTCATAGCCTAATCTACCAACCTCAATCACAACCAACCTCAATCACAGACAAGGAATACTTGACACTTAAACATGATATACCTCAACCAAGAAGATAAAAGACTTAACAAAATATGTCAAACTCAATCAATCTCATAAACTCTTGGACACAAAAGGATTTTTCAATCCACTCAAATCAATTCAACAAATCAAACAAATATCAAGAAAATAGTCACTTACAATACTATCAAAGGTTGTCCTTAACAGTCAATCATAGTCCAGCTCCACTTAGGTCAAAGACACAATGATCAACACTTGTCAATCTAGTTTTCAAAGAAAACACTTGGTTTTATCAAATAAATCACTATTAAGATCTATTACTTACATGTCAACTTCTCATTCAATACTACACTATACAACAGTCAATATAAACACCAATATCTCTGCTAATAATATCCAAGATAATTAACAAGATCTATACCAATATCATATCAAGATGTATTCCAAGATAACCATCACCACACCCTCCATAACATATTCAATGATGTCAAAGATATATACATATATATATGTTCACATACTAAGATCAAATATGAACTTTATCCATGAGAGACATGTTTCATCACAAGATAAACCCAGAAGCATGAACCATACCTTTTTTGAATATCACAATATGAAGAAATGATAGACAACCCAAAATAAATTATATATCATATCATCACATATCCCTCACAACAATATTTTCAACGAGCCAAGAGTTTTGTAATTCTGATTCTGTATGAGAAAGTTGTGCGAATTTTAGTGAATCTCTTCAATCCTTAAAGATGCCCAAAATTTTCTCCTCCACAAAGTTTTGCACGTTTCTCCAAGAGTTGTGAAATACCAAAGAGAGATTTGATTGATGAACAAATGAAATGTTCGATATTCTATTTATATAGGTCGTGGAGGAAATTTAGTACCTCAAACTGGGTTGACATGCAATTGAAAATAACAAATAATTAAATTCTCTTTTATTTGGTCAGTTGGCCTAGAAAGGTGGGGTACATCAGCTTCAAAAATTCATATCTCTTCAACTGTAAGGATTTATAAGATGATCCACATATCAACGTAAATGTCTTGATAACGAATATATTATTATGAAGGGTTTATTCACAAATTATTGGTTTAGTACCCTTATATTCTTGAATTTGTTCATGAATTGAAAGATTCCATAGCTAAAGGTGCCAAAGACCACGTTACCTTATGCATAGTTCCAAGGTCAAAGGATTCATTGGAAATCATCAAAGGAATGAGGGAATCGATGCTCTTCACATCCACAAACTTCACATCAACAAGGAGGAGGTATCCACCATATAATCATGATATCAAGGGTATCAAGGACCCCAAAACCACCAATCAAGTAGGAACAAAGAATTTTTCAAGAATATCATCATCATATTCTAGGTATACATATCTTAAAAACATATCCAATGGTTCCACTATATATTTTCGTCATCATAAGAGTACCAACACCCATAAATAGGGGACCTCACCACTAGTTTTCAACACCTTATGCGATTCATATGCATGATCACAAGGCTACGACATGCCAATGACCATGTATCATGCAATGGCCATCAAACCATCATATGCATGAGTTCAAGGCCCAAACATCAAATGACACCAAGGACCTCATAAGAATGGGTTCCAACATACCACCATAAGTGTGGGTTCCAAGACCCAAGTCTCCACATGCAAGATGATCAAGATCTAAGCTTGTGGACTCAAGGACCCCACAAGAACTCAACAACCTCAAGACCATCCAATGCAAGAAATGGGCTCCAACATCAGCACATCAAGGGACTTACACACATGAGCCACATAATCGATCAAACAACCAATCAAGAGACCAAAACAAGTACAAGCATAACAAGAAACACAAAGACCAATAACCAAAGATCATACAAGATCAGGGAACTCGACAATGGAATCAAATGGGACCAATATACCACTTACGGGCACTTGACCAAGTCAATGGGTAACCATATATTTTTCCTTTGTTCCAAGGACTCCAAGGTTTACAATCTTGGGCTTGGACAAGGTCAAAATAGATCCTCTGACATGAAAAACCACAAACTAAACACTAACCCTCAAGGGCTCCACAAGGGGAATTAAGGACTCAACAGTTGGCATCAATGACTAGAGACCATTGGAATCAATGAAAAATTAATCAACAATCTCCCCCTTTGTCATTTATGACAACACCATAACTCCTCTTCAGAACAATCTCCCCCCGTGAACAAAACATACCCCCCCCTTTGGCATCAATGTCAAAGGGATAATCCTTTAATAATACTGCTCCTCGTCAGGGCATGATCCACATGTCATCAACTTCTCTTCCTTTGTCAACTTTTCTTATTGTTTTAATTAAATCCAATAAGAACTTCCTTTGGAAATATCCCCCCCTATCATTAGACACTGTTGATATTTTGATGAACTTTTATTTTGTCACAAGGATATTGCTGGAACCAACTACTATACGATCCTGAAAAGAGTGTGATCGTTGATCTCAAATATAATAATCAGGTACATAGCTCCTTTTACACATTCTTTGTACACTTCTTATTATTGGTCGATAGTATTCAAAATGATATTGGGTTTTTCCCAATATTTTTATCATTTATGTTTTGATCAATGGTGCAATCTACTAACTTTATTCTCCATACTTTAGTACGTTGATGGTTGTTCATGTCATTTGATTGAACTTTTTTTCTTATCAAAACTTTAACTTGTCCCTACATTTTGCAATGTTTTGCAAAATGACCATAATGATAGCAATTGTAACATTGAACGAAAAACCCACCTTGATTTCTTCTTGGCATGATTTTTTCATGATCTCTGCAATGGATGGATTTGTGACCATAGTTATTGCACTTGTAACAATAGCCATTGAACACCATAGCTCGGTATCTATGAGAAATTAATATTCTTTGTGATGTACGTTCTCTTGATTTTTGTTGATCATGGAATCTTTTGAGAATATGTGTATAACTGTTAGTATTTTCTTCCTTTTTAATAGAGATTTTACTTTCTTCAATGTTCTTCTCGGTCTTTGAATTTGTCTTTAACTGAGTAGTTTTTTTTCTCCAGGTCTTCCTTCAGAGAGAGGATCTTTAGTTATTTCTTTTGACAAATTTCTATCTTTTCTCAGAGTTGTTTCATTAGATATTCTTCTATTTTCTTGACTTCTTCTACCTGTCTGTTTAGATCAACGGTATTGTCTTCCACCTATCCTTTTGAATTCTGATCATCCTCATGGGATTTTTGTAGTTGACCTTTTAGTACATGATTCTCTTTTATGAGTTTCAAGATCTCATTTTCAAATTCAAAGTTTGTCAGACACATCTTCTGTAACTCTACCTTCAAGGATTTTATTTCAAGTTCTTGTTTTCTTCTTAATTTATTTTCCAATATTTCTTTAGTATTGTAGGTACTTATCTCACTTTCTTTGTCTTGTAGCTTTCAGTTCAATTCTTTCTCCTTATCTTCTAGCTGTCTTTGGAGATTGATAATTTATTCTTATTGCTTTTCATTTTATGTAGATGAATTCTCAAGTTTATATTTCAAAGAGTTGGATATGGGCTCTTTGATTTTGGTAGCTTCTTCGACTTGGAGTTTTAGATGAATTATAGTTTGTGTGGCCTTCTTAGATTCTTATTGATTATTTTTCTTGGATTCGTCCAATTGCTCTTGCAATACATGGTTCTGTTCACAAAGTTTTTTCACTTCTTGTGAAATATTAGTAATTTCATCGTCTATTTGAATTCCTTCTAGAACCATAGTATCTGCTATATTTCTATCACTTATCAGAGAGCAAGGATTTTCATCACAATATGAAGTATTGCATTCTATGAATTCAAAATGGATCTTATCTTCTATACCTAATAAACACGTCTCTTTAAAATCATTACAAACAGAGTGTTCATGTGACTTACCTTCATACTTACTTGGATGTTGTACTGACCTTTTGATGGGGTTATATTCTACTTTTTTTTCTTCGTCTATGTTTAACTAATTTATTGTGAAAGACAGTTCTTCAATTGAGTTGCACTTTCCTATTTTACGCTTTTGGAGATTTGTCAGATATTCAACCATACGTTTCATAACCTCTTCTTCCTATTCTTTAGTGGAGTATATATGTTATTTTTTGAGCCATAGTTCCATAACTGAACTTTGCACTTTCCTATCTTCTTCTTTTGGTGATCTGTTAATCCTTCAAGGATGGTTTCCATAGCCAATGAATTATTGTTCTTTTCTTCCTTCTAATTTGTTGTTTTCACTTTCTTTGGAGGAGTATATCCAGTAAGAACTGATTTCCACATACCGATTCCTCCTACCTCAAGATAAAATTGCATTCTCATTTTCCAAATGAATTAATTTGTTTCACAAAACAATGGTACTCCATTCATTGAGAACCCCATGTTGTGTCAAATATCTCCTTCAAGATGATAAGGCTTTCTGTGAAAGACCCTCTCTGATACCAATTGTTGGACACACCGAGCACATTAAGAGGGGGGCGAACAATGTGTATATATTTTGTTACTTTTTCAACGTTAACAATCATAAAAAACTCATTCAATATTATGCAGAGTATGATATTATCATTATACATATCATCATATCATCATCACATAAGAATCATAGAAAAAAATAGTACACAATATTTTTACATGGAAACCCAAGTCCTAGGGAAAAAACAACAGAAGACTTATAATACTAGCTTTCCATCAAAAACTGGAAGGAGAGAACAACCCATTGTTACAATGAATTCAATTCTCCAGCTAAAACTAGAATGAGGCTACAACCCCCTGATTTATAGGATACAAACTGAAGGAAGCTCCAACTACCTAGTTGTCTGGTTACAACCAAAAGGAGGATACAACCCCCTTTCCTTGCACCGTCTTGCCACCCTGATATGAAGCTAGAAACTGGTGAACCACGACCACATTAATCATGAGGACCTGCTAATAAACACCTATTCTACACTATAAACCGTACCACACTACACAACCGCTGCCACTACTAACTACTTCTCATCATCTGATCACTAGTCATCAACTAATCACTATCCATTGTATCACCCTGCTCATCAACCTACACAATCTACATTTCCAATCAATCTGTACCAATCAATACATTTCTCACCTCAACCAAATCAGTCAATCTGATTCTAACCAACTGCACACCAAACTCAGTCCACATGAGTCAAACCAACTGCTCATACAACTCATCTAGTCTGAGCCAGACAAATTGCACATAACAAAACTTATTCCAATCCTTCTTAATTGAACCAACCTCTATCAAGTTGCTTGTGTACTTGGTCCAAATCAATCATATACTTGTGTTAATTTAATCAAGTGCTCTGACCGTCAACCAACCCTTCTTACTTGTCCTAGTTCATCAAGTAAGAGACACATTTGAGCAACCAAGAGACTTCACATATGGTAAAACAAACTAAGTATTTTATCTTATTGGATAATGTTATTTGGTTGAGATATATCATGTTTAACTGTTAAGTATTCCTTGACTATGATTGAGGTTGGTTGTGGTGTTATTCAGTTGAGTGTGATTGGACAAATTTTGGTTGACCGTATGCGAATCCTCTTGGTTGCTCAAATGTGTCTCTTACTTAATGAACTAGGCCAAGTAAGAAGAGTTTGTTGACAGTCAGAGAACTTGATTATATTAACATAATCATATGATAGTCAACCAACCCTTCTTACTTGACTTAGTTCATCAAGTAAGAGACACATTTGAGAAACCAAGAAACTTCACATACGGTCAACCAAAATTTGTCCAATCACACTCAACTCAATGACACCACAAACAACCTCAATCACATTCAAGGAATACTTGATAGTTAAACATAATATACCTCAACAAACTAACCTCAGCCAAGAAGATAAAAGACTTAACCAACTATTTCAAACTCAATAAATATCATAAACTCTTAGACATAAAAGGATTTCTCACTCCACTCAAATCAAGTCAACAAATCAAACAAATATCAAGCAAATAGTCACTTACAATAATGTCAAAGGCTGTCCTTAACAATCAATAACAATCCAACTCCACTTAGGTCAAAGACACAATGATCAACACTTTTCAAACTGGTTTTCAAAGAAAACACTTAGGTTGATCAAATAGATAACTCACAAGATCTATTGCTCACATGTCAACTTCTCATTCAATATTGTTAGTGATTGAGAAAAATATGAAGAAACTTGAACTTTAAAACTTTAAGCCATAATAACAGTGCATATAAATCACATCAATAATTCAAAGATATAAATCAAACCATAGAACACATGATATACCCTGGGAAAACCCTCCAATGATTTGGAGGATGAAAAACACAACAAACGATCTTCGAGTATGATAGATTAGTAGCAGAGAATGATTACAGCACAATAGTAGATTTCTTTCACCTAGATCACCAGAGAGAGGAGATCGAATGGAACACTGCATCGAACTTGCCAAGTGCATATCACTTTAATAACAAGTCAAATTAGGTTTTACAACAAAAATAGAATGGTTGCATGTAACAAAAACTTGTTAACACTTGAACACTGATCCATCTTTAATCATGCACCCCATACTGATCTGGTGTCAAGCTGGAACTCCATAATTATCTTCCACATGAAGATATGCGCCTTCTATTAATTAACTAACTCTAAATGAGTAGTTAACTGAACTTAACTGAATGTAACTGAGTTGAACTTAATGTAACTGAGTTGAACTGAATGTAACTGAATAGAAATGAATGTAACTAAATAGAAATGTAACTGAATAGAACTAGTGCATCTCCATCAGTGTTTATTTCCAATAACCATTTGCATTAATTAAGGAGTTGAACCCTTAATTAACTGAACTTGTTTACCATAACTACAATTCAAATTCTCTCTCTATCTCTGTGCTTATTTTAAATATCTCTACACGGTCCATGTGTGTTTTCATTAATTAATCATATCATACCCATAAGATCGTTTCCGAACCTATGATCATATGTGTTTCCCCAGGTTATATAGTCATATGCTAAAGTAAATCACTCTAGGGGTAGATAATCCCTAAAGGATACTTGTAGCACCTATTCACCATGACTAGCCATACATCACATAGTATATCTAATTTACATAGTAAAGTACACCACCTCACAACATGGGGATATTCATAGGACTACACAAGCCTACTATCCACGTCAATCATATGAGGATATTCGTAGGAATACACAAGCATACTGTCCACCTCAATCATATGAGAATATTTGTAGGACTACAAAAGCCTACTTTCCACCTCAATCATATGAGGATATTCGTAGGAATACACAAGCCTATTTTCCATGTCAATCATATGAGGATATTCGTAGGACTACACACGCCTACTATCCACCTCAATCATATTCGTAGGACTACATAAGACTACTATCCACCTCAATCATATGAGGATATTTGTAGGACTACAAAAGCCTACTGTCTTGATATTACTCACAATACTTTACAACATCACCACCTCAATAATATGAGGATATTCATAGGACTACACAAGCCTACTATCTTGATATTATAAGACTTGAGAATGACTCCCGATGCTATAATCTCAACACTCCCTCTCAGTGAGGGAGACATTCTTTGCCATACCAAGCTTATTTTAGAAGTGTCTAAACTTCATCATAGATTGAGGTTTTGTCATCACATCTGCAATCTGCTCCTCAGTAGATACATACTGAAGTTTTACCATACCTTTCTGGACCATGTCTCAAATGAAGTGATACTTCATTTCTATGTGTTTCGACTTGTCATGAAACACATGATTCTCAGAAAGCTTTATACAAATTTGCTTGTCACACCTGATCACTGTAGGTTCTAGATTTACACTGATTAATCCTCCAAGTAGCTTTCTTAGCCACACTGCTTCTCTGCAAGCAGTACTAGAAACAATGTACTCAGCCTCTGTTGTGCTTTGGGCAACTGAGCCCTGCTTTCTGCTGGACCAAGAAATCATAGAAGAACCCAAGCTGGAATAGTATCTGGAAGTGCTCTTTCGATCAATAATGCTTTCACCCCAATCATAATCAGTATATCCAAGCAATAAAACTCCTCCATTGGAGGCATACCTGAGTCCATAAGCAATTGTACCGTGGATGTACCTCAAGATGTGCTTACCTGCAACCCAATGTCTACATCTAGGATTAGTCATGACTGATTCAAGATGCTAACTGCATAGAAAATGTATGGCCTTGAGTGTACCAAGTACATCAACGAGCCAATCAACTGTCTGTATAATGTGGGGTCCACTGGATCTGATCCAGTCTCAATCTCATAGAGTTTCCTCAAATTGGAATCCATTAGAGTGTTTATGGATTTACAATCCACCATGCCAAATGTTTTCAAGATGTCCACTATGTACTTCCCTTGAGATAGAAATATCTCATCATTCCTCTGCCAAATCTCAAGACCTAGGAAGTAGTGCATAAGACTTAAGTCTTTCATCTCAAAATATGAGGTAAGCTCCCTCTTACACTCAACAATCAATTTTTCCTCTCCAGTGAGGAAAATATCATCAACATATAGAACCAGTATCAGAGGTAGGTTCTCCACTACTTTGAAGTACAAGTTGGAATTTGCATCACATTTCAAGAAACCCAGTTTCTGAAGGTAACTATCTATTCTGGCGTACCAAGTTCAAGGAGATTATTTTAACCCATATAGGGCTTTCTTCAACTTGCATACATGGTATTCCTTCCCATGTATCACAAAACCATCAGGCCACTCAATGTAAACTTCTTCCGCAATCTCACCATTAAGGAAGGTAGTATTCACATCCATTTGGTGAAGCTTCTAGCCTAATACTGATGCAAGTGAAATAATAGATTTGATAGTAGTATACCTGGACACTAGAGTGAAATTATCCTCATAGTCAATGCCCTATTTCTGAGAGAATCCTCAAGCAAAAAATATGTCTTTGAACTTGTCCACACTTTCATCTGCACCATGCTTTATCTTGTAAATCCATATGGAAGTAACAACTGACTTCCTCTCAGGTCTGGGAACAATATCCTAAAAATCATTCTTCAGGATAGAATGATACTCTTCTGTCATAGAATCTTTCCATACTTGTTGCTCTACAACCTCTTCATAAGATGAAGGATCAGAGTCACTAATGTTTCTCATCAATGCAACATATCTTGAATATCTATCAGGATGCATGTGCTTTCTGGAAGTTCCCACTGGTGCTCCATTTTTCTCAGCATATCTCAATATATCACGACACCATGCTGCCCTCCTCTTTGTAGGAGGTTCATTAACTAGTTCAACTGGTTCATCAATGGCAGGTAACTCTGTAGGCTCTACTGGATTCTCCCTCTGGATCTCAGAAGGGGAAGAATCATTCTCATTATTTTTATAAGTAGGAATCTTAGTCTCCTCTATCTCTGGATCACATTCAAGCTCTTTTGATCGCTTGAATGTTGCCTCCTCATGGAAAGTCACATCCTGACTTACCTCAACATGTCTCTCAGCAGGTAGATAAATTATGAAAGATTTGGAGGTCTCCCTATAGCCAACAAAAGTTCCCTTATTTCTAGAAGGTTCCATCTTCGTTCTCTTTTTTTTTGGAATGTGAATATACACATGACATCCAAAAATATGAAGATGTGATATGTCTGGGTTTTCACTAGTGAATACCTCTTCAGGTGTTTTCTCATTAAGAACTATAGGCGGATTTCTGTTCTGAATGTACACTATTGTACTAATAGCTTCTTCCCATAAATAAGTATAAATATCCTTGTCATGTAACATGGATTTTGCAGCCTCACAAATAATTCTATTCTTTCTCTCTGCAACCCCATTCTATTGTGGGTTGTAAGGAACTATTAATTGTCTACATATCCTTGCATCAATAAAAAAATAATTAAAGGAATTTGATTCAAACTCTTCTCCATTATCAAAACTTAGGGCACGGACATTCCTACTTGTCTGGTTTTCTACTACGGCTTTAAATTATTGGAATTTACAGAAGGTTTCACTTTTGGATTTCATGAAGTAAATCCAGGCCTTATGGGAGAAATAATCAATGAATAAAACATAGTAAAGGTACCCACTGAGGGAAGGTGTAGACATGGGTCCACACAGATCAGAATGTACTAAGTCAAGGATGCCTTTATATATAGTATGGCTGCTAGGAAATTTCTTTTTAACATTCTTTCCTAAAGCACAACCTCGACAGATAGAATCATGAACACAATTGAAACTAGTCATACCTTTCACCATTCGCTGTAAACCAGGAAGTGCTCTGAAGTGGATATGTCTGAGTCTCCTATGCCAAAGCTTGCATGGGATGGTAGTATGATGTACCATGGCTGAAATAATCGTTCCTGGGACCTTGTAGAGCCCTCCTTCTCGAACTTTGAAAATAAGAACCCTATGAAGGTTCTGGTTCCTCGGCCATAAGTATACTTTATTCTCCATGAAGATCACATGGAAGCCTTTATCTTCAAGGACAGAAACATAGAGTAGATTTTTATTCAATCCAGGAACATAAAAAATGTCATCCATATGTATCATGTCTCTTGAATTTAGTTGGAATGAAGTGGATCCAACTCTTAGGATTGGATATGTAGAATTGTCTCCCATTTCTACCATGCATGAGAATTGTTTCTCCTTTAGATTGGAGAGTGCATGCTTGTACCCTAACATGTGATTAGAAGAACCATTGTTGATCAACCATGTATCTTTTCATGTGATGATGGACCCAGACAAAGTAGAGACAAGATAATACTCTCTTCTAGTCTCTTTCTCTTCGGGTGTAATCTTGTGCGAAGTTTCATGTACTGCAGTGGAGGCATGAAACTTCCCTTCATTCTTCTTACTTTTATTGCATTCTCTTGCAAAGTGACCTTTCTTTTCATAGTAGTAGCATTTAAAATTTAAAATTTAAAATTTATTTGTAATCTCTTTCTTCTTTGAATGAAATTATTTCTTAGGAGCAAAAGGCTTCCTCCCTTTCTTAGTCCTAGCCATGAGAGCTAGATTCTCTTATTTAGTGTGCACTGTTTTGTTATGGATCCGCCCTTCTTCTTGAATGCAGTAATGCTAGAGTATTTCAAAATTGGGTTGCTGTTCTCTTCCATTTACCATAGCAAGAAAGGTCTCCCATGAGGCGGGGAGCCCATCAATGGCGGTTTGAAGAATATCATCCTCACTTGTCTCCACACCGATGCTTGCTTGTTGATCCTTCACTTGTGAAATATTTGTGAAGAAATATGCCACGGTCTCATCCTTCTCCATCTTCATGCTACACAACTTGTTCTTCAAATCCCACTTTTGAGTAGGAGCCTTCTTCTCATAGAGATTCATGAGTGTGTCAAAACACTCCTTTGCTGTCTTCAATGTAGTGATCACTGACATGAGCTTGTCCTTCACAGAGTCATATATGATCCGCTTTTCCTTTGATTGATTATTTTTGTAATTTTTACTTCCTACATTTGCAATGGGATATTTGATCACAGAGGTCACAAAAGAGTCTAGATCATGCTCTTCTACAATATTGAGCACCCTCACCTTCCATGTATTGAATTTGGATGTTCCTTCGAGTCTATCTTCTGGTAGGATGTCCAATAGAAGCCATTGCTTCACGCTCTTGCTCAATGCTTCAAGATCAGCATAGGCTTAGAGTTTTTGCACAAAACTAAGTGTATTCACACCCTTGCTCTGATACCATGTTAGTGATTGAGAAGAATATCAAAAAACTCGAACTTTAAAACTTTAATCCATAGTAACAACATATATAAATCACATCAATAGTTCAAAGATATAAATCAAACCATAGAACACATGATATACCCTGGGAAAACCCTCCACTAATTTGGAGGATGAAAAACCCAACAAATGATCATTAAGTATGATAGATTAGTAGCAGATAATGACTACAACAAAATAGCAAATTGCTTTCACCGAGAGAACCAGAGAGAGGAGTACGAACGGAACACTATATCTAACTTGCCAAGTGCATAGCACTTTAATAACAAGTCAAATTAGGTTTTACAACAAAAATGGAATGGTTGCATGTAGCAACAACTTGTTAACACTTAGAACACTGATACATCTTTAATTATGCACCCCATACTGATCAGGTGTCAAGCTGGCACTCCATAATTATCTTCCACATGGAGATATGTGCCTTCCATTAATTAACTAACTCTAACTGAGTATTTAACTAAGTTGAAGTGAATGTAACTGAGTTGAACTGAATGTAACTGAACAAAATTGAATGTAACTGAACATAACTGTATGTAACTGAACATAACTGAATGTAAGTGAACAAAACTGAATGTAATTGAATTGAACTGAATGTAACTAAACAGAACTAAATTTAACTGAAGAGAACTAAATGTAACTGAATAAAACTGAATGTAACTGAATAGAACTAGTTCATCTCCATCAATGTTTATTTCCAATAACCATTTGCATAAATTAAGGATTTGAACCCTTAATTAACTGAAATTTTTTACCATAACTACAATTCAAATTCTCTCTCTATCTCTGTGCTTATATTAAATATCTCTGCATGGTCCATGTGTGTTTTCATTAATTAATCATATCATACTCTTAAGATCGTTTATGAACCTATGATCATATGTATTTCCCTAGGTCATATAGTCATATGCTAAAGTAAATCACTCTAGGGGTAGCTAATCCCTAAAGGAGACTTGTAGCACATGTTGACCATGACTAGCCATACATCACATAGTATATCTACTTTGCATAGTAAAGTACACCAACTCACAACATCAGGATATTTGTACGACTACAAAAGCCTATTTTCCATCTCAATCATATGAGGATATTCATAGGACTACACAAGCCTACTATCCACCTCAATCATATGAGGATATTCGTAGGAATACATAAACCTACTATCCACCTCAATCATATGAGGATATTTATAGGACTACACAAACATATTGTCTTGATATTACTCACAAGACTTTACAACATCACCACCTGAATCATATGAGGATATTCGTAGGACTACAAAAGTGTAATTTCTTGATATTACAAGACTAGAGAATTGCTCTTGATGCTGTAATCTCAACAAATATTACATTATACAACACTCAAGATAAAAACCAAAATCTATGCCAACAATATCCAATATAATCATCAAGATCTATATCAAGATCACATCAAGATATATTCCAAGATAACCATCACCACAACCTCTATAACATATTCAATGAATTCAAATATATATAACAATATATAGACTCACATACTAAGATCAAAGACGAACACTATCCATGAGAGACATGTTTCATCACAAGCGAAATCCAAAAGAGTGAACCATACCTTTTTGAAGATCACAAGATAAAGAAATAAAGACAAACTAAAAGAAACTCTATATAATTTGATCACATAGCCCTTGCAACGATTTTTCCAACAAGCCAAGAATTTTGTAATTCTAATTCTGTATGAGAAAGTTATGTCAATTTTAGTGAATCTCTTCAATCCTCAAAGGTACCCAAAAATTTCTCCTCCGCAAAGTTTCACACTTTTCTCCAAGATTTATGAAATGCCAAAGAGAGACTTGATTGATGAAGAAATGAAATGTTTGATATTCTATTTATATAGGTCATGGAGGAAATTTAGTACCTCAAATTGGGCCGACATGCAATTCAAAATTACAAATAATTAAATTCTCTTTTGTTTGGTTGGTTGACCCAAAAAGGTGGGGTACACCAACTTCAAAAAATCATATCTCTTCAACTATAAGTATTTTGACAATTATCCACATATCGACGGAAATGGATTGATGAGGAATATATCCCTATGATGGGTTTATTTTCAAATTCTTTGTCTAATACAATTAAATTAATCAATTTGTTGAGGAATTCAAATATTCCACACATAAAGGTGTCAAAGACCATGTTACCTTAAGCATAAGTTCCAAGGTCAAAGGCTTGAATGGATATCATCAAAGGAATAAGGGATTCAATGGTCTCCACATCCATAGACTTCACATCAACAAGGAGGAGGGATCCACTGTATACTCATCATATCAAGGGTATCAAGGAACCCAACACCATCAATCAAGTGGGAACAACGAATTTTTCAAGAATATCGTCATCATATTCAAGGTCTCCATAACATTTCAAACATATCCAATGGTTCCACTATATATCTTCAACACCATAAGAGTACCAACACCCCAAAACAAGGGTACAAAGACCTCACCACTAGTTTTCAACACCTTATGGGCTTCATATGCATGATCATAAGGCTAAAACATACTAAGGACCATATAACATCCAAGGGACATCAAACCACCTTATGTGTGGGTTCAATACCCAAACTTCCAAGGACACCAAGGACCCCATAAGAATGGGTTCCAACATACCGCCATAAGTGTGGGTTCCAAGACCCAAGTCTCCAAATGCAAGAGGATCAAGATCTAAGATTTTGGACTCAAGGATCCCACAAGAAATCAACAACCTTGAGACCATCCAATGTAAGAAATGGGATTTTGCATCAACACATCAAGGGACTTACACACATGACCAACATCTTCCATCCAATAACCAATCAAGAGACTAAAACAAGTACAAGCATAATAAGAAGAACAAAGACCAGTAACAAAATATCAACCAAGATCAGGGAACTTGACAATGGACTCAAATGGGACCAAGATAGAACTTAGGGGAACTTGACCAAGTCAATGGGTAACCGGTGATTTTTCCATTGTTCCAAGGCCTCCAAGGGATTCAATATTGGGCATGGACAAGGTCAAAAGGGATCCTTTGAAACAGAAAACCGCTAGCTAAACACTAACTCTCAAGGTCTCCACAAAGGGGCACCAAGGACTTAGTAGTTGGAATCAATGACCAGACATCATTGGCATCAATGGAAACTTAATCAAGAACTTGTTGCACCTATTTAAATTTTGAACATGATCCTAAATGGACTAACCATATCATCTTGATATTTTTTAGGTTCTTTAGAAATTTACTGTCATACATTAATACCAACACATCGGGCACCAGGGTCTTTCTCTTAATATTTATACGATTCCAGGATTTCTGTCATTACTTCTCAACAACCTAGCTAAACCTTGCAATGAACGAGTCTTCTTATAACTCCATAAAATATTCTAGTTTGCACGCAAGAGCTTCATCATATGTTATTCTTGTGGCTAGAGATACGTGTAGGTTGGGGACAACAAAATATTGTGGCATCACGATTTCATTCCCATATACCAATTTGAATAGGATTTGCTTCATGAGCCTCTTACACATTGTTCTATATTACCATGGTACAAGTGGAATGCACCAATCCTAGTTTTTACACTATTCATTCTAGACCTTTGTAAGTGCATGCTCGAAAATCTTATTAAATTCTTCCACCATACCATTAGTTTGAGGATGATACGAGGTTCTTTTATAGTGGTGTATCATGAAATCTTATGTCAACACACCTATAGTGGAATTCAAGAAATGAGTTCCTTGATCACTCATCAACACCTTTGGGAAACCAAACCTATAAATGATATTCTCGAATATGAATCACATGGTTATCTCTGATATATAGTCTTTCACTAACACAACCTTTAACCACCTTATGGGTTACTATGTCACAATTATGAGATATCATGTGTTGTTTCTACATGTTAGTGGGTCAATCAAAACCATAAATTTAATATCCCATTTATTGAATGGTTCAAGCAAAGTGATAGGGAAGAGATGCATCTCATCCCTCTGTGATGGATTTCCCACTCGTTGGAAACCATCACACTATTTACAATACATATTATCTTATTGACATAATGAAGGATGCCATAGTCCTAAGTGCGGCACCTTGTGCACTGTATCCTTCCATACATAGTGTCCTCTTGCAATTCCTTCATGTGCTTCTCAAAGGAGAATCATTTGTTCATGTTTTAGGACACAACTGCGAAGTATTCTATAAGCTCCCGACTTGTATATCTCTCTTGCAATAACCTAGAAATATGCAATACGTGTTACCAATTGTTTGTGTTGTGAAACTGCATAATATTTTGGTGTGGAACCAAAATATAGAAAGGATTCTATCTCATTGAACTAGTCTAGTACAACCTCAATGCAAAACAATTGTGTGCTCAAGAGATCATCATATAGACTTCCTCCTTCCTCTCAGATTCAACTCTTGATAGATGATCTAAACCTTTCATTGCTTGAAAACAACTTCAAATTCAAATTCTTGAAATAGGAGAAGCCATTGATAGATGTGCCCCCCCCCCAACACTGTATTTTTGACAAAGTACCTCAAACCGGAATGGTTAGTGAAAAAATTAAAGGAAATCCCCAACAAGTAGTCTTGGGTTTTCCGCAAATCATACACCACCACTAATCCTTCACACTCAATCATGGTGTAATTCTTCTCAGTTGTAGATAACTTTTTGCTAGAAAAGGAAATGGGGTGATTAATGACTCCTTCTCTAATATGGTCTAGTAATTATCCCATCGCAATGGCTAATGCATCCACATGCATATGAAATGTGCACGCCCAATTCGAAAAAATGAGAATTGGTGCAGTAACCAACCTCTCCTTTAGGGTTTCTAGTGCATGTTGACATTCCTTACTACGAACTTTGGTTCAATTTTTGGATGGAAAACCATCATTTATGAGATACATTTTCGAAGCACAAACAAAAAACTAAGGCACCAAAATCATCGTTCATCATATGCCTCTCATTTTCATCTAAGGCCCGACACATATTGTGACATGTGTTAACAGAAATATCTTGGTTGAAAACATATTTAACAATCAAACACCTGATGTTCATGCATAAAAAAACTATCCCAATGCATGGGTTGACCCACCTCATAACCTCAGGTGACTGACACAATACTGTCAGAAGAGAGCCACTACATTGTTGATGGACCTACCCCTTTCCATGGAAAAAACATGGCAGTTGGAGGACACACCGCTGATAGAATTCCATCATACTGTTAGTAGACTTCACCCTTCCTATTGCTGGACTGACACAATACCATAAGATGTGGTCCCACCCATGCCATTGAAACAAATTGGAGGTTGTGGACATGCTATCGGTCGACTAACACAATGTCATCGGTGGACCTTCCCCATATCGTCGTTGGAACACCACCATACGATTGGTGTATTGTAATACCCCAGTTTTTACCCCATGTTATTTAATTGTACATGATGTATATATTGTAATTAAATCATGGCAAGGAGATCAAGGCCAAAGCCCACCATTGATTGATGTTTTGTGGATAGTTGATCAGGGTTGATTCCTATGGTTATGGTTATGGGTCAGACAATGTATATATTTTATATATCATGTAGATGTACAAATTAATATAATACCAAAGATAGTTATGGGACTACAAACGCTAAAGAGATGGGGGCATGATTTCACAAGGAATAGGGTGGGGAGTTAGTCAAACCCCCTGATCCAATAGGGTGTGACCATATTTCAATGGGGAAACCCATGGAACCCTCAACTACCTTTTGTCCTCTATCCTCAATCATTAATTTCTTCTAGAAGTTGGATGAGACAGTTAATGCCTTGGGTAGACCAAGGCATGGCAGTATGATGGATTGAATGAGAAAGCCTACAAGTCTACAGTTTGGGGAACCCGTATTCTTGATTTTGCAGCAAGTAAACCCACGTGAATATGGGCCCAGACTATCAACCCAGTCATGATATGAACATTGTGGTTCATTGTGATTTATCCTATTATTCTGATCATTCATGATTTAGGAGGGAGAGCCATTCACTCATGCATGGTGCATTCATGATCCTGTAGTTGAACTTGTTCACTGCAGTGCATCATGACCCTGTGTTGTTCACTATCTGGAGTGGTGGAAGTGTGGTTCCACAATGTTGTCTGAGTGATATTGGGATATGCAAGTGAACCTTGTTTTTCTCTGAGTGACAGAGTGTGTTAAACCATGGTTGTTGTCTTACAACAATTTGAGATAGCGGAGTGTTTCTATGCCTTTCTGCAAGTGCTCTCCCTTGCTGAACCTTGGTTGTGGGATCTCAGTGTTATCCTAAACTATGGAGGGGTATGAAACCCTATTTTCTCTGTACTATAGAGTGAAGCCTATGTGGCTATGTTTTTCTTGTGGATTGTTGTGATGTGCACCCCTATTTTGGTTTGAATACCAAGGAGTGGAAGAGGACTAGAATTTCCTGAGTAAGACTAAGATGCCCATCTGTTATTTGGATTATTTCCTTAGTATCCCGTTAAACCCAATTGTATATTGGCTGGTTGGACAGTCTGTGAAACCCAACTATGTGTTTTCTTGACTGGGTGTGTTATTATTTGACTGTGTCTTGT
This sequence comes from Pseudotsuga menziesii, assembly GCA_001517045.1. NCBI lineage: Eukaryota > Viridiplantae > Streptophyta > Pinopsida > Pinales > Pinaceae > Pseudotsuga > Pseudotsuga menziesii. Next base: position 40,333 of record LPNX010822700.1, read on the forward strand.
TATGTTTTGGCCATGTGTGATCCTTGGATGGACAGTCTGTGAAACAGAACTGTGTGTTGGATTGACTATGAGTGTTGGCTTGGATGAGTAAGCCCAAGAAGCCCATCTGTTATTTGGCTTGTTTCCTTAGTAGCCTATGAAACCCAATTATATATTGGCTTGGATGGATAGTCTATGAAACCCAACTGTAGGTTGGATTGATTGTGTTTGATTTATTTTGGCTTGTATTCCTGTAGCCTGTGAAACAAAATTCTATATTGGCTTGGTTGGACAGTCTGTGAAGCCCAATTGTGTGTTGACTTGATTGTGTTTGATGTGGTCTAGCTGTGTGTGAGCCTATTGTTCCCTAGTCACTTGTGGAAATCATTCCCAGCTCAGGGGAGGTAGTGTGTTGAGAGGTTGATGAGCACACTGGCCTATGGTTGGGTGGAACGTTGCTGTGACATAGCTAGTTGTGGGACAACTCCATTATCAAGACAAGTATTCTCTGTTATGTATTTCTGCAATGTATTTTCTTATGAACATGTTGTTCATGTTGAATTATTAATATGGATGGATGACTAAATGAATATGATGAATGAAGTAGGATTAACTATTGTTCAATGGTCCTGCATTTGATTGGTTTATTCCTTGTATATTTTATGCATTTTTATCATGATCTTGGAGGCTAGAAAAGATTGGTTAAAGAGTCAGTTTGCAATTGATTTGAGTGTTTCCACACCCTGAGATCCTCCTGCAGAAGGCCAAGGGAAGGAGCCAAAATAAAGAAGTTTAATCAGAGTAGAATGTGGGTTTTATGACTTCTAGGATCCACCTACGGAAAGTGGGAGGAGGAAAACTGGAAAAAGGTTAAGGTAAGGAGTTGTTGTTTCAATTTCTGAGTTCCATAGTGGAAGGTAGAAAGGCGGAAGTTGAAAGTTGGGAAGTCAAAGGATGAAGAGATCTTTCCATATGTTTTCCGATTCCTGAGTTCTATAGAGGAAAGCAGAAAGGTGAAGGGTTGAAGATAGAAAGTGGATTGAATGACTTAGTTGAAAGTTGGAAGTTCCAATTCCCAAGTTCTGAGTGGAAGGAGGAAAGAGGGAGTGTGGAAGGCGAAATAATGGTTCAACATCTCCATTGAATGTTGAAGTTCTGATTCCCAATTTCTGAGGTCAGAACGACGGAAAGAGGAAATGTGGAAGGTGTAAGAGTGGTTGAATAACTCTGTCAAACTTGGAGTTCTGATTTTTGAGCCATGCTGCAGAGGGTGGAAAGAGGAAGTGTGGAGGGTAGAGGGCGGAAAGAACAGGTTCAGTGTGGAAGGAGGTTTTCTATTAAAAAAATGAATTTGTTAGTACCATATTTAGAAATTTGGATTATAGAAGGTTTTGGGGGAAGAGACCTTATCGGTAGATATTGGGAGGGCACCCTTAGATTTAACAAGGGTGTTGAAGGCATTTGTGGTGGAGCATTTTGTCTTTGGAACAAGTAGCGGAAGGAATGAGGTAAAGAATGACATGAATTGACGGTTCCGATTCAAAAGGATAAAGATCAACTGTGAAAGGGAATTTCACGGGTCAGAGATGCCAGGAAAAACATGGTCGTTGGATTTGCGGAGTGTGTTAAATGGGAACCATAATGGAAGGTTGAGATTAATCTAAGGATAGATCAACGACGCTGGAGCATTCTGTGTAGCGGACATGCTCGGCCGCAAAACCTTTTCTAAATTCTGAAATATGCTAAAGGGGGAAAGCATCGGAGGGCTGAGATTAAATCAAATATAGATATGCGATCATGGTACATTTCACGATATGAACTAGTGCGAAAGGGTTCAAGATTTCAATCCACGAGAAGTTGTAGAGCCCACCCTGATCGATGATTGTGAATAGAGAGTGATCTTGATCGACGAAGAAGAAAAGTTCCATGATCAAGAGTTGCACACTTGATCAAGGGAAGAAGAGTTGGTGGAATGTTAAAACTCTCAGGTGTGGACGGTCCCAATGAAGGTAATTTGGAGATCGATGACAGAGGTCGATTTTCCCAAATTAAGCTGCACATACTAGTAGTTTGGAAACTTTGACACAAAGACCTTGCATATCCAAGGCTCAGATCGCAAAGAGAAAGGATCTACGGTGCAGATTGTATGGAGAAGCACAGAGATTATGCAATATAGAAAATTATAAACAGGTCTATGTGGAGTTGAAAGGGTTTGTCTTTTCCAAAACCTCGAGATTAATGAACACCCAAACTTCATACAGAGTGCCAGTGTAGACAGATCGAAACACTGTGCTAAGGAAACAAGGTAGTCACCCTGCTACTCTCTCAGTGCTATTGAAAATGGAAAAAGTAGGAGAAATAGAAGTGGTAGATGTAGGGGATAATGCAGAATCAGGGGTTATAGGTCGGAAGGAAGAAGAAAGTCTTTTGGATGAAAATTCTGAGATCTTTGATGCCATTCTGTTGGGTGAAACAATTGAAACTGCTAAGGGTAAATTGGAAGTCCTTAAGGACCAGGGTAGTGAAACCTGTGCTATTTTTAAATTGTTTTTCCATTTTTTCTCTATTAACCAGACCCCACATTGCCCCAATTTTGTTGAGTGGTGTGTGTACAATTTTTCTGCCACCAAAGGGGTCGTCATGAATACGTTGAAGTCCAAAATCCTCTTCTCTGTTTAGGCTCCTGTCATTCATAAAACCCTCCATGTCCCAAATGAATTTTTTCACATATCCCAAAAACATCAAGAAGAGAGTATTGTACATTTCTTCCGAGAGTCTATTGTCAAAAATAGAGATGCTTTCCTGAACTCTTGTTCAAAAACTAATGCTGAACTTACCAGTCTATCTTACCCCATTGACATAAATCAATTTAACAAAGAAACCCAGTGGTGCGTAACCCTAATCAGTCAATTTCTAGGTCTAGATACTGATGGTTATATCACAGAGTCATTGTTAAGTCTACTATTTGTTTTGAGTACCTATCCTGTTGAGCCTAAAATTCTAGGACAATCCTTTTAGTCATGTTGTCTTAAATTTGATGAATTTCTAGCTGAGAAAATTTGTTCTCAGTTACCTAATTTCCATGATACCAAATTGTTCATATTCCAATCTTTTTTGTTGAGAATGTTCTTATATTATAACAAAGATGATTTACAGATGGCTGAGATAGAGATCACGGATGACATGACCAAGGACTACTGTAAATTCATGAACTCTTTGATGACATAAATATATAACCTTTTCTTCCAAGAAAAGTTGCCAAGGGTATTTTCTGAGATGAGGAAAATACTGCAGCTATCTTCTAGTAAGATGATAGGAGATTGGTTCCTGGAAGAATTTGAAACAGTCATAAGGCTATATGGTTTTGTGCATAAACCTTATGTCTTGCCTGCCTTTTTGACTGCTTGATTTTTCTCCTTGGAATTAATCAAGGAAAGACTCACTGTTGAAAAAGAAAACTTTTTGAATTCTAAGAATGGCTCAAGCATTACTTTCCCCTAGGAGGTAGGGCCATACACGGTCAAGAGCAGGGCATCCCTGCCACTGGTTGGTAACTTAATCAAAGGCATGGGATTCTCTCTGAAATAGGATATAAACTACGATCCACATCAAGTAATTTCCAAAAGGAGAAAATATCACAAGAGTAAGCCTTTTGAGCACAATGAAATAACCGGGCTTAGAGAAGCGACCAATTAGGATGATTTCCCTAACTCTATCAGAATGGATATCATCATAGGACGTGAATTTGTATTGCCCCTGCTAGGGGACAATTCTCCCCAAATGGGCTTGTCCAAAGTAGTTACAATGGTTGGGAATGTCTCATCGCTGGTCAATTATTCAGAAAGTTCAATGAAAAGAAGACCTTCAGAATCCATGGAGACTAATGAGGTAAATACTGCCAACATGCCCAAAAAGCATAAAGTTTAACAAGAAAATTAGTTGGTACAGGTTAGGAGAAGCAGTATGAAGGGACAAATGAAGAAGAAAGATGTGAAAGACAAACAGAAATAAGAAGATCCCAAAATAGCCAGGTTAGAGATCCAGGAGTATGTGTTTGATGGACAGACTCCAAACAGGCATGCCTCTAAAGAAGAATGGCTAGAATATTACAAATAAAGGGATAATAGAACTTTTAATGAGACAAAGAAACTGTATGATGAAGTATTACAGTTTCCCTACCCAAACGTGGCATTGAAGATTGTGAGGGATCATGTTACAGACACCCTCATCCTGGCCTTGACAGTAGGAAACAAGGTGTCAGAGGTTAATGTGAACCTTGAAAAGATTCCCACCTACAGATATAATACACCTTAACAGAGAGACCAGTGACATATTGAATACTAGATTGCTGAAGGCCACATTACAGATGCCCAAGCTAGAGTCAAACAAAGAAAAAACTCAAGACCTCTTGAGGAAGGTAAGAGTTGAAAACAAGCCCCTTAAGGTCCAAATTAACAATTTGCAGAATGAATCAGTACAGATAGATGGATAGGAAGATAAAAGAACCTTAGCTCAAATATTTCTGGATGAGAAAGAAAAAGAGATCCAGGTACTTAAAAAGAAGTTGAAAATCCCTTTCACCCAGCTCATTCAGGCAGCTGAGTTGGCTGAATTTGAGAAAGAGAGAGAAACATTAAATACTGAGCTTATAGATTGCAAGGCCAAGCTATTGAAGATCGAAGAGAAATAAAAGCAATGGGAAGTGGATGCCAAGCTTCCGAGGGAGAGCGAAAATGAATTAAAGGCTAAGCTAGCAACAAAGGAAAGAGAGCTCCATGAAAAATGCACAAAGGATGAAATTCAATCAGCAAATGTAGCTGGAGAGGTAGATACCAGTTCTCTTTCTAAAGCAATGTCCCAAATAGGCCTGAAATATACTGAGCTTACAAAGCTGAAACAACAGATCAAGGAGTTAGAGGTGGAAAAAGAAAAAGAGGAACACGGGAAGAAAGAGATAGATAAGAAATGTCAAGAATGGACACAACAAAATTCCAAATTAAGAAAGTAGGCGGTCGATAATATGGCCTTGCAGGGTGCCAGAAATTTGATTTGGGACCAAATCATTGCAGAATCCAACACGTTTAGACCTTTTTTAGATTTCATCTCAATTCAGGAGAATGCTTTGACAGAGGCCAACAAAAAGGTTTCGATAGTACAAAGAGAAGTGAATAAAAGACCAGTAGAGGTGGCTAAAAATACTATTGAATTTCTAAGCTCCTTGTCATATGATCTACTCAGCAAGTATGGTATCCAAAACAGAGTTGCCATTATTTCTGGGGCTAGAAAAGTGATTGCTAACATAGAATGCTGGACACTGCACTGGCCAAAATTGACATTATATACCACAAATTCAAGGAGGTGATTAAGTTGTTTAAGCCACTGGTAGACAGAGGGGTCCCTTTCTTCTAGGAATAAAAGGGACCTTTACTATCTTAGAAGGATTATTTGGAGCAACTGGTTACTTGTAGATCAGACAACAACAAGTTCCAAGACATGCAGCAATCCTTTTCAGGCATGATAATCTTTGATAAATTGGTTAGGAAATTTGAATTACTGTTCAAATTTAAATATGCCTGTACCGTAGTGCCTGATGTCTCATACAAAGAAATTATGGAGCTCAAAGTACAAGCACATGATATGGTTGTTGCGACCTTTCCTGGTCTCGATCAATGGAGGTCAATTCAACAATACGGGTTGAACAAGTTTAGGACGCAACCATAAATATAGCATGTAAGACAATGCGATAGTTCTTCTCTAAGGAATGCCAATTTGGAAAGTCACCTCTTCCAGACTTTGTAGAGCTATCACCAGCTAGAAAATAAAAAAAAGTATTTTCTGCATATTTTCTTCCAGCAGTCCGCATTTTATTTTGTTGTTTATGTAAATTGTGTCAGATATGCCATGTTCAAGTTTGTTAGAAGAAGTTCTTTGGTTTGTAATAATTTTTTTTTGAATGTCGGTCTTGGAGGTCCAAAACACTATAAATGTACCTCCTGAGGAAGGAAAAAGGGTTGGAACCAATGTAATTTTGTGTTGTATTCTTTCAAGAGATTTCTAATAAAATTGCATAGCCAAAGTTGGTGTTTTCACAAGGATTCATGTGTTGTTTCATGTTATAGTATGTTACTTTCTTTCTCATGTGAATGCTTTTTAGTTTATCTCCCCCATTATGTTTTCTTTCATGTATGAAATAAGTTTATAAAAGTTTGGAATTCATACATGCTATGCTCCATGTGTTGTTTCAGATATCCACTGAATCTTTTTTCTAAAGTTAATACATAATTCATTCTTTAATGCTATGTGTTAATGGTTTGTTCTTGTTCTTATTTTCCACTAGACAATTATAATTCGACTGTGACCGAATAGCTATCTTGCCTCTATGTTAAAATCACCTATTGGAAAAAACCCACCAACAAAGCCTCATCGACAGGATTCCTCACTCTGTCAATGCCCAACTAGCGCAATCTCCCTGATCACCGACCCAGACAGGTTTTACCCTACCTAACAACATCCATAGAGCAGATGAAGTCTCACCCGAGATGTTCAAGGGAGAGCTATTGGAACCAAGTTACTGGCAGTAAGAAGGGAAGATATGGAATCTGTGGCTTCAACCGGATAACTATCAGATTACAGAACTAAGATAGTTATTACAATTCATCTTCACAATTGTGGATCTAACAGATCACATTATTCATTTATCGTAGCAGTGTTATCGCAGTAGCATCATTCATAAAACAGCATTAATCAGCTTCATCATCATTCATCAAAATTGCAATAGAATTGGGATAGATTGCATCATCATTTTATTGCAGCAACATCAGTAAATCATAAATAGATTCAATACGCTTCTCATTGACATCGCAGCAGAGAAAACAGGAAAATAGAAGACAACATTTAGGAAACAACCATCATGTCATATTAATCTTGGGCAACAAATCCAAAACATATAATTATTCTCCACAGTAGGAGATCAGTTACATCGAAAAATTTAGTATCTGACACAGATAGATCACAGATTGTTCAAAGAAAAAGAATCATTAAGACCATAGACAGATCACGACATATCTCATCATTCATATGATTGCGTGTTTATAATTGCAAAACTAGATCTATATATAAGCTTGCGCCTTTACATAAAAGGTCCACTTCTAACTAACTTATAACTACTAATGACCCATATCCACCAAACATGGTCAATTAATACATTAAATATTCAAAAGTGGTTATTTCTCTGCCCATCATGCTGATCTGGCCTTGCATAGTGTTGTGTGAGCTTGTGCAGTTACCGTGATGTTGCACAACTCACTTTCCCAAAACCCCTGCCAATAGGCCCCCAACACAGTCTTGTGGCTCATCCTCGAGCCATGTCAGGTTGATAGGGTATATGCTGATGTTTTGTCCTAGAAATATTCAAACTGTTACGAGATCTCATGAACCTAGAGCTGGGATCTTTCGGTAGCGCTTTGACAGTTGAGCAAAGCTTGCTGCACGGGGTGTGCCTCCCCATCTTTTCCATTGACCATATTCCGACTCTCTTGCACTTCCTGCAGCATGGTGACTACTTTGACAGCTATCTGCCCCCCAACTTCTTGAAACTCATCCAACTGGGAATGATGCTTTTGTTGGCATTCTTGGGAGCAGGAAGCTCTCTATTGTAGGTCATTCAGCTCCTCAGCCTGTGTGATCTGCACCATGAGTGGTAGTGTGCGTAGCGACATCTTCAGTGTCGTCACCTGTCCTTCAGCTTCTTGCACCTGTGTGGTCAACTGGTCAAGCAATTCATCTTGAAAAATGATTTTCCAAAACTACATCGTCACTTCCATGATTGTCTTTGCTTCTTGCTCCATTGTTTCAAACTGGGCTACTATATCCTCAATAGTATCCTTCCATTCGACAATATTCTCTTAGGGCATCTTTGGGTGGACCAGGGCATTAAGAGAAATATTGGTGTCCTAGAGCTTAACAATAACCTCCCCAAGCCACTTGGCCTTAGTGATTGTAGTAATATTGGTCGTGCTCTCAAAGATATGTTTACAAGCCTCATCAACAACTTGCTCGACCTCACCACAACTTACGCATAGCTGTGCCTTCTCAATGATAAGGTGGTCTTGTGCCCTCTTTAGGTCAGTGATTTCCTCGGTAGCCTTGTGCTACAAGTCGGCATGTGCTTCCTTCAATGCCTCAATCTCCCATACCTTCTCTTCTACCAGCTGCACCTTGAACTGATGCAGCTCCTTAGCTTCTTTCTGCAGCTTCTCAGCTGCACTCTATGACTGTGCATACCCATCAATAAGCTCCTTCTACCTATCCACCAATTCCTGGGTGGCAACATGCTGCAGCTCCACAAGCGCCTAAGTGGATAACCTGTTAAGATCCAAGGAAATGCTCTGGAATGACCACAACAACAGGTTCACTTCTTCACTCCATGCATCGATCACAATCGGGGGAACTTGACCGTTCCTAGCCCACGGCTCGGTGCTAATCGGCGTGAATTCCTGCATCACATCCTTCCTAGGTGTATTCCTAGAAACAACATCATAAATAGCATTCAAATTATATCTTACCATAGCAAACCCTTCTTGATTGGATCTCACATCGCTTACGTCATAGCCTCAGAGGAGTCAGTGACAACTTTGATGAGCTGCTGTAGTTGGTACTCCATCCCTGATTAGGTACCGCTACCCGCATTATATTCTTGGTGCCATTTGGTTCAAGTTTCCTCCCGCATGTTCTGTGCTTCGGCCAGAGGTTCCATCGATGGTTCATTGTCGGAGTCATGAACACTTAGCTCCTTCTGGACAGGCTCTTCCGGGGCATTAGGTGGTGGCTCCTTAGAGATTTCCTCCTAGCTCACGGGGTTTTGCCATTCCATTGGACACTCCTAAATGAGAGCATCCAATTCTTCATTAGTGACTTTGTCAGATAGAGGTAGCCACTGCTTGAGAGGGTCCCGTCGTTCCTTGATATAAATAGAATGAGGCCTGATAGCGAACTGAATGAGTCACTGATACTTGGCTGCTGCATAATTGGATAAGCGGGGAACTTTGATAGCGGCGGCTTGCAGCACTTCCCAATAGACCCAAAAATGGATGGCACAGTCCATTTGTTGACTGGGATCCTTAACCCACCACAAATTCTGATAGCGTGCACCTCGACACACCTTCACCACATCGACTTCCATCGACTGATAATCTTTTGGTTCCATCCAGGTGACAAGCATAATGAGAATTAATAGCCAACTATAGGAAAATGGACACCTGGCCTGAGCAACGAGAGCATCATCGAGCAACTGGTTGATCAGAAACAAGTACCAGTTTATTTGCATGCCCTCTGTGCATTTTTGTGCACATTCGACCATGCTCGAGTTGCACTGGGCTGGTCGATTCCATCGGACAATCTTGCTCGCCAAGATGCACGCCCCAATATGAACTGCCTGTGAATTAATGCTATCGATACGATAGGCACATCCATCATGCTGCAAGCCAAATATTTCCTTCAACTGCTTGGAAATCTTCTTGTCAGTATCCCACCCACGGAAATACTGTGTCGGATCTTTCCCGGCCTTTGGCAAGCCCGTAATGCTTGCAATTAAGTTGACCATGATAGGAATGGGCTCATTCAACCAGAGAGTCCCACCATGAAAGCATGCCAAGAGTTGTTTAATGCATGCATGGGATTCGTTCAGTCGCCTAAAATGAGGCATATTAATGAGCCCCAACAAACTAGATTTATTCAACCCGCTTGCCCATGGTTGAGGAATCCTCTGAATCGGTGCACTGGGCCCCGTCAGAACTGATTCATAAGGCTCATCCTGGGAATATTTGAGCAACAACAAGTCGTGGTATTCAAAATTCATCATGATCAAGGTAGGGGTGATATCTACCCTGGAAGTCATCCCTTCCGGCAGTGGCGGCAATTTGGGTGGATACTTTTGAATTTTCTTGGGATGCCTCGGCTTTGCTCCTAGACGTGTTGGAGAAACATATCCTAGGATATCATTGACAGAGAAACCCTTGGGTTCCATATACTTTATATCTCCCAATCTCAATGGCTCATTCTGTGTAGTCCCCTCTCCTTGCACTCTAGCCGAAGTGCGGGTGTGCCGATTCTGCGGCAGCGTGGAACTAGGATTATGAGCCTCCCACTTTCTTTTGGGGATCAACAAAGAACCTAATGGAATGCTCATGAATTCTTCCTCAATGGACATGGGATGAATGGGGGATTCCTACTCATTGAAAATATCAATTGCATCAGGGTCACTCAGCAGGCTGCACTCCCCAAACCTTACTATGCACCCGATGAATCTGCACCTCTACTCCATAACTGGCCCTCAAGACTCTTCAACTGTACTCAGCTCAACACTTTGCTCACTCAACTAAACTATTCTAAACAATGCCTTCCTCTCACATTTCGGGCGCTTTTTATAGCCACTTAGCAATTCAAAATCATCATGACCAAATCCATTGTGTCCATAATGACAAAATCCAGCAGTAATGACATCAAATATGTCGGCAATATTACCCTACTAACAGTCGGATCAGCCATTAATTCACGTCGATTCAACAAGCGCCGCCAACTAACTATTTTAACTACCTGCATTTATTAATCATTTCACCAACCCATAGACCTGCGGCTATTGCAGGTGGTCTCCCTTCTATCCCTACTAACTCCTATCCTTGTGCGACCTCTTCCCCTGGGCTCGCCTTGCTGTGATCTAAAATAATCCTCAGGTTTTTTTTTACAGCACCTCAAGCGGTGCGCAGCTCTAACCCCATCCTATAGAACCTTAAGTGATTCCCATTTGTGAGCGTTGGAAGTACTGCACCATCTAATTGTTGTAACTGAACCATACCTCCAGAAGTAATGGAATGAATAAGATATGAGCCTAACCAGTGCATATGTAACTTACCTAGATGCTTCATGAACTTACTGTCGTGTAATAGCACCAAATCTCCTTCCGCAAACTATTTATTGTTAATGTGACAATCATGCCATTCCTTTTTTCGATCCTTCGCAACACCCTGGTGGAAGTCTGCGATAAAACGGTCCTCTTCAAGCTGGATCAACTGCACAATATGCTCTTCTAATGCTTTTGCATCATCCATGCTGGTCGCCGCAGCGATGCGCAAACTAGGAACAATGTATTCCAGGGGCATGACTACCTCTTGTACATATACTAGCTTAAATGGTGTCTGTCTTGTCAGTCATTTACAAGTGGTATGATAGGCCCATAGCACTGCGATGCTATTTCCAAAATTTTGTTGAACACTTCAATAGTCCAATTCTTATGTTGCACTTGAAACTCCTCATTTTTCACTCTCATAGTGAGGTTGATAAAACAACTTCCCTGGTCACTCATCAATATCTTGGGAAACCCAAGTCATGTCACAATATTCTCAAATATGAACTTTGCTGCTGTCACATCGGTATAATCCACAACTGGTGTGACCTCTGCCCACTTGGTCATATAGTCAATTGTGGTAATGATGTATCACACACTAGTCCTCTTCCCCAGTGGATTAATTGGACCCACAAAACCCATGGCCCATTTATCAAAATGTTGTAGAGTTACCAGTGACATCTCATCCCGATCCGATGTTTTATTGATGCGCTGGAAGACATCACAACTATGTGCATAGTTTGCGGCATCATTATGCAATGTAGGCCACCATATACCAACGCGAAACACCTTTCGTGTAGTAGTCCTTCCTCCATAGTGACCTCCCGCGATTCCTGCATGTGATTCTTCTAGAATGGGTCCCTACTCATGTGGTAGGATACACTGTCGCAAGATTTCATCTAGTCCAAGCTTGTATAACTGCCCAGTAATTAGCTAGAAATTCGAAGCCTTTACTACCAACTGCTTCTTCTGACTGGTTGACAGGTTCTTCGGGGCAATAGAAATGGCCAAGAACTAAATGATTGGTGCATAATGATAATTTGCGATATTGACATTGAATAGTTACACATCTGGCAATTCGTGATCAATATTGGTAGGTTCTTCTCCGGTCTCAATGTGAGACAGGTGATTAGGAACAACATTCAACCGTCCTGGCTTCAAAATGATTTCAATATCAAATTCCTAAAAAAGTAGCAGCCACCTACAAATATTCCCCCCCAACAAAGGCTTATTGACCAAATATTGAAATGTGGAATGATTGGTGAACATCTTGAAGTGACTGCCTAACAAATAGTTCCTAAACTTTTGCAAGGAATAAACCATCACCAAGCCTTATCTTTCAGTCGCTGTGTAATTTCGTTCAACAAATGACAAATTCCTACTGGCATATGCGATTGGGTGATCCAGTTCACCCTCACTTGGTTGCGTAAGTACAACCCCCAGTGCAACAAAAGAGGCATCGACATGCACATGGAACTCCTTGTTCCAATCAGGGAATACCAGTATGGGTGCGGAGGCCATCTTGGCCTTCAGTGTGTCAAAAATTCCTTGACATTCCTAACTCCACTCAAATGTAGCATCCTTCTTTAATAGCTTCTCCATAGGGGCAGTAATCACAACGTATCCTTTGATGAACTTGCGATAGTACCCCGTGTTCCCCAGCGTCACTCGAAGCATCTTCACATTCGTCAGTGGTGAAAAAATAAGCATTAGCGCGATATTTGATGGATCAACTAACAGACCTTCCTTACATACTATGTGTCTGATTAGCATTCCAAACGACCCACAGAAAATGCACTTCTTAGAGTTTAGTGCAATTTGATGCTGTCTACACTGTTCCAGCATCAATCACATGTTTACTAAATGATCTCTAACCAAACCATAGACTTTCTAGTCATCCATGTATACCTGCAGGAATTTTTGAATGAAATATTTGAACGCATCGACAACCATCTGAGAAAATATCGTTGTCACATTATTCAACCCAAAAGGCATGACTGTATATTGAAAACAACGCCATTTAGTGACAAATGTGGTCTTATGGCAGTCCTCTTTTGCAATCCGAATCTGTTGGTACCCCAAAAAGTCATCTGTTAAGGAATACATCTCTTGAACGCCTACTCCTTCAAGGACCTCATCTGTAAATGGAGTCGGGAATGGATCATGCATGCAGGCATCATTCAACTTTCTTAGGTCGAGGCAAATGTGGACTTCACCAGTATTTTTATCTTGAACCACCATAGGTCCTATCTACTCTGATTCTTTGACGTGATCGATGATCCCAAAATCCAGCATTCCGTCAATATCATCCTTCACATGGTCCTTGTAGCATGGGTTCAGTCGATACGGCCTCTGTTGCACAGGTTTTGCATCTAGTTTCAATGATATTTTCATCTCCCCCATATGCCCTAATATCCCCTTCATTTCTAAGAACCGCGTCGAAAAAAGATCCTGGAATTGATGTAGTAGGTCTGTGATTTTGGCCATTGTTTCCTCATCCCAATAGTCCCCAATATTGGCAAATTTCAAGTGCTATTTTGACCCAATGTTAACTTTCCTGATCTTTAGCGACTAACTCATTGAATCAGTCGATATGTCTGGCACTGCAACATCACAACTTCCTTCTGAATCTGGAATATTAGCATTCCACAAGTCATCATCATCTTTAGGTTCCCAAGATAGATTGTAACATGTCATCATGGATTGCATCGAGCAGTGCGTATGTGGATCAACTGGGTATGCGACAAGGACAAATTTCAAAACTACGTCACAGATGATTTGTAATTCATTATGTACCTTTGGGTTGGCATCTTGGAAACTAAACATATGCACAAATAAAATGGACAACTCCTCCCAAGTGGTTATATTTTTGTGCAGTTCTGCCGCTACATACCAGGATCTCGGCATCTCGTCTAGAGTATGAACAAAAGCATGGACCCACTCATCTTTAGGTTGCGATGCCCATAAGTCCTGACATTCCATTAAGTGACTGGTGGGGTCATTTTGTCTATTGTATTTCCCATCATGATAAAACTCCAAATCACCGAAGCGCACCATGATCAATATCCGACAATGTCCCTAGTCATGGATTGTTTGCTTATGCATCACCCACCATTGGGCCAGGGTATCCTTTAGTGCTACATCTAGGGACAATACCCTTTGTGGTTCAAACACTTTCTCTTCAAATTCTTGAAGGAATTCTGATAAATTTGGTAGCCCTTCATAAATTGGAAACTCGATAGTCTCAGTTGCTATACGATGGAGATACTGTGTGATCAACCTTCATTTCCTGAACGACACCTCATGCATCCTATTTTTCAAAATTTCCAGAGCATCATCAGAATGAGAGGATGTAGAACTAGAACTGTGCCATCCAAGTTTACCATCGATGGTAGGGTGGATATAGTCTTAAGAGATATTATAGGTGTGATCCCAACTTCTACCGGCTTCATCCCTCATAGGTTCAATATACTGACGTCTTTCCTAAGGGTCCATGGGAGCAATGACCCTGACATCCTAGTTCTCAAATGTCATAACCTGTTTTTTGAAATTGATAACCTCCATGCTATCATTATCCCATCCAATCCCTAGTAGTGTGGGATAGGAGCCTCCATCTTCAACCACTTCTATCACATCAAAATCAGCATATGTTTTCATACCCTCAACATTGACAACCATGTTTGAGACGCGACCAATGGGATGAACCTTTTCCTGATTCACTAGTCATAGCTGTACTGAAGACCATCCCAATGTCGAATTCCCCATCAGCTGCCAAGTTTTCTTATTTAGAATGTTTACATTTGATTTGAGATCCAGAATGACCAAGTCAACCTCGTAATCTTTGACCTGGATTTTCATCCTCATCTCCTTGCCTGTATTCCTCTTTTGCAAGGAGTTCACCATGGAATCCTTCAATGTCTTATCCCGGTGGTACAACAACTTGTTAATCTTGACAAGGGCTTCAGGATCCCTTTCTAGTGATAGACAACTCTCAAGGAAATGCTATAAGGTATCATGCAGTCGCAATGGTCCTACCTCTACAAATGGATCAAAAGTAGATGGCATGTCAATAATAGGTAACTTACCTGTATTTCTCTTGATTGCATGCTTGGCCTCAAAGAAGGTGTCTTTCTCCGTCATAATATCAAATGATACCTTTTTCTTTCCAGCAAACTGAACTTGCTGATGCGGTCCATCTTCTCCAGTTGTCGCACCGATGCGAGTGACAACCCCAACACCAACATCCTTTGTTCGTAGTTTGGCTTGAATTGTTGCAATCGTCAATCCTTGATTCAGGTTCTAGGCTTGATTCAAAGGTGGGTTTTGATTCAGTGATGGGTTCATCGGTTGATTCTGAGTCTGTGGTGGGATATGATTCTGCATCGTCAGCTAGTTCTGCACTTGGAATGTTGGCTGGTTCTGAGTCTATGCATTCTGCAACTAAGGAATGTTTCCAGCCTGCCATTTTGCAATCAATAGAGGGAAACCTTTGACATTATGCTTGCTAGCTGCATAGTATGTACACTACGCACGAGGACACTCCCTCTGGTAGTGCCCAAATACTCCACAGGTATAACACTGGATTTATTCTCGACCTTGTTTTCCTCCCCAAATGAAGCCTCATCCTCGTCCCCTGAATCCTCCATGAAATCCTCCTCGGACTCCTCCTTGCTGAAACTGAGGCTGGGCCAACTAATACTATGGAGGGTTTGGTTGTTGCTAGACATAGTGCGTAGATTGAACATATTGTGGCTAAGGTTGAATGAGCGGTACTTGATTATACTATGGTCATGGCATAAATTGTGGTTTTGCTGCAAACTGTGGTTGCGGTACAAACTGTGGCTTCGACGTAAACTACTGTTGGGGTTGCGACAGGATAAACTGAATCTAGGGCAGTGGTGTATATTACACCTGCACTGCTAGTTGTGTCATCTGTGGTTGAGATTGCATTTCCTGGGGGTCCTCACCTTTCACAAAGTAGGAATCATATGTTCTTTCCTGAAACAATTCATAAGCTCGACAGTTTTTATCGCCATGTACTACTGATCAACAAAAGGTATATTACAGAATCTCTACCTTGGTAACCATATTTTGCATACAGTCACAGTTCTCATGTTGATTCCCATAGACCTGACATATGTGGCACCATGGTACACCTACGCAACTCAATGGGTTCGGGTCTCCTGAAAGCAAATAATTTCGGAAAGTCGGACATGTATCCTTGGTGTGTCCATCTGCACGACATTGGGTGCACCAAAGGTCATCATGATATTCCTTATCCTTCTTGATATCTTGCAGTTGGAGCATTAGATTGGCCAACTATGCTTGAATATGGTTCATCCCGACTGAGGTTTCTGCTATCGGCGATGCTTCTAATTTCATCGCGATTTCTAGAGCCTCAATCTACTTTGCAATCTTTTGCTGCATTAGTGATTGTCTGATATGTGGGACAAGAGCGATGATGAAACACTCCTTATGCTAAACATCACTCATCTAGAAGCTGACTCAAGCCTTCAACATCTTAAAATGTTGGTCAAAGTCCCAAATTGTCTCATTGGGGAACTGCATGATTTCTTTCAACTCGATGATGTACTGAGCCTCAGAATTCAGCTTCTTGAATTCTTCAAATAACCCCTTATGGATCTCATCCAATGTTTTTGCTGTACCTACCTAAGGAACCAGCATGAATCGCATGTACCAATCAAGAAAATGAACGCTGAGGGTGGTAGCTAGTTGGCTTTTCTTGATATCGTCATCCACAGTCTGTCGATAGGTCCATATCGGCTCGCACAAGAACCAATATTGCTCTGGGTCATCGATGCTATTTCCATGAAATATTGGTAGCTTCATTTCATCGCTCACCATTTTGGGCCATCTTCCTCTGGCTGGTACTCTACTGCTATACTGCTCCTCACACATTAGGCGAGTCGACGTAGAATGTGCGTTTCTTCTTGTTGGTGGAGTAGTGTGTGGAGGTGTGGACATGTTACTGCTGGGGTTCGAGCCTACTGTCCTTCTGGGCATAGCTTGGGCCTGGTCATCCTCATCATAACTGAAAGGTCGCTTTGTCCTGTGTGTTTTTCTTCATGGCATCGCACTTCGATCACATCAGGACCTTCTCCTATTCTCTACCTCTTCTCTCGAAACCTAGCTCCTCCTCTTGTACAACCACTTGTTTCCTTAGTGACCTTCGCAATCTCACCAGAACTCATTCCCATATACCCCTTACCTTTCCATGTGTCTCCCCCCTTTCATCGCGGTGTCTACATCCTCCACACACCAGAGTTCCACTACTCTTGGTCCATATTCAGAATACCTTTTTCGCAAACAAGTTGTTTAATAGATAGTTGCAACAACATCACAAATATACCTTCTAGTCCGTTGAATAACTTCCTTTCTGCTTTGATGAATGACTTATTGGTATCGACTGCAAACTTGGTAATGTAGCCTTCCAAGATACTGACCAAACACACCTCGACAACCCATGATTCCTTATTGTTTGTTTCTTGTAATTCCTGGATCAGCTCCGGAGTCCAAGATGTCAGCTCTCCTCCTTGGAAGTTTTCCTTATTAGAAGCAAACATCACCAGCCACTCATACAATATGATAGGGTACTCACAAAAGAACCATTCATGAGGACCATCGCGAATATATCTGTCCAACCAATTTCCCATCGATAGCTTCGATTTTTTGTTTTCTGTTTCAGCAAACTCTCGCAGTTTTAGACCAAACCACATCTTGATCTCTAGTTGAGTCAGATGCCAAAACATATCTTCCTTTCAATCGCAACTTAGTCTCAGAAATGGAACCATTTGTTGGAAAAAACCCACCAACAAATCCTTGTCGACAGGGGTTCTCACTCGATCAATGCCCAACCAACGCGATCTCCCTAAGCATTGGCCTAGATAGGTTTTACCCTGCCCAACAACATCCATAGAGTGGATGAAGTCTCACTTGAGATGTTCAAGGGAGAGCCGTCGAAACACAGTTTCTAGTAGTAATAAGGGAAGATATGGCATCCATGCCTTCGACCGAATAACTATCAGATTACAGAATTAAGACAATTATTACAATTCATCTTCACAACTGTTGATCTAACAAATCACATTATTCATTTATCACACTAGTGTTATCGCATCAGCATCATTCATAAAACAACATTAATCAGCTTCATCATCATTCATCAAAATTGCAACAGAATTGGGATAGATTGCATCATCATTTTATTGCAGCAACATCACTAAATCATAAATAGATTCAATACACTTCTCATTGACATCGTAGAAGAGAAAATAGGAAAATAAAATACAACATTTAGGCAACAACCGTCATGTCATATTAATTTTGTGCAACAGATCCAAAACAAATAATTCTTCTCCACAACATGAGACCGGTTACATCCAAAAATTCTGTATCTGACATAGATAGATCGCAGATATTCAAAGTAGAAGACTCGTTAAGACCATAGATAGATCATGACAGATCTCGTCATTCATATGATTGTGTGTTTATGATTGCAAAAATAGCTCTATATATAGGCTTGCGCCTTTACATCAAAGGCCCACTTCTAACTAAGTTCTAACTACTAACGACCTATGTCCACAAACCGTGGTCAATTAATACATTAAATATTCAAAAAGGTTATTTCTCCACCCATCGTACTGATCTAGCCTTGCGCGGTGTCGTGTGAGCTTGTGCAGCTACCACGACATTGCGCAACTCATTGTTAATGTATTTGTAACTTCGGAATGTATTCATCTATGTATCTTATGGCTTGTAACCCAATGTTTATTCCAGGATGTATCTATTATGTAATTGAGTCATGTTGTCATGCCCCAATGTTCTGATAAGGAGGATCTATAATGTTGACAAGTCATGTCAAGTCATAGTGGGTAACCCTTCGATTGTCTAAGGGTTAAAGTCCAAGTAGTTCCAGGGCAATAGGGTTATTAGAATCTCCTAGTAGAGGTCGGCCCTGGTAGGGTTTTAGTCATGCCAAGATTAGTATAAATAGAGAGATGGAGTCTCTATTTGATACACAACTCATACACACTGAAGTGTAGCACATAGTTGAAGAAGGAGAAGACACTGGGGCTAGACAAGAAGAAGGCTACTGCTGTCGGGAGTGCATCTTACTGTTTTGGGGTTTTACCTTTTGTGCTGATTCTATCTCTAAAGAAGTTGCGGGGTTTTCTCCTTTATGGTTTCGTCGAGGAAAAACACTGTGTTCATTGTCTCTTGTGTTTAATTGCTATGCTTGTTATTCTCTCAGTTAAAGATCCTAATAATGCTAGCTTAAAGTTGAAAAACTAACATGGTATTAGAGCTAACCTGAGAAGAAGACACTGTGCAGCTACGGGAACTAGGGCTTCCTAGTTTGTGAATCTCTCTCCATATATTTTCAGCAAAAGTAAGGTGGAATAACTCTCCTCCTTTGGGCGCATCTTTATGTCGAAGCAGAATCCAATTCTGAGGTTTTTCAGTCTTGGACCTGTCACTACTACCAGAAATTAGGGCTTTTTACAGAAGAGGAATTTTTTAGTGAGCCCAGGCCTGGATTGATATTTCCCCCAAAATCGAAGTTAGGAACAAATTTCAAAGCATTTGGGTGGACAGAACTCTGGAAAAGCAAAACCCTTCTCTTGAACTAGCTCTGTAGGATTTCAGCTCAAATTTTAGATCCAACATCTTGACCTGGTAAGATCTAAAATATTTTGTATTTCCATTTGAGGTTCTTAGTTAATATGTCTTACCATACCAAGCTTGGTGAAAAGCTTGAGGGAGTTGATAACTTCTGAGCTTGGAAGTATAGGATCTCCCTGGTCCAGGAAGAAAATGAGCTAGACTCCTACATCCATGAGGAGGTTCCAGTTCCAAAGGGAGATGAGGCTAAGGCCTTGCATAAGAAGAATTTGGTTATGACAAAGAGGATCATTGCTGATTCTATCAAGGATCACCTTATCCCACAGGTGTCCTCTCTCAAGACACCTAAAGCTATGTTTGATGCCCTAACCAAATTGTTTGAAGGGAAGAACATAAACCGGAAGATGACTCTGAGAAACCAACTGAAGAATGTGAAGATCCAGAATGCAGAAACAATCTAGTCTTACTTCACAAGAGTTTCTCAGATCAAGGAACAACTATAAGTAGTAGATGAAAAAGTGGAAAATGCAAGGATTGTGACGATGATCTTGAATGGCCTTCCTAGGTCACGGGATTCTTTCATCCAAGGAATCTGTGCTAGAAATAAATTGGTCAAGTTCAGCAGACTATGGGAAGAGTGCTCTCAAGAAGAAGACCGGATAGCAACTCGAGAACAAAATATGGGAAGTGAAGATCAAGCTCTCACGGTACACTCCAAGTCACACTCCAAGTCAACCAGAAGAAAATCTCACCACTTCAGAGGTAAGCACTCTCACAAAGATAACAATAGAAAAGATTTATCTAGGATCATATGTTATACATGTGATGAAGTAGGACATTATGCAAGGAATTTTCCTAAGAAACCAAAGCTAACAAAGAGGAGCAACAAAGGAAGACATCATGCTCATGCTGTAGAGGATGATGAACCATCCAAGAAAAGAACCAGATATGAAAGTGAAGATTCTTCAAGCGAGGATGAATATGTTTTGATCTCCACTCTCACAGGTAACATTACTCATGGAAGTGATGATTGGATTATAGACAGTGGGGCTTCCAAACATATGACTGGATTCAAGGAATCCTTTGTGAGACTGTCAGAACATGAATCATCTCACAAGGTGAAGCTAGGAGATGACTACCAATATCCAATAAAAGGTAGTGGGGAATATTCCTATAAAATAGACTCTGGAAAGTCTCTAACAATGAAGGAAGTATTGTTTGTGGTAGGACTCAAGAAGAAACTCCTCTCCATATCAGCATTAGATGCAAAAGGAATATAGGTTGCATTCATATATGGTCAAGTCATCATGTGGCCAAAAGGAAAGACTATCGATGATGTAGTAGTGATTGGAGAACAACAAGGAGGATTGTACAAATTAAAGGGCCATCCAGAACAAGCCTTGGTCCATGACACAGTAGAGCCAAGTGAACTTTGAAATAGAAGGCTTGCACATGTGCATTATAGAGCACTACCTATTGCAAGCAAAGTTGTTGAAGGTCTTCCAGAAATACAAGAAAAACATGATGGGATCTCCAAAGGATGTGCGAAAGGAAAGAATACAAAGAATACATTTCCAAGCAGCAAAAGCAAAGCAAAATGAATCTTGGAAATCATCCACTCTGATGTATGCGGTCCTATGTCATCAAACTCACTAAGCGGGTATGCATATTATGTTTCTTTTATTGATGACTTTTCTAGGAAGACATGGGTTTACTTCATGAAGAACAAAGATGGAGTATTCAGAAAGTTCAAGGAATTCAAATCCTTGATCGAAAACCACACTAAAAAGAAGATCAAGACCCTTTGATCAGATAATGGCAGAGAATTCACTTCAAATGAATTCAAAGAGCTATGCAAAGAATCAGGGATTAAGAGGGAGTTTTCCACTCCTTTTAATCCACAACAGAATGGGATTGTAGAGAGGAAGAATATAACTATTATGGAAGCTACAAGAGCAATGCTTCATGATCAAGACCTTCCTATGCATCTTTGGGTAGAAGCTGCCAGAACAGTGGTGTATGTACAGAACCGTACTCCACATAGAGTACTCGAGAACAAGACTCTTGAAGAAGTTTTCTCTGGCAAGAAACCAGAAGTCAACCATCTCAAAATATTTAGCTTTCAAGTTTACATACACTTCCCAAGAGAGAAGAGAACAAAATTAGATCCTTGAGGAAAGAAGGGTATATTTGTGGGATACTCTAAAAGCTCGAAGCCTTACATAATATATTTCCCAGGATACAAGAATATTGACATCAGTAGGGATGTGACATTTGATGAAGACATATCTTACAACAAATCCAGAAAGAGACCCGCTGAAGAACCTGAAGAAGCAGAAGCACCCAGAGTTCATGATACAACCATGAACGAAGAAACTCAAGAAGAAGATTGAGAATTTGAAGAACCACAAAGACTTGTAGATCCACCTCTAGAGAAGAATCCTCATAAGAGGAAACCTGCTTGGGTATGAGAACTTATCCAAGGTGCAGAAATATATGGGGCTCTAGAAGAGAATCACAGAGAAAGAAAGAGGACCATATATTGCTCCGGGTATGTAGCATTACTATGTGATTTCATTGATAAAGAAACTTCCAGTTACGAAGAAGCGGCAGAATGGAAAGAATGGAAGGATGCTATGATCGAAGAATACCAATCGATCATGAAGAATGATGTTTGGGATGTTGTCCCAAGACAAGATGGGAAGTCAGTTGTAACTTCCAAATGGATCTACAAGATCAAACATGTTGCAGATGGTAGCATTGAAAAATATAAGGCAATATTTGTGGCTCAGGGTTTCTCTCAGAAAAAAGGAATAGATTATGAAGAAACCTTTGCACCGGTATCTAGATACACTTCCATCAGATCAGCACTTGCTTTGGCTGCAGTAATGAAATGGAAGATACACCAAATGGATGTCAAGATTGCTTTCTTGAATGGTGTAGTGGAAGAGGAAGTGTATGTAGAACATCCACTCGGTTTTGAGACACGTGACAGGGAGTCTCATGCATGCAAATTGAAGAAAGCCCTGTATGGTTTGAAACAGGAACCCAGGACATGGTAGGGAAGAATCAATAGATTTCTATCCAGTTTGGGATTTACCAAGAGTAAAGCAGATTTCAACCTTTACTACAAGGTTGAAGATGGCAACCCAGTGATGCTTCTACTATATGTAGATGATCTGTTTGTGACAGGTATGGATGGGTTGATTGCTAATACGAAGATAAAGCTTGCTGCTGAGTTTGAAATGAAGGACTTGGGTATGATGCATTATTTTCTAGGTATGGAAGTGTGGCAAAGTGCAGATGGAATCTTCCTTGGACAAGGGAAGTATGCAGTAGAGATCCTGAAGAGGTTTAGGATGATGGGCTGCAAGACTATGGGCACACCTATGGCATCGAACTTGAAGCTATTGAGCGATGCTTCATCTGAGTCGGTTGATGCTATGATGTATCGTCAGATGATTGGGTCATTGATGTACCTAACAAACACAAGACCAGACATTTGATTTGTTGTGAATAACTTGAGCCAGTTCTTAACAGATCCAAGAAATTTTCACTTGATTGCTGCAAAGCATATTCTAAGGTACCTGAGGGGTACAGTTGATTATGGGATCAAGTACGATGTGAATTAGAAGATTAACCTGGAGGGTTATGTTGATTCAGATTGGGCAGGTAGTGCTATCGATAGGAAGATCACTTCAGAGTGTTGCTTCAGTATGGGATCAGGTGTGATCTCTTGGTTTAGCATGAAGCAATCCTGTGTGGCACTGAGTACAGCTGAAGCAGAGTATGTCACAGCTTATTCAGCTAGTTGTGAGGCAGTATGGCTGTGGAATCTACTGTCTGATTTATTTGATCTCTAGTTGGATGCTACTTGTATACATTGTGACAACCAAAGTTGCGTGAAGTTGTTAGAGATTCCAGTGTTCCATGACAAGTTGAAGCATATCAAGATCAAGTATCACTATATCAGGGATATGGTGCAAAGGGGAGCAGTGAAGCTCCAGTATGTTGTGACGGAGGAACAGATAGTTGATGTGTTGATGAAGCCATTGGCCAGGGTGAAGTTCGAATACTTCAGGGATAAGCTTGGTGTTCTCCGGATTGAGGTTTCCTCCAAGGGAAAGTGATGAGTCCCGTAGCCATTTTGTCATGGTGAGAGGATTTAGTTCCTTGCATGTCAGATATGAGTGCTGAGATCCATAGCCATTCTGACGAGCACATCAGATATAAGGGCTGAGCCATTCTATCATGGTGAGAGGATTTGGTTCCTTCCATCTCAGACATGAGTGCTGAGATCCATAGCCATTCTGACGAGGGCTGAGCCATTCTGTCATGGTGAGAGGATTTGGTTCCTTCCATGTCAGATATGAGTGCTGATTGCCATTTTGGGAATGGAGGTACCTGGTCAGTTACCAAGAACACTCAGTATGGGACTGAGAGAGAGCCATTCTGATGAGCAGGTCAGATGTAAGGGCTGAGCCATTTTATCATGGCTAAAGGATTAAGTTCCTCTCATGTCAGATATGAGTGCTGGCCATTCTAATGAGTAGGTTAGATATAAGGGCAACTGCCATTCTCCAGGAGAATGGAGGCACCTGGTGCGTTACCAGGTAGCTCAGTCTGGGACTGGGGGCCATTCTGGCGAGGGTGTAGGATTGAGTTCCTACCAGGTTATATGTGAGTGCATGCCTTTCTGACGAGGGTGTAGGATTTGGTTCCTACCAGGTCAGATGTAAGTGCAGAGCCCTTCCATCATTGTGAGCAGGATGTGTTCCCGCTTGGATGGATGTAAGTGCAGAGCTCTTTTATCATTGTCAGTAGGATGCGATTCCTGCCTGGATGGAAGTATGTAAATATTCCATCACTGTGAGCAGGATGTGTTCTTGCTTGGATAGAAGTGTGGAAATCTTCCCTCATTGTGAGCAAGATGTGATTCTCATCTAGATGAAAGTACAAAGCTCTTTCATCATTGTGAGCAGGATGTGTTCCCTCCTGGATGCAAGTGAGTACGATGCCTTTCTAACGAGTAGGTCAGATATAAGAGTTGAAGAAGACCTACATGATGGCTAGGCCTACAACTAGCATGAAAGAAGGATGGCTCTGTAGAACTTTCTTGTGACGAGAAGAATCATGAGATAGCACATATGATGATGAACAGAGGAGATCCAGATCCAGTTATGATGACTCTAAGAGATCCAGATTGAGTGATGACTTAGATCCAACAGTGATGATATAGATCAAGTGATGATCTAGATCCAGTGATGATGATCCAGTGATGATCCAGATCGAGTGATGATCCAGATCTAGTGATGATGATCCAGTGATGATCCAGATCGAGTATGATCCAGTGATGTTGCAGATCCAGATTGAGTAATGATCCATATCTAGGAAATAAGATGGCATGAAGATGAAGATGACTTGGAGATGCATATGACAAGAAGATCCAGAGAAGAAGAGAAGTGATGAAAATTGTGTCGAGAGAAAACCTTCCTAGTTAAGAGGGAGTGTTAATGTATTTGTAACTTTAGAATGTATTCATCTATGTATCTTATGTCTTGTAACTTGATGTTTATTCCAGGATGTATCTATTATGTAATTGAGTCATGTTGTCATGCCTCAATTTTCCAATCGGGAGGATCTATAATGTAAACAAGTCATGTCAAGTCATAGTGGGTAACCCTTCGATTGTCTAAGGGTTAAAGTCCCCATAGTTTAGCTGCACTGGGTTTATTAGACTCTCCTAGTAGAGGTAGGCCTTGGTAGGGTTTTAGTCATGTCGAGATTAGTATAAATAGAGAGCTTCAGTCTCTATTTGATACACAACTCATACACACTCAAGTGTAGTGGATAGTTGAGGAAGGAGAAGACACTGGGGCTAGACAAGAAGAAGGTTACTGCTGTCGGGAGTGCATATTATTGTTTTGGGGTTTTACCTTTTGTGCTGATTCTATCTCTGAGGAAGTTGCGGGGGTTTCTCCTTTATGGTTTCCTGAAGGAAAAACACCGTGTTCATTGTCTCTTGTGCTTAATTGCTGTGCTTGTTATTCTCTCAGTTAAAGATCCTAATAATGCTAGATTAAGGTTGGAAAACTAACACTCACTTGCCCAAAACCCCTGCCAACATCACCTGCATAAGTTCTGTTATCTCCATTGCACATCTTGAATCCATTGGCCAATGGTCTTATGTTCTGTTTCAACCAATCTTACAAACAATTTATATTTTCACTTATAGATATCTGGCATTGTTAATATTTGGTGAAAGATCCCTTTTGGAAGAGCAAAAAGCCAGTTCTCTCTTCAAAATTAGTTCTGCTGTTACTTGGGAATGAGCCTTTACAAACTTTGGTTAATTTCCAGTGCTAAAAAATTGGTGTTGTTTCCGGGGACGAGGTTGAAGATCATCCCTAGGAGAACGACAAGAATTGCAAAGTTTCAAGAACGAGATTTCTATGAGCAAACAGAAGTTTCTCCATTCACAAGAAGGTTGTACATTTTCCTTGGTGACTTCACACTCATTTTGAGCAGTATTACATGTGACATACTGGATTTCAGGAGAGTACATACGAGAGGTAATTCAAATACTGAAACTTTGCAAAGTGTGGAAAATCCAGAAAGAATAATTAGGAATAGAAATAAAGAAAACGTGAATATTTCTCTGTTTGATACATCATCATCTCAAGATTTGCATAACATAATAGAATTTGAATGGGGAACTAGTGTTGAAATATTACTGAACAAATCAAAGTCTGAGTCTGACCTAAAGAAAGTTGATATTATCCCTAGTATATTGAAAGTTGATATTATCCCTAGTATATTGGAATCCTATATTCTTGAGTCTTTGTGGAAAAACCTTGAACCTCAGAGAAAGATAAAAAAGCAGTCCATGTTTTTCAGAATGTCCAGTTTCCCAACCCCCCACTTGCTCCTAATCAACCTACACCAATGGAAGCTTCCAGGTTTTCCCCATTGGCCCTACCTATCATTTTGCATGACCTTCCCTTAAACTATGCCCAAAGAATTTCACTATATAATGGGGAGGGGAATGTTTCTGCAAAGTACCATGCAGGTGAGTTTGATGATTTCATAGATTTAGAGGAGGTGGTTCATAAGGATTTCAAGATGATGTTGTTTGCACAGAGTTTGTCTGGGGAAGCCAAAAAATGGTACAAAGATTTACTGCTTAGGTTCATTCCTAAATTTTCCTGTTTCCAAATTGCATTTCTGGAATGATGGGATGATAAGCAGATCCCATTACAAGTCCTATCTTAGTACAACAATCTCAAGAATGGAGGTTTTGAGTTGGTCCATGAATTTTCTAGATGATTCATGAGAGCCTATAATTCGATACCTACTGACATTAAGCCCTCACCCAGTGCTGCTAAGATCCATTATGCCGAAGCCTTTGATAATGATTTTTCATTATTGTTGAGAGAAAGAAAATCATATACTCTCCCTACCATGTTTACAAATGCCCTAGAAGTAGAGGACAATATGATGTCATGTGGGAAGATAAAACAAAGAGCATAGCTTGACATCAGGAAAGGTAGAGAAGAAATAAACCCCACCTCTTCTGCTTCTTCTTCTAGTGATATAAAATTCAAAATGATGCTAAAAACAATGGAAACGTTAATGGACTGGATAAGTATGGAAGCTAAGCCAGGAAATCAAGAAAAGAATGAACCTCATATCAGAAATCCCAATTTTAGAACGCCAATCCCTTCCCCACTCCAACAGAATAGACCAAGAGACATGAGGAATCCAAGGAACCAGGAGGAACAGCTGAGAAGACCACCATTCCCTGAAAAATTATGTGGATTATAAGGGAAACATGTTTGAACTAGAAGATGACAGTAAATTAAAAGGGGAGTTGGAATAATACCATAAGGGGTATATGCATGCCATAGATGATGTTAAAAAAATCAAATTGAGGGGTAGAGATGTTGTTATGAATAAAGGAGGTTTAAATCCAAATCAACCTTCCAACAGTCAGGCCAACATAGAAAAAAGAAATGAAAAACAAAAAGAACCTGTTGTATATAAAGAAATTAGAAATGGAACTGAGAAAGTAAAAGAACCAACACAAACAACACCTGTGGAGCTAGATAAACTTTCTTCCATGTTTAATTTACAAAGTGATCTTGCTAAGTTGAATATTTCAATTCCTTTTAATGAACTGCTAAGAAATGAAGAGTACAGAAACACTATAACAAAGATGATTAGAAATCAGGGAGAGGCTCACCCAGATATTTTAGAATTGACAGAAGACAATCGTACTATTATCTTGGGATCTAAAATTGATAGTGTGGATAGTGAAGATGAGGAATTACCAACCTTTTACCTGAGTTTAAATGTGCATGACATGCTATTGCACAATGCTATGCTAGATTTAGGTGCTTCACATAATTTGATGCCAAAGGGGGTGGTGGAAAGTCTGGGGCTTGAGATTACCAGGCCTTATAAAGATCTGTATTCTTTTGATTCCAAAAGAGTTAAGTGTCTAGGTTTGATAAAATGCATGGTAGTATCCTTGAATAAGTTACCATCTAAAACTGTGGTCATGGATGTTGTCATGGATGATATTCCTCCCAAGTTTGGTATTTTTCTGTCGAGGTCTTGGACTTCCAAGCTAAAGGGGAGCACGGGGACTTCACTTAGTGAATCTCTCACATAGCACATGCGGTCATGGGATATTAAAGAATACCCTTAATTTCGAGAGATATTGACCCAAAATATTATTGTTGAAACCCCCTCCCAATACTTAAAACCTCCTCCTCGGCCCTTTTTATACCTCAATCCTTATAAACCACCCTACCCACCCCCACCTTAAACCCCTCATCTCCCCAATACCTACAATATATTGGTTCAATTTTTGATAATTTTAAAACCCACAATATGAACTAATGTGATAGGATATTGGTCAACAAGTGAAGCCCCCGTGAAGGGGAGCTTACAAATGGATATATCTTATGCAACAATTCCTGTTCGTAATGAAAACAAGAGACTGTACAACGAGAAAATATTACCTTATGTTGTAAGTAGTTAGGTTTAGCCTGAAATTCATCATGTTTATGCTGTTGATATAGACTTAGGGTCGTCTATTTTCTTCAATGATATATCTCCTTGTAACTCAAAAATTGTTGTGCCAAGTAAATGTAAAAGGGATAAAAAAGAGACAAGTGAACAAGAATCTCTGGAAAGAAAATAGAAAGACAAAGGGCCATGGAAGATGTATTTTGATGGCTCGGTGGCTAAAATAGGTGCTGGAACGGGTGTATACATAATTTCTCCCATTAGAGATACTAAAGCTTATTCTTACAAGTTGGTTTTTGAATGTACTAATAATGTAGCAGAATATGAAGCTTTGTTGCTAGGTTTGCATGCCTTAAAGGATTTGGAAGCTAAAAGGGTCCAAATCCTTGGAGATTCAGAACTTGTGGTAAATGGGGTTAAATACCAGAATAGGCATCCCAGAATGAGAGCTTACTGGAATAAAGTATGGGGTATGTTTGGGAATTATTTCACTGAACACAACATCCAAATGATTCCTAGATATGAGAATATGATGGCGTATTCTCTGGCAACCGCTGCTGGGAAATTTGAAACTCCTACCGCAGGTAAGAGAAAATACGAAGTGGACATTGTGAATAGACCCTCCATACCCGACAACACCAAATACTGGCAGGTTTTCGAATATGATATGTAAATCAAAAGGTTTTTGGAACTGTTTGGTGAATTTGTGAATACCTGCATAGATGAAGAAAATGCCAACTCCCGGAATGTCCTAGATGTTGATGGAGATGAAGAAGATACTGTTGGAACAAAGAAGTTGAGAGGCTCTTTGGGGGGGAAAGATATAGTCCAATTGAATAGTAATCACATCCCCATAGGTCTGATTCCCCTAGAGACAATTTTTGACCAAAATGATGTTTCTAGAGATCCTAAGGTCAAACCTGCTAAAAATGCTGTGGAAGATAAAAAATTTGGCATCAAAGATGATTTGAAAATTGTAAGGTTGTTGAAGAAATTACATGCTAAAGAAAAGGATGAATATGTGAACCTAATGAAGAAATACACAAATGTATTTGCATGGAGTTACAATGACCTCAAAGAGTATGACACTTCCATTATACAACACACGATTCCAATCTAGACTGGAGAGAAACCATTTAGGTAGAAACTCAAAAGTATCAATCCAAATCTAGTGCCTATAATTGAAAAGGAGATTAAAAAGCTGTTTGATGCAAAAATAATTGTAACCCTGAGGTTTTCAAAATGGATTGCCAATTTGGTGCCAGTTAGGAAGAATAATGGAGAGATAAGACTGTGTGTGGATTTCAGAAATTTGAATAACGTCTCTTTGAAGGACAATTAACCTTTACCAAATATGGAACAGATCCTACAAAGGGTGGTGGGCTCAGAGAGAATATCTAATATGGATGGGTTTTTAGGTTACAACCAGGTAAATGTGCTACCTGAAGACCAAGAAAAAAATGCTTTCACTATGCCTTGGGGTACCTTCATGTATGCAATGATGCCATTCAGATTAATGAACACAGGAATCACTTTCCAGCGTGCTATGGATATTGCTTTTACGAACAAAAGGGACAATTTTGTGGTGATTTAAATGGATGATATTACTGTATATTCCAGGTCTAACAAGGATCATATCAGACATTTGGAAAGGGTTTTCATTAAATGTAGAAAGTATGGAATTTAATTGAATCTGAGAAAGTCCAATTTTGCTCTAGAAGAAGGTAAACTATTGGGGAATATTATTTCCAAGGAAGGCATAAGGATTGATCCAGACAAGGTGAATGGAATATTGAAGGTGGAGGAGCCAAGGAGTAAGAAGGAAATACAATCTTTCATTGGATAGGTAAATTTCTTGAGAAGATTCATTCCTAGTTTTTCTGAAATCTTGATGAACATTACTAGTATGCTGAGAAAATATCATGAAATAAAATGCATAGTGAAAGCCAAGAAATATTTTAAGGATATAAAACAAGCCATTTCAGAAGCCCCTGTGATGGTAAGTATGGATTTTGAGAAATAATTTTTAGTACTCTCATATTCTTCAGAGCATACTATGGCAGCAGTCTTGTTACAGAAAAATGACCAAGGTGAAGAACATCCTATGGCATTTTTCAGCAAGATATTAAGAGACGGAGAATTAAAATATGATATAATGCAAAAACAATCTTATGCTTTGGTTAAGGCCTTAAAGGATTTCAGAATTTATATTCTCCATTCACATATAAATGCATATGTTCCCAGCAGCATAGTGAAGAGTATACTTACACAGCCAGATCTGGAGGGGAGAAGAGCTAAATGTATTGTAGTGCTTCTGGAGCATGACATAGAAATTAAGCCCACAAATTTGATTAAATGGAAAGGATTTGATAAAATGATGATGAATTCCCATTGTGACTCTCTACATATAAATTTTTTAGACAACCAGTCAAACCAACCGGATACAGAAGTGCAGGTGGGTCCTGATTTCTCTGTCTCTCCTTGGTATGCTGATATTGTTTATGTATTGTAGAATTTACAACCTCCTGCAAGGTTAAGAAAAACCAGAGCGAGGTTTGTGAAGCTGAAGGCTACAAAATTTTGTATCATAGATCAATATCTTTATTGCAAGGACCTTGGTGGAATACTGCTGAACTTCCTTCTGGAAAATGAAGCTCAATAGATAGTAGAAGAGTTCCATGAGGGAGATTGTGGGGGGAACCATTCTTGGAAGGTAACTGCAAATAAAATTCTGAGAGCAATATTTTATTGGCCTTCATTGTTTTTAGATGTGTATAAAGAAACCGCCAAATTCCATCAGTGCCATATTTTTGAAGGAAAAAGGAAGGTGGTTTCACTCCCCCTCAACCCTGTATCAATAGAAGCACCTTTCCAACAATGGGGGTTGGATTTCATTGGGGAGATAAATACCAACTCCTTAGGACCATATAAGTGGATTTTAAAAGCTACTAATTATTTTACAAGGTGGATTAAAGCGATGCCCACTAGAAGAGCTACAGAAGAAGTGATCATTGATGTCTTGGAAAATAATATTTTGGCAAGATTTCGTTGTCCTAAAAGATTATTGACAGATAATTCACCTTATTTTAAGTCCAAAATGATGATTAATTTATTCCACAAGTATCACATAGGACTAAATCATTCCACTACTTATTATCCACAGGGTAATGGACTGGCAGAATCTTCTAACAATAGTCTGGTTAAGATTATTAAGAAGCTATTGGAGGACAACAAAAGAGCCTGGCATAAGAAGTTGAAATATGCCTTGTGGGATGACAGGATCAACACAAACAGGGCTATTGGTATGTCACCATTTCAATTGGTGTATGGAGCTGAGGTAATTTTTCCTTCATCCTTAGGATTCCCAGTTATGAAATTGTTGCAAGACCAGCAAGATGAACCCAATCCCATGCAAAGAAGGATCAACCATATTATTGAACTGAATGAACTGAGGTATAAAGCCTATGATAAGGTACATATACATTAGGAGAAGATGAAGAATATCTTTGATAGAAGAATGAAGGAGGATTTTTTTCAGGTTGACGATCTGGTGTTAAAATGGGATGCCCTACATGAAGACAAAGGAAAACATGGAAAATTTTATCACTTGTGGGTAGGCCCATACCTTATTGCAGCACTCAGGGGTAACAATGATTTCATTCTGCAGTATCAAGATGGGTCACAGTATGAAGGAGTCCCAGTGAATGGGATATTTCTAAAGCATTACCTAGAGTAAGGGGACAGAGTTCCATGTATTATACTGTAAATATTTTTACTTTTTCAGTCAATACAAATGGTTAATCAGAATATTTGAAGTTCGTGGAGAAGGCCGTAAGATCAGAAGAGTTGACCATTTTCAGTTCTATTTTCTTTAATAAAAATAAAGTAAAATAAAAAGGATGAGGTTGTAAATGGATTCAAAAACTTCTCTACAGGGATCTTTTCTACTTCGCTAGGAGGATACCATCCCTTATGGAGTGGGTTGTTAGGACCATATTTAGAAATTTGGATTATAGAAGGTTTTGCGGGAAGAGACCTTGTCAGGAGATATTGGGAGGGAACCCTTAGAGTTAACATGGGTGCTGAAGGAATTTGTGGTGGAGCATTATGTCTTTGGAACAAGCAATAGCAAGAATGAGGTAAAGAACATCATGAATCGATGGCTCCTATTCAAAGGGATAAAGATCAACAGTGAAAGGGAATTTTGTGGGTCAGAGATTCCAGGAAAAACACGGTCGTTGGATTTGCGGAGTGCGTTAAATGGGAACCATAATGAAAGGTTGAGATTAATATAAGGATAGATCAACGATGCTCCATAGCATTCCACATAGCAGACATGCTCGGCCATAGAATCTTTTCCAAATTGTGAAATATGCTAAAGGGGGAAAGAATCAGAGGGCTGCAATGAAAGCAAAGATAGATATGTGATCATGGTACATTTCATGATCTGAACTAGCACGGAAGGGGTCAGGATTTCAATCCATGAAAATTTGTATAGCCCACCCCAATCGATGGTTGCAAAGAGAGAGCGATATTGATTGACGGAGAAGAAAACTTCTAGGATCAGGAGTTGCACACTCGATCAAGGGAGGAAGAGTTGGTAGAATGTTAAAACACTTAGGTGTGGATGGCCCCGATGAAGGTAATTGGAGATTGATGGTGGAGGTCAATTTTCCCAAATTAACCTGCACATACAGGTAGCTTGGAAACTTAGACACAAAGGCCTTGCATATCAAAGGCTCAAATCACAAAGATAAAGGATCTATAGTGCAGATTGTATGCAGAAGCACAGAGATTATGCAGTATAGAAAATTATAAATAGGTTTACATGGAGTTGAAAGGGTTTTCATTTTCTAGAAGCTCGAGATTGATGAATTCCTCGACTGCATATAGAGTGCCAGTGTAGACAGATCGAAAAACTGTGCTAAGTAAACAAGGTAGGAACCCTCATACTCTCTCAGTGCTATTGAAAATGGAAAAAGTAGGAGAAATAGAGGTGGTAGATGTCAGGGATAATGTAGAATCAGGGGTTATAGGTCGAAAGGAAGAAGAAATTCTTGTGGATGAAAATGTCGAGATATTTGATGCCATTCAGTTGGGCGAAACAATTGAAACTGCTAAGGGTAAATTTGAAGTCCTTAAGGACAAGGGTAGTGATACCTATGGTGTTTTTAAATCCTTTTTCCATTTTTTCTCTGTTAAACATACCCCCCATTTCACCGAGTTTGTTGAGTGGCGTGCATAAAAATTTTCTTCCACTGAAGGGGTCTTCATGAATAGGTCCAAGTCCAAAATCTTCTACTCTGTTTAGGCTCCTATCATCCATAAAACCATCCACGTCCTAGACAAATTTGTTCACATATCCCAAAAATACCGAGAAGAGAGTATCGTACATTTATTCCAAGAGTCTACTGTCAAAAATAGAGATTCTTTCCTAAAGTCTTGTTCAAAACCTAATGCTGAATTTATCAGTCTGTCTTACCCCATTGACCTAAATCAATTTAATGAAGAAACCTAGTGGTGCGTAACCCTATCCAGTCAGTTTCTAGCTCTAGATACTAATGGTTATATCACAGAGTCATTGTTAAGTCTACTATTTGTTTTGAGTACCTGTCCTGTTGAACTTGAACTTCCAAGACAATCCTTTCATTCCTGTTTTCTTAAATTTGATGAATTTCTAGCTGAGAACATTTGTTCTCAGTTAGATAATTTCCACGATACCAAAGTGTTCAGATTCCAATATTTTTTGTTGAGAATGTTCTTATCTTATAACAAATATGATTTACAGGTGCCTGAGATGGAGATCACAGATGACATGACCAAGGACTACTGTAAATTCATGAACTCTTTGATGGAAAAAATATATAACCTTTTCTTCCAAGAAAAGTTTCCCAAGGTATTGCCCGAGAGGAGGAAAATACTGCAGCTATCTCCTAGTAATATGACAGGAGACTAGTTCCTGGCATAATTTGAAACAATCATAAGGCTATATGGTTTTGTGCATCATCCTTATATCCTACCAGCCTTTCTGACTGCCTGATTTTTCTCCTTGGAATTAATCAGGAAAAGACTCACTATTGAAGAAGAACACTTTTTGAATTCTAAGAAGGGCTCAAGCATTACTTTCCCCAGGGAGGTAGGGCGATACATGGTCAAGAGCAGGGCAGCCCTACCACTGGTTGGTAACTTACTCAAAGGAATGGGATTCTCTCTAGAACAAGATATAAACTATGACCCACATCAAGTAATTTCCAAAAGGATAAAATCTCACAAGAGTAAGAATTTTGAGCACACTAAAATAATTAGGCATAGAGAAGCGACCAATTGGGATGATTTCCCTAACTCTACCACAATGGATATCAACATAGGACAAGACTTTGTGTCACCCTTTCTAGGGAACAATTCTCCCCAAATGGACATGTCCAAAGTAGTTGCAATGGTTGGGAATGTTTCATCATTGGCTAGTTATTCAGGAAGCTCAATGAAAAGAAGACCTTTGGAACCCATGGAGACTAATGAGGTAGATACTTCCATCATGCCCAAAAAGCAGAAAGTTGAACAAGAATAGAAGTTGGTATAGGTTAAGAGAAGCAGTATGAAGGGACAAATGAAGAAGAAAGATGTGAAAGAAAAACATAAACAAGAAGATCCTGAAACAACCAAGTTAGAGATCCAGGAATATGTGTTTGATGGAAAAAATCCAAATAGGAATGCATCTAAAGATGAGTGGCTAGACTCTTACAGAGAAAGGGCTAATAGAAATTTTAATGAGATAACGAAGCTGTATGATGAAGTATTATAGTTTCCCTACCCAAACTTGGCATTGAATACTATGAGGGATCATGCTACAGACACCCTCAGCCTGGCCTTGATAGTAGGAAACAAGGTGTCAAAGGTTAATGTGAACCTTGAAAAGGTTCCCATTACATATATAATACAACTTAATAGAGAGACCAGTGACATATTGAATACTAGAATGCTGAAGGCCACATTAAAGTTGTCCAAGATAGAGTCAAACAAAGAAAAAACTTAAGACCTCTTGAGGAAGGTAAGAGTTGAAAACAAGGCCCTTAAGGTCCAAATTAACAATTTGCAGAATGAATTAGCAAAGATAGATGGATAGGAATATAAGAGATCCTTAGCTCAAAGATTGCTGGATGGGAAAGAAAAAGAGATCCAGGTACTTAAAAGGAAGTGGAAAATCCCTTCCACCTAGCTCATTCAGACAGCTGAGTTGGTTGAATTTGAGAAAGAGAGAGAAACATTAAACACTTATCTTATAGATTGCAAGGCTAAGCTGTTGAAGCTCGAAGAGAAAGAAAAGGAATGGGAAGTGGATGCCAAGCTTATGAGGGAGAGAAAAAAGGAATTAAAAGCTAAGCTAGAAACAAAGGAAAGAGAGATGCAAAACAAATGCACATAGGCTGCAATTCAATCAGTAAATGTAGCTGGAGAGGTAGATACCAGTTCTCTTTCTAAAGCAATGTCCCAAATAGGCCTGAAAGATGTCGATCTTACAAAGCTGAAACAACATATCAAGGAGTTAGAGGAGGAAAAAGCAAAAGAGGAACAAGGGAAGAAAGATATAGATAAGAAATGTCAAGAATTGACACAACAAAATGCCAAATTAAGCAAGTAGGCGGTCGATAATATGGCCTTGCAGGGTGCCAGGCATTTGATTTGGGACCAAATCATTGTAGAAGCCAACAAGTTCTAACCTTTTTTAGATTTCATCTCAAGTCAGGAGAATGCTTTAACAGAGGCCAAGGAAAAGGTTTCGATAGTACAGGGAGAAGTTAATAAAAAACCAGCAGAGGTGGCTAAAAATATTGTTGAATTTCTAAGCTCCTTGTCAGATGATCTAGTCAGCAAGTATGGTATCCAAAACAGAGTTGCCATTATTTTTGGGGATATAAAAGTGATTGGTAAACATAGGATGTTGGAGAATGTACTGGAAAAAATTGACATTATAGACCACAAATTCAAGGAGGTGATTAAGTTGTTTAGGCCACTAGTAGACAGAGGGTTCCCTTTATTCTGGGAAGAAAAGGGACCTTTATTGTCTCAGAAGGATTATTTGCAACAATTGGTTAGTTGCAGATCAGACAACTACAAGTTCCGAGACATGCACGAATCCTTGTCAGGCATGATAGCCTTTGATAAATTGGCCAGGGAATTCAAATTACTGTTCAAGTTTAAAGGCACCTGTGCCGCAGTTCCTGACATCTCATACAAAGAAATTATGGAGCTCAAAGTATAAGCTCATGATATGGTTGTTACGACCTTTCCTGGTCCCGATCAATGGAGGTCAATTCAACAATATGGGTGGAAAATTTTTAGGACGAAACCATAAAGACAACATGGATGACAATGCGAGAGTTATTCTCCAAGGCATGCCCATTTGGAAAGTCACCTCTTCCAGACTTTGTACAGTTGTCACCAGCCGAAAAATACAAAAAGGATTTTATGCATATTTTCTTCTAACAGTTCACATTTTAGTTTTCTATTTATGTAGATCGTGGAGATATGCCACGTTCGAGTTTGTTAGAAGAGGTTCTTCGGTTTATAACAAATTTTGTTTTGAATGTCTGTTTTTGAGGTCTCAAACACTATAAATGTACCTCCTTAGGAAGGAGAAAGGGTTGGAACCAATGTAATTTTGTGTTGTATGCTTTCAAGAGCTTTCTAATAAAATTGCAAAGCCGAAGTTGGTGTTTTCAGAGGGATTCATGTGTTGTTTTATGTTACTGTCTATTACTTTCTTTCTCATGTGGACGTTTTCTAGTTTATCTCCCCCATTATGTTTTCTTTCATTTCTAAAATAAGTGTATAACAGTTTGGAATTCATACATGCTATGCTCCTTTTGTTGTTTCAAATATCCACTAAAGCTTTCTTCTAAATTTAATAAAGAATTCATTCTTTAATGCTCTGTGTTAATGGTTTGTTCTTGTTCTCCTTTTCCACCAGACAATTATAATTCAACTGTGATTGAATAACTATCTTGCCTCTATGTTAAAATCACTTGCATAAGTTATGTTATCTCCATTTCACATCTTGACTCCATCGCCCAATGGTCCTATGTTGTGTTTCAACCAATCTTACAACCAATTTATATTTTCACTTGTACATATCTGGCATTGTTAATATTTGGTGAGAGATCCCTCTCGGAAGAGAAGAAAACTAGTTCTCTCTTCAAAAGTGGTTCTGCTGTTACCTGGGAATGATCCTTCACAACCTTTGGTTAATTTCCAATAGTAATAGAATCTATCCATAGATGAATGATTGTTACAGTGATGTACATGGGTTCTTAATCCTGTGAATGAATGTGGAAGAGTGTGTTAACATCCATGCCCTGTGTTTGAAAGGAGAACAAGTGTTGTTGAAGATAAATTTTTAATAATCCACACTATGGGGTATGGGGACATTATAGTATGGTATCAGAGAAAAGGTTGCAGCACTAGGGCCTAAATGGGCCAAGTTGAACAGTTAAAATGAGAAAAGAACACCTAGATTGTGGTTTAATAGAGCAGTTGGTTGTAGCATTGGTATAAATGGGCCAAGGTAATTAGTTGCACAAAGAAAACTAAATTAAGAAATAGTTCTATTTAGTGGAATTGATAAACTTAAACAACCCAACAAAATACCCTTGGGAGTGCTTAATAAAGACGCGGACTTCAAATCGACAGTGAACTTGTTTGTATAAAGGATTTCACATCGAGCAACTGCTAATAACACACTTGCTAGTTAGACAACAAAATAAAATCCCAACCGTTGGATGGGAATCAATGGTGGACTTCAAATAAATCAAGGTGGATTTCATAAAGCATCTTGCCCGTGCTAGTCCACCCAACAAAATCACTATCGATCATTGATCTGTTTGCGGATCAACCTCGCCCGTTGATCATAATCTGCTTCGGGGTGACTAAGTTTCTAATTTCACAACTCATAGGCCTTTATCCATGTCCTTATTTCATTGGTGAAATGAACCTTGATCGAAGATCTGGATTCTACTATGATCTTGACTATTCATACCTGCAACAAATAGTTGGTAAGTGATTTTTTGAAATTTTGAGATTGTCTAACAATGGTGTATGTTAACAAGGTTGTGCAAAGTCACAGTGAAGATTGAAAATTTGGTCTTGGTCTGACCAACAAGTTCAGCACCAAGAATATTAACAACATGGATGATGCACAAGATCCATGTGGACACAGCAAATATGCTATGGGGGAAAATCCAAGAGATCCACAAGAGAACAAACATCCACTCCAATGCTGTATATGTGGAGGTCCCCATCTACGCAGGAGTTGTCCATGTGAGGAAGGGTATGTAAGGCCAGCTTACAATATCTAAGAAGCTGAAACAAAATCCGATGGGAAGAGAAAGCCATAGATTTCCCTAGATGTTGCACCTACCATAAGGATCCTAAGGGTGGAGTTGCAGAGTTGTAGAGAGGAAAATAAAAGGATGATTAAGGCTCTAGAAAAGGAAAACCAGTTGACTACAACCATGCTACGGAATTTTGCAGACCTCCAAAGGAAGACAAACTCTGGGCATCAGGTAAAAAAGATAGAAGGGAGTAGGAGAAATTTTGACACGAAGAATGTGAAGCTTGACTTGAGGAAGAAAGGTTTTAAACCTTCTCACCTCCTGGATTAGAAAAGGAAGACATCACAAGCTGTGATTAAGCCAGCCAGAGTGATGAGGGAAAATCCAAGGAACCCACTCAAGTGTTTGGGATGTGGAGGAGACCATATGATTAAGTACTCTACACATCAGAGTAGGAATGGAGGTTAAGTCCCCAACACCCAAGGAGATGAAACTATGGGTCAGGAAGCAGGGGCCATTCCTAAAATTTGTGCAGTGTTAGAATACCTCTAGGCATATCATCAATCAATGGTGGTGGAAGTTGAGGGTGAGGTTGTTGAGAAGACTATTCTATTTTGATTGAACCTGGATACTCTCATGGATATATCACCCATAGACTTTTTGATATTTGAACTTTGAAGAAATCAAAGCATGGAAAATCATGGTTAGTCTAACTAGCCACTGGAACTAGGAGGAAAGTCAGTGAGATGGTAAGGAAATGTCCATTGGTCATGGATGGGTTAGTCACCTACGTAGATCTGAATGCTTTTCCACTTGGATCCTATGATGTCCTCATTGGAATGGATTGGTTGGGAGGACATAGAGAAAATCTTGATTGTTACAACAAGACTTTTGAGTGCTTGGATGAAGAAGGAAACTTAAGAGTTGTAAGAGGCATTCTAAAGGTGATCTCCAATAGGAATATTTCAGCAATGCAGCTGAAGAATTTCTATGGGAAAGGTTGTAGAGTGTATACAGTTCATGTTTTGGAGGAAGGAGATAATGAGACTCCTAGGTTGGAGGAATTTCATGTGTTGTAGGAATTCATGGATGTTTTTCTTGATGAAGTTCTAGGGATTACTCCAAAGAGGGACAATGATTTCACAATTGAACTTGTGTTAGGAGAAACACCAATGTCCAAGACACCCTACAGGATGAGTGCACCAGGATTGTTGGAGCTGAATATGCAGCTGGAAGAATTGTTGGAGAAGAAGTACATCAGACCAAGTGTGTCCCCTTGGGGAGCACCATTTCATTTGTGAAAAAGAAAAATGATACACTCTGGTTGTGTATTGGTTATAGACAACTGAGAAAAGTCAATAAGAAGAACAAATATCCTATGGATAGGATTGATGACCGTTTTGATCAAATCAGAGGAGCAAGGGTGTTTTCCAAGGGTGACTTGAGGTCTGGTTACCATCAGGTAAGGATCAAAGATGAAGATATTCCTAAGACAACCTTCAGAACAAGGTATGGACCTTATGAGGTTGTAGTGGTACCATTTGCTCTCACAGAGGCACCAACTACATTTATGTGCCTTATGAATAATGTCTTCAGCATGTACCCGGACAAGCTTTTTCTTGTTTTCCTTGATGATATTCTTACGTATTCTAAGAATGAGGAAGACCATGTGGAATAGTTGAGGCTAAGTTCAAAATTGCTTAAGAAGCATAACCTATACGAAAATTTGAGCAATTGTGACTTCTATAAAGATAGAATTCATTATCTGGGTCACCTTACTCCGGAGGACGGCATATCTGTAAACCCTGAGAAGATTGAGGCCATTATGAGTTGGCCTGCTCCAAGAAAAATGACAGATGTAAGATCTTTTGGGGGACTTGTAGGGTATTACAGGAATTTCACTAAAGGATATTTTGTAGGTAGAATGACTTGAATATAGTAGTATGGTTTTACCCAATGAAACCAAGGCAGAAATCTACCATGTGCTATGAGAAGGATCTCATAACTGAAATCTAACCTTTGAACAAAACATATTTTAAATTTCAGATTTCAAATTTTCCTGATTGAATGCGATTGACTGTTTGACTGATCTAAAATGGTGTCAAGATGACATGTTGTATGTGAATGTCCAGGTTTTGGGAAGTATGTGTAAGTAGGGGATAAGTACTCCCACCTGCAAAATCCAAACAATATGAGGATGGCCTCATGGTTGCAAATATCTGATTTTTCCATGGGAAGCAGAATTGTGAATTCAGATTTTCTATTTAACTATTAATGTTATTGATTGTTTGATATTTGGAAAATCATGTATGCATGAAATAGATTTGAAAATCTATGATTGAAATTTTTATGATGACATCTCATGTGAACTGCATGCTTGTATGTAACATAGGTGAGATGATGATAGTACGCCCTTGGGGTGCATAGCTTCTCGAAAGGATGTGTTCAGGATACATAGATCCTCGGAAGGATATAATTAGGGTACATGGTTCTTGGAAGGATGTACTTGGGGTACATAGCTTCTTGGGAGGATGTGTTTGGGATAGATGGATATTATAGAATGGTGTACTTGGGTACATAACTTATCCCCCCGACCATCTAGGCATTGATATACATCACTAGGGATGCCCAAGGTGTAAGACATATGGTTAGACTTCTTTCCACACCCATTCGCGCTGTAAGGGGACTATCACGAGAGTGGGGTCTCCATGAAGAGAATAAACCCTAGGTATTATGGTGTCTAGAAAGGAAGTGCCCGAGAATTGGTGATCACTTGGAGGAGGTGCTAGGCCCTTAATGCGAAGCTGCCATTGAGCACCCAACGAGGTGTTAGGCTATGAAGAGGGGTTGACCAAGATCTTGGTTGAGATATGCTATACATATAAGTATTTGATTTACTTAGAAAATTTTTGTTGATTTCTGTAAATACACATATGCATATGATGCAGCCATGATTTTGGAAATATTGTTAAAGATTGCATCCTATAGGAATGAATCTGACATGTGAGTTAATTCATTTTGCTGTCTGGAAAGGAAGCACCTGAGCTTGGGGAGCACTTAGAGGAGGTGTTAGGATCCGGAGAAGGGCTACTAGATCTCGGTTTAGAAATATTTTCATAGGTGATCCGAGGCTTGCAAAAACTTGGCTACCTTTTAATTCACACCCTAGATACCACAGGAAGGGTGGGAACACTCGAAGGACTGTATTGTAGAGAAGAGGTACCATCCTTGTGTGGGGTGAAGCATGTTTTGTGGGTACCATGGTTGTATAAAGCCAAGTCGGATAGCTATGGAGCCAAAAGAAGATACTTATGCAAATAAGTATTTGAATTACTTGTTTATTTTATGTCAATACACATGTGCATTTGATTCATCGATGAATTTTGAAAAGACTTGTGAATATGACATGAGAATTGACCCATTGCTTGGAGGTTCAGCATAGGTATTGATGGTTTCCAAAGAAATGGGAAATGTTCCAAGCTGTGGAGAAGGATTCTACAAAACAAGAAAGAGACTGGTGGTATAGAATGATGCATGCAATCATGGATTTGGAAGAGTTCCATATCATGCCATTGGATAGAGCACTGACGATAGTGCACATGAGCATTTTATTCAAATTTTGTAAAGCACTGAGGATAGTCTTGTTGTGAGGGGGAGGGGAATGTAATACCCCAGTTTTGACCCCATGGTATTTAATTGTACATGATGTATATATTGTAATTGAATCATGGTGAGGAGCTCAAGGCGAAGGCCCTGCAATTGATTGATGTTTTGTGGATAGGTGATGAGGGTTGATGCCTATGGTTATGGTGTTGGGTTAGACACTGTATATATTTGATATATCATGTAGATGAAAAAATTAATATAATGCCACAGCTAGCTATGGGACTACAAACGTTAAATAGATAGAGGCAAGATTCCACAAGGGATAGGGTGGGGATTTAGTCAAACCCCTTGAGCTAATAGGGTGTGACCAGATGTCAATGGTGAAACCAATGGAACCCTCATCTACCTTTTATCCTCTATCCTCAATCATTAATTTCTTCCAGAATTTGGATGAGGCAGTTAATTCCTTGGGAAGAGCAAGGCATGGCAGTCTGATGGCTTGACTAAGAAAGCTTGTAAGTCTACAATTTGGGGAACATGTATTCTTGCTTCTGTAATAAGCAAACCCACATGAATACG
The DNA here is from genome assembly GCA_001517045.1 of Pseudotsuga menziesii. Classification (NCBI taxonomy): domain Eukaryota; kingdom Viridiplantae; phylum Streptophyta; class Pinopsida; order Pinales; family Pinaceae; genus Pseudotsuga; species Pseudotsuga menziesii. The sequence goes on from LPNX010822700.1 coordinate 83,401, forward strand.
TGCCAATACTGTCAACTCAGTCGTGATCTGAATGTTTTGGTTCATTGTTATTTATCCTATTATTCTGATAATTAACAATTCAGGTGGGAGAGTCATTCACTCACGCATGGTTCATTCTCAATCCCGTAGTTGAACTTGTTCACTGTAGTGCAGTGTGACCCTATGTTGTTCACTGTATTGAGTGGAATAAGTGTGGTTTTGTAGTTTTGTTTGAGTGATATTGGGATATGCAAGTGAACCCTATTTTTCTCTAGGTGATAGAGTGTGTGAAACCCTGGTTGTTGTGTAACAACGTTCTAAGCTAGCAGAGTGTTGCTATGTGTTTCTGCAAGTAATCTCCCTTGTTGAACCTTGGTTATGGGATTACAGTGTTATCCTGAACTATGGAGGGGTATGAGACCTTGTTTTATATATACTACAGAGTGAAGCATATGTGGCTTTGTTTTTCTTGTGGATTGCTGTGATGTGCATCCCTGTTTTGGTTTGAAGACTAAGGAGTGGAAGAGGACCATAATTGGCTGAGTAAGCCCAATAATCCCATCTATTATTTGGCTTGTTGCCTTAGTAGCCTATGAAACCCTATTGTATATTGGATGTCTAGAAATTTTGTGAAACCCAACTATGTGTTGTCTTGACTATGTGTTTTATTATTTGACCGTGTATTGTTATGTTTTGGCCATGTATGATCCTTGGCTGGACAGTCTGTGAAGCCCAACTGTGTGTTGGATTGACTATGAGTGTTGGATTGGCTAAGTAAGCCCAAGAAATCTCATTTATTATTTGGCTTGTGGTTTTAGCAGCTTGTGAAACCCAATTGTATATTGGCTTGGCTGGACAGTCTGTGAAACCCAACTATAGGTTGGATTGACTGTTTTTGATGTGTTTTGTATTTTATGCCTGTAGCCTGTGAAACACAATTATATATTGGCTTGGCTGGATAGTTCGTGAAACAAAAATGTGTGTTGGATTGATTGTGTTTGATGTTGTTGGTTCAGGGAAAGTGCACAAGGAAGAACCTGAAGCGTAAGTACAAGACATGGAAAATAGGCGTGCAACGAGATACAAGTAGTTAACGGATCAAAAGTAAGCGTAGAGTAGAGAAAGATGCGACACAGATCGGTGCAATGAAGTAAAAAGCATACCTAAAGAGGAAAGTAGAAGAGTAAACGCTAGACAGGTGTAAGTCAAGAAGGACTGTAGGAGCTCGAGTCAGTGGAAGACTAAAGGATAGTTTTTCTACTATTTATGACTTGTGTAAAGAGGTTGAAAGATGTTTTCGTGGTTAGTTAATGTCCGTGATCAATGTAATACAAGACGTTTGCATCTAATATGGCCTATCATCAATGTAATATAAGATATTTTGTAGCTACTTCTGTAATTAATAACTGAGCTATACTTAGTTGACCCTGTGTGTTCTTGTAGTTTGTATAAATAAGAGGAACCCGCTCTATATAAGGGTTAGCCTCCATAACCTATTAGCCCAATGATAGTCTGTTAGAAGAGTAGTAAGGAGATATCAAAGAGGAGTCTGATAGAGGAAGGTTGTTGAGTCATGGATCTACAACTAAGTGCACGAACTGTCTTGTAGAGTCAATCTGTAGCTGAGTGCGTGGATAGTAAAGTAGAAGAGTCGATCCAAGATGTGTGTGGATTAGTAGGAGTAGATATAAAAATAAACCAGAGAGCATGAGATAAATAAGAGTCTAATATATAAATACATATATTAAAATAGTTTGTAAGTCGCAGTCTCCAAGGTGCTACGTATATTTCTCATGCCAGATGAAGAGCACCTTGGTGGTTTTCCCCAGATGGGTTTCCATGCTATTTATTGTGTTAATGAATGATTGAATGTTGTGGTGAATGTTTAACTCTTAATGTTGAATGTTTGATTATCTTCCATTATTTATGGTTATAGCTTGAATGAATGTCACAATTCTGATAAGCAGTGAATGAATGTATATCTGAGCATCAATGAATCATTGTGTATTAGTTCATGTTTAAACACTATTAAAGTCATAATATAAGTCACATCACAATCATTTACTATCAAGGAATCAACTAGGTTGCACTATTGCATCAGATACTAAGTTATTAAGGGCAAGGTTCTGTTGCGTTGTTGCACCACCGTCGGGTAGTAAAAAAATCCAACCCTCTATCTCTGTAGAGAGCCTTGTCCACACACCAAGGGACTATAATCCCTCTCCAACTACAGAAACATGGTTCTGGCAGTTACACATTAATATATCTCGGGTGAGACTATTCCTGCCTCGTAGGTGTTGTCGACTAAGCTTGCTCTATCGGGCTGATATATTTTGGGTGTTTTGTTGGTTTTGTGTTGTTGTTTAACCTGGGTCGTATGAGTGTTGAAAAGTAGGTCAACAAATGGTTCCGTTGTCAAGACCATTTTTTGTCCTGCACACGCTATATTATCATAGCAACAGACTACTTAACCAGATGGGATGAAGTTGCACCTGTTAAAGATTGTACCGCTACAACTGCGACAAAGAGTTTATTTGAGAATGTCATGACAATATTTGGCTATCCAAAGATTCTCCTAAGTGACCAAGGTATGAATTTTGTTAACAAAATGATTGATGAGATGACTATAGAATTCCATATTCAACATAGAAAGAAAACACCCTATCATCCTTAGGTGAATGGAATGGTTCAAGCCTTCAACAAGATTTTGGAGAATGCATTAACCAAAGTATGCAATGTGCACTGAGATGACTGAGATCATAAATTTTATGCTGTGCTATGGGCATACCGTATGGCTTGCAAGTGACTGATAGGGCACACTACATTTAGAATAGTGTATGGAGAAGAAGCCATGGTGTTGTTGGAGTATATTGTGTTGAGCTTAAGAATTGTTGCACTGATGAAAATGACATATGTGGATGTTGTCGAGCAAAGGTTGTCGCAACTTGTTCAAATGGAGGAAGAACACTTCGTCATAGGATTCCACCAAAACATAGAGAAGAAAAGGAAGAAAGCATGTCATGATCACCATATAAGAACTAAACCATTCAAAGTCAGAGGACTTGTTTTTTGTATGACAGTAAATTTTTCAAGAATCCAGGTAAATTAAAGACGCATTGGCTAGGGCCATATGTGGTCGAACACATCACTGACACGGCACAGTGAAATTTCATAAGATGGATGGAATGACCATCACAAGAATGATCAATGGAAGTCACTTGAAACCTTACTATGATGGACGCGACATGCTTGGGTAAGGTCGCGTCACGCGTTTTAAAAAAAAAAAGAGGAAAATAGAAAAGAAGAAATGAAAATGCTCTGTCACACATCTGGGACATGGATGTACCAAACTACAACAAAATAAAGAATGATAGGCTAGAATTCATTAAAGCGTGGATACCTAAGAATATTTAGGTAGTTATGACAGTGAGGTGTCATTAATTCAATGCGTCTGAGGAGAATGATAGCGTGCTTTTCGGTCCCATCCGGCGTACTTTCCGTAATTGTCCTGACATGTACAACTTAGAACTCGAGTACATGAATTAATGTTGTATTGCGTCGAATTGGAAGCCCATGTGATAAAAAATACATCCATCTCCCATCGAACGATCTCTCCATGCATGACGAGAGAACCCCTATAAGTATGAGACTTCATCGACAAGAATCCTTTTACATGCACAGAGAGAGAAAGAGTGAACCAAAGTTTGCGAGTAAGAGAGCTGAAACTCATGGTTATTGAGATTTCCATCTCCACTGAGAAATTTGACATTACGAGAGCATCCCATTTCCTGATAGAAGAATAAATTGCATCATCACATGTACCGAAAAAAGAGAAATAAGAAGAAACAATGGTGCGACCAACTCTTCGAGAAATTCCTTCGGTTGTCTTAGCCTTTGCTTCGGCCTCTGGTTCAACCGCTATAGTAGTCCTGGCTCAGAATCCACCTATAAACCCACACATCAATATTCTAGTTCTCGGTCCACAACCCTTTGTGTTGGGCAGAGAAATTATGGAATCATCGAGGCCTCAGGTCAGGTTCAAGAAGAGTAAGGACGCTGAGGACAAACTAGCTGAAGACATACCTGAGTAAGAAGCACCAAATTTTCCTACGCAAAGAGATGTAGAGGATAACATCAAAGAAAGGAACCTACTACCACTGTATGTTTTGCCACATAGATCATAGGCACCCAAAGTGAAGCTATTGATGAAAGCGCATGCTTCGTTGGTCATTCCCAAGATCCCTATGGGGGTGCCCTTACTGATGAATATAGTTCCCAAACTAGTGAAATTATAGTTTGAGGATATTGATACCAGGAAGTAAGCAGACCTAGAGAGAAAGAACTACATGATCATGACACCGGTCATCCCACCAGTTCTATAGTTGGTAGTTTTAATGTAATGGGAATGCGGTATTGAAAGTGTGGGATAGCTGAACTTACTGCTCATGCCACACTTCACCGAAGCAAGCAAGTGAGCACGTATGTGAAATAAATCCTGGTCTATTTCCATGAGGGTTACTTATGGCTTGATAGGCCATATTCCATTGATGTAGAGCTAATCTCCTCAATCATGGGCCTTTCAAAGAAAGGGCATGACCCTGCACCATATTTGTGGCCAAACAAGGATTACATAAAGACCAAGGAGAAGTATGACCTCCAGTGGGAAAAGAGAGGATTTATGATTTTCTTGATTACTACCAACACGATGAGGTTATCTATGAAGATCCTATCTTGCAAGCTGTTGCGCAATATGTGGCCCACTGAGTGCACCGCTAGGACAATGGAGCCGGCAGAACAATGCATGAAAGGCGTCATTTTCAATTGGTCACAATCCCTATTGAATGAGCTGATCGAGGAAGTCGAGCAGGCGTAGGAGCATTGAAAAGATAAAATTCCACTACTCCTGAATGCTCATTTTTATTTATTTTACTGGTTGGTCCAATCCATCGGATTACCAGGAACTGGATGTCCCATTGCTTTTCCACGACGCAAAGTATCAGAACCTCTAGGAGGATAAGGAAGAGAGGATCCATCAGAAAGACAACAATATAGAGTTCTTTCTGCACAGTGAGGCCCTTAGGGATGTAATTCGATACCAGCATTGACTGCATGTAGTAATAGTCGAGAATTATGTGTCCTTTATCAACTTCTAGGCTGGTGTCCAAAACATTATTCTAGAGCCGCGACAAGACCTGTCCAAGCAAGAACACCCGATGGGTTTTATGATTGAGGATCCAGATGTGGAAGTTGTCATCCAATAATGTCTAGAAGAATGGCGCATCTCGGTTGATGTTCAAATGGACTAGGGAGGAAAACAAGAAGGAGGCCAAGGAAATGGCCAAGGGAATGGCCAACATAATGGCCAAGATTAGGGACAAGGAAATAATGGATGAGATGGGAAGGAAAAATAGTCACAAGAAACCAATGATGATGATGAGAATAACAATAATAAGGCTTCTAAAAAAGACGATGACTCTAAAGACACACCTACTGATGAGGATGTGCAAAAGTCCTGGGAAGAGGCACAGAACACAAAGCAGACTCAGTCACATCATAAGAAGCGTAAGGTGAATATAATGACTAACATGGTCAATCTAGCCGAAGAGGATATAAGTTTGTTTTTTGAATCAATAAAAGAGGTCACAATGTCTAGTCTAAAGGGCATGAGTAAAAAGTAGTTGTGCCTGACTGAGAAGATTGAGGAACACATCAATACCTTAATGGAGGCCATTAATGAAGTCAAAAGCACAGTCGAGGATGATAATTACGGTGTGGATCGAAATGACATGCTCATAACACCACTAATTCTACCACTGGTAAAGATATATGTCCAGGAAATAACAGTGGAGATGGGGACACTTGATTTCAATCATGTTGTCCATGAATTTGCGACATTATATCTTGATTTTTTGAAACTCATAATCGATGAGGTATATGTAGTTCATCATGCGGTCACAACCAAAATAAGAATCAGGGAGAATTCTCCCACCTATCAAGATACCAAGAAGACACAAAAGAAAAAGGCCCGTAAGTCCCTCATCCGAAAAAAAGAGCAAGAGATCGAATCCCACGAGCAAAGATGGATTGTCTTAGCTGAAACCATCAAGAATGCAGTTGCAGAGTTCCCTTTGGAAGAAGGCCAAGAATATGCTGATATGACTGCAAAGGTAGCCTGCCTATCCAAAATTGCGACAGACCTGAGAACACAGGTCGAGGAACTGAAAGCACAGCAGGTACCAAGCACACCTCTTGAGGTACTTGAATAGCATGGGAAAACAAAATCTGAGGCTGTTGAAAGGATAAGGAAAGGAGAAAAAATATGCACTAAGGCAGTAGAGGCCATTTCAACGGCATGGGAAGCACTTCTGTAGGATGAAAATATTGAGAAAATCAAGGAATATGTGTGCCAAGATGATTAAAAAATAAGCGCTCTTAAGGAAGATATAAAGAAGCAACCGATTAGGGAAAACATCGCAAAGTTCGCTGAGCTAAATCATCTTCAGCAGGAAGTAAAGAATCTCTGCAACCAAGAGAACCGAAGAAATGATGAAATCACGTCAAAAAAGACAAAGGACGAAAGAGTCATAGGGATTATTCAGTCGGTGCAATATAAGCTCCAGCAGGTAACTTACTCATTGGAGGATGAACTGTCAAAACACATCAGTTTTGACCATGTAGAGAAATTGGCCAAAAAGGCAGAGGAAGTAGCAGAAGAGGTCGCCCGAGTGGATGCCATTTTGAAGGAATTTTAGGACAAGGTTGGTCCTGCGCCAACGACTTAAAATTTTCCCAGAGGATTTAATTTTTCTTAGTGGCTCAGGACAAGCCACATGTGAGTGTTGGGGGGATATTCGGCCAGGGAAAGTGCACAAGTAAGAACTTGAAGCGCAAGTGCAAGATAGGGAGAACATGCACGTGATGAGATAAAATTAGTTAAAGGATGAAAAGGAAGTGTAGATCAGAGAAATATACGACAAAGGAAAAAGCATACCTAAAGAGGCAGGTAGAAGAGTAAAGGCTGGACATGTGCAAGGAATGCATAAGCTTAAGGAATGCGGAAGCTCAAGTCAATGGAAGACTAAAGGATGGTTTTGCGGCTAGTTATGACATGTGCAGGCAGGCTGAAATATGTTTCCGTGGCTATTTAATGGCCATGATCAATGTAATACAAGACTTTTGCAGCTAGTATGGCCTATCATCAATGTAATAAAAGATATTTTGTATCTACTTTTGTAAGTAATAACCGAGATGTACTTAGTTGACCTTGTGCGGTCTTGTAGTTTGTATAAATAAGAGGAACCCACTCTATATAAGGGTTAGCCTCCATAGCTTATTAGCTCATTGATAGTTTGTTAAAAGAGTAGTAAGGAACTATCAGAGAGAAGTCTGATAGAGGAAAGTTGTTGAGCCGTAGATCTATATCTGAGTGTGCGGACTGTCTTGTAGAGTCAATCTGTAGCTAAGTGCGTAGATAGTAAAGTAGAAAAGTGTATCCCGACTGTGTGCAGATCAGTGGGAGTAGATAAAAGAATAAACTAGAGACCATGAGAGAAAGAAGAGTCTAATATGTAAACACATATCCTAAAATAGTCTGTAAGCCAAAGTATGCAAGGTGATACCTATATTTCTCATGCCAAATGAAGAGCACATTGGTGTTTTTTCGTAGATGGGTTTCCACGTTATTTCCTGTGCTAATGAATGATTGAATGTTGTGGTGAATGTTTAACTATTAATGTTGAATGTTTGATTATCTTGCATTATTTATGGTTATTTCTTGAATGAATGTCACAATCCTAATAAGTAGTGAATGAATGGATATCTGAGCATCGACAAAGCATTGTGTATTAGTTTATGTTTAAAAACTATTAAAGTCGTAATATAAGTTGCATCACAATCATTTACTATCAAGGAATCAACTGCATTGCACTATTGCACCAGCTTCTAAGTTGTTAAGGGAAAGGATGTGTCGCGATGTTGCACCACTGTCGGGTAGTAAAAGACTCCAACCTCCATCTCTGTAGAGCGCATTGGCCATGCGCCAAGGGACTATGATCTCTCACCAACTGTGGAAACATGGTTCTGGCACTTACACATTAAGATTTCTTGGGAGAGACTGTGCCTACCTCGCAGGTGTTGCTGACTGATCTTGCTCTATCAGGCAGATGTCTTTGGGTGTTTTGTTGGTTTTGTGTTGTTGCTAAACCTGGTTCACGTGAGTTTTGAAAAGTAGGCCAACATATTTGTTCTGGATGTGTGTGAGTCTGCTGTTCCCTAGTCCCTTATGGAAATCATTCGTAGCTCGGGGGTGGAAGTGTGTTGAGAGGTTAATGAACACAATGGCCTATGGTTGGGTGGAACATTGTAGAGACATAGCTAGTTGCATGACAAATTCATCATCACGATAAGTATTCCCGAGGAGGGTGAAAGATGGAAAGTGGATTGAATGACTTAGTCCAAAGTTGGAAGTTCTGATTCTCGAGTTCTGAGGTCGAAACAATGGAAAGCATAAGTGCAGAAGTCAAACGGAAAAAGAGTGGTAGAATATATCCGTCGCACGTGGAGTTTTGATTTCTGAATTGCACAGCAGAAGGAAGAAAGCGGAAGTGCGGAAGGTAGACTACACAACGAACAAGTTCAGTGCAAAAGAAGGTTTTTTTTAAACATAATGAATATGCCCATGGCAGAACGACTGTTACGATGATGTACAACTTTTCTTAAGCCTCATAATGAATGTGGAAGAGTGTGTTAAAGTCCATGCCCTGTGTTTGAAAGGAGAACAAGTGTTCTTGAAGAAATTTTTTTAATAATCCACATTATGGGGTATGGGGACATTACATGGACCTAGTTGAAAATGTTAGTGGACCTGGCCCTTACCATATGTGGATACTGATCCATGCCATTCAATGGATGGTTTGATGGATTTTGCATGCAATGGATGGTTTTTTGTTTCATAGTTTGATGGTTGGACATCGTTCGACAGACACTTGATGTATGTTTTTAATTTTTTTTATAAAATAGGAGACCCGAGAAATGTCAAAAAATGGAAAAATGGAACTAATGATCATTCTGAACCATATATTGAGTGAAATAAATCTTGAATTCCAATAATATTACATCATTCCTACATACTTCTACAACATCCAAAGTTGAATACAAGTTTTACTAGACATAATGTTTATTTTAAGCAAGATTATAGCCATGCCTAGCATCTAAATATTGTGTGATACTTTAGAAAATACATTACCTCATGTAGGGATTTGTGGTTGTTTATATAATGAACATAATGAAGGTTCAACATAAAGAGGCCATTTGTGAGGACAAAGAAAACTTGTTTTGATGCATCAATTTAAAATTTGATGTCATCTAGGAATCTCATGTTCAGAAAATTGTATCTTGTTTTAGGCTAGATTGTACCCCTGAATATAATCAAAACTTTATGTGATACTTATTTTATTTCCAAATAACGAACTCACAATAGATTTGATGGTTTTTACATTAACAACCATTGCTAAAAATATATCTTGGTTCTTTTATTAATGCAAAAATATAAATGTGTTGAAGTATTCAAAATCACCATGGCATGTCTGGGGTGAAAAGAGTGGGTGGGGAGATCATATCCCTAGGGGGAAATAACACTAATAAATATGCTTGGAACATATGACATGCTTCTAATAACCAAGCATAGGATCTTGCACTTCTTCTTGTAATTTGAATTATAAAAGAGAAAGGATGGAGATCCTTAATCATTTTGGGGGATTCGATGCTAGTTAAAAACCAATTAAGAACTAGAATGTCAACCTCAGTCATGGAATTTAAATCTATCTTCAAGAAATTTCTCCAAGAAACTCAATAATTCACCAAAGTGGATGTGCTCCATATCCTAAGAAGGAACAACCATGGGGTTGATTTGGAAGCGAATCTAGCTCTAAGGGAGCTGGTAGAAACTCTAAGGATTAACATAAATTCCACACATAGGCCAAATCCTTAGATTATTATTGGTGAAATAAACCCTTAGGATGGAAAAATCCTTGCTCAAAGGAGAAGGATTAAGAGTTTGTATTTTGTAATTTGGTATCCCGAACTTCAACCCACCTTGATTCATAATGTTCCTAGGATTTTAGGGTAGAATAAATGTGTGTGTTATGTATTCAAATTAATTATATGGGATGCATGGAAATTGAACCTAGGTTTTAGAACAATTACACTCACAACAATTGCCAATTACACATGCAAATTACTCACAAAGGAGACTGAATAATGGAGCAGAACACTAATATGTATTGAATAAGTGTACAATAGCCAAACCTGTGAAGTCATAGGCTGCCACAATAAATAATTACATGAGGGATTCGAATGCATGAATATGCCATTCGAATCTAGTCAAAAGCAGGCTTACTAAATTTAAGCAAATCCCCCATAGGTGCATAAAGTAGTTTCCAAAACTGTCTAGGAGCTCACGAATTGGAAAAATAAATTAGGAAACCTAATAGTGTGTGGAAGGAAAACTCATATATTCTTTTCATTGGATAAAAGAGTAGAGGATGTGGAGGACAAAAAACAAGTTAACTTCACCTAGTCAAACTTTCCCAATTGCCTTTAAACACTGAAAAAGCAGCCAATAAAGAAGAAAAAGAAGACATGAGCTAGGGAGGCCAGGAATAAAGTAGATTTGATTCCAGGAGGTTTCCCAAGTGCTACATGACTCAAAATTAGCAAGTTTGACCACTATGGATGTGTGGAGGACAACTTGCATAAGGTGGAATATGAAAACTAGGCAAATAAGACAAAAATTGGATTAATTAATGTCTAAGGTAGCTAACTATGGGTTGATTATTCTAACACCCCCCCTTAAGCCTAAATTATGAGTAAAATATCATAAAATTATAGGGCCTAGCAACAAGGCTTAGTCACCCTTTACATACTGCATGTCCATTTAACCAAGGAAAGAGGCAAAAACCCAGTGGGAAAAATCCTCCCTTAAACATGGAATGTAAAAAAAAAATTGGAAATCTTATCATCACTCATGCTTCACAGCATGATCAGCAATCCCCAGCAGTGATTTGAGATTGCTGAATGTCTTCTCACAAAAAAATTTGGTGAAGATATCAGCTAATTGTTCTGAAGATGAACATAAGAGTAGGTGAATGGTGCCATCATGCACAAGTTGTCTGATGTAGTGCATATGGATCTCAATGTCTTTGGTTCTCTACTTCTAAACTAGATCATTAAAGATTTGAATGGTACTATGATTATCACAGTAGACAGTAGTTGAGTATTCTGATTCGAAGCCATGCTCTCCAAGCACGGGGGCTTCACTTGTTGACCAATATCCTATCACGTTAGTTCATATTGTGGATTTTAAAATTATAAAAAATTGAACCAATATATTTCAGGTATTAGGGGGATGAGGGGTTTAAGGTGGGGGTGGGTAGGGTGGTTTATAAGGATTGAGGTATAAAAACGGGTGGGGAGGAGTTTTTAAGTATTGGGAGGGGGTTTCAACAAAAATAGTTTGGGTCAATATCTCTCGAAATTAAGGGTATTCTTTGATATTCCATGATCACATGTGCTATATAAGAGGTTCACTAAGTGAATTCCCCATGTCTCCAAGTAACCCCTACAACCATAAACATTGAGTTGCTACATTTACAACTCCTCTGTATTCTGCTTCTGTAGATGAGAGTGCAATGGCACTCTGTTTCTTGCTTGACCAGCTGATTGGCCCTTCTGCAAGAATGAACACATATCTTGATGTTGAATTTCAATCTGTGCTATCACCTACCCAATCATTGTCAGTAAATCCAATCAAATCAAGATCATATTTTGCTTTATAGAAGATCCCATGAGTCCTTGTTCCCTGAACAAAGTTAAGGATCCTTTTGGCTGCTTTTCAATGGATCTCATGAGGCTTATCCATGTATCTTGAAGCCACACTTACTGCATAAGAAATATCAGGTCTAGTATGTGTAAGATACAACAAACATCCAATCAATTTCCTATACAGTGTATTGTTTACCATAGGTGAAGAATCATCTTCTTCAAGCTTCACTCCTGAAAGGAAAGGAGTCTTGCTTGGCTTGCAATCCTTCATTTTGAATTTGTTCAGAAAATCCAAGGCATACTTGGAATGGTGCAATTTGATTCCATCTTTGTTTTGAGCAATCTTGAGCCCAAAGAATTGGCTCAATAGCCCCAAATCTGTCATGGAGAAGGCATAATTCATTGCATCCTTCAAGGAAGCAATTTCATCCTTTGAGCTTCCTGTAATGAGAAGGTCATCAAAATATAAAACAATGATCATTAATGAACCATTAATCAGCTTCAAATATACATTTGGATCTGATTTGCATCGAACAAAATTCAGTGATAGAAGAAAGCTATCAATCTTGGCATACCAAGCCCTGGGGGCTTGCTTAATCCCATACAATGACTTCTTTAGCCTGCACACAAGAGATGGGTTAGTAGCAAATCCTTGAGGCTGCTACATGTATATCTCTTTAGTGAGATATCCATTCAGGAAAGCACACTTCACATCCATGTGATGTACTTCCCATTGCTTTGAAGTTGCAATGGCTAAGGCTAGCCTGATGGAGTCCATCTTTGCAACTAGTGCAAAGGTCTCATTGTAGTCTATTCCATGAACCTATGAGTAAAACTTGGATACCAATATGGCCTTGTACTTCAGAGGTGAACCATCAGCAGAAAATTCATTTTTGTACAACCACTTACACTGAACTAGCTTCCTCCCTGGGGGAAGATCAACCAGCTCCCAAGTGTTTCTCTTCTGGAGTGAGCTGAACTCTTCCTTCATGGTTGCTTTCCATATTGGATCATTTTATTCATACTCATATGTCTTTGGGTCTGATTCAACCATCAGATAGAATTTCTCAGCAAACATAGGATCTTTCATGCACAGAGCACTCTCAAATTGAGATCTAGTCCTCCTAGGGTCATTAGGATTTCCAGCTAGTTCTCCAACTGCATGAATGGTCTTGGATGCCCATTTTGGTCTTGTAGGAATGTTAGGATCTACAATAAAATAATCATTATCAGACATATCAGAATAAGCATGTTCAACTATCTCTTCACTTACATTCAGAGGTTCTAGTGGTGAAGAGGATTCTCCAACTTCCACTGCGGCTAGGGGCTCTTCTTGAAACTGAACACACCTTTCAATGAAGTATTTGTTTGTTCTAAAATTTATCAGCTTGTACCCTTTTGAATCTTCAGAGTACCCAACAACTAGACACTCTTGGCTTTGGGGATGCAAAGACTTCCTCTTTTCTGTTGGAATTCTAGCCCAAGCCCTTGAGCCAAAAATACTGAAATGGGTCACATCTGGCTTGTGCCCACTCCATGCTTCAAAAGGAGTCATACCATAAAGTTGTTTATGAGGCACCCTATTCTGGATATAGGCTGCATAGTTTATAGCTTTGGCCCAGTACTTTGGTGGCAAAGTCTTAGCCTCCATCATGTAGGTTGCCATCTCTTTCAGTGATCTATTCTTCCTCTCAGCAACACCATTCTGCTGTGGTGTGTAAGGGATAGAATGTTGCATCTGAATACCTACATCTGCACAATATTGAATAAACTCAGACTTGACATACTCACCACCATTGTCAAATCTGAGGACCTTGAGTTTCCTCCTAGACTGGTTTTCAACCAAAGCCTTAAAGACTTTGAAGAGGCCAAAAACTTCAGACTTGTGTTTCAGGAAGTAAACCTAGCAATACCTAGAAAATCCATCTATGAAAGTCAATGCATATTTGGCCTGACTCATTGACATATGAGGAAATGGGCCAGCAACATCACTATGGATCAACTCAAGAGGTGCAGAGGTTCTCTCATGACTAGCTCTCTCAAATTTATGCTCTGGGTGTTTTCATAGGATGCAACCTTGACAGACTCCTTTGGAAAATTTAATCTTTGGTAACCCTATGACCATTTATTTTTCACTAAGATCAGAAAGACACTTGTAATTTAGGTGGCCAAATATTTCATGCCAAATCTTTCTTGCTTCATTAGCATGAATCAAAAGAGCAGAGGGGTTTGAGTAGGGTAGGAAGTGTGAGAACATGTATACCTTCGAAGTATGATTTGTGACTCCTTTTGCAATGACTTTACCACTTGAGATCTCTGTGATCTCAACTTCATCAGGGGAGAATATGACCTTCTTTGGAGACCCTGTGTGGGTCATCTGATACACTGATAAGAGGTTAGAGGCAAGACCTGGAACATACAACACATTGCTGAACTTACCATGGTCAAGATCGATCCTCCCTTTGCCCAAACTTTTAGTGAGAGAGTCATCTCCCAGTACTATTGGTGGACCTTTCGACATGTCAAGTGAGGTGAATGCCTCCTTGGTCGAAACCATATGTATTGAAGCTCTAGAATCAATGATGAAACTAGGTGAGCTTGATGTGCCAGCAACCAATGCATGAACTCTCTCTTTGTCTTCTGAATTTGATCCTCCTTCCCTCTTCTTTGAGTTGTCTGGAAGGGAGATGCCATTCTTCTCCAGGAGTTGGGTCAGCATGTCTATTTTCTTCTTCATGCAGGAGCTCTCAGAATGATTTCCCTTATTGCAGTATGCACACTTGGTCATTTCTCCTTTGTTCTTCTTCTTCTGGGGGTTCTTCTTGGAACCTTGAGGCTCCTCTGGAGACTTGTTCTTGTCTCTTTTTTGCTCAGGTGTATTTTTAGATTTCTTATTACTTTTTGAATCCACCCTCAAATCTCCAGCAACCAGAGCTTGGTATTTGGATGGTTTGATGGTGCCCATCATCACCAATTTATCTTGTTCTTGTGTGAGAGATTCCATGAAATCTGCAAGGCTAGGCATTTTCCAGGCTCGAGCTGTCAACTTTGTGTCATAGAAGGTAAAAAAAAACACTGAATAGTTAGGGCCAATCTTCAAGAGTATGGCCAAGACCAGCTGATCATCCTTCTTTTCAATCCCACATTGTTTTAGCTGTAAAACAAGTGCTTTGAACTTGGAAAAATAGAGTTGCAGGGATTCAAAGCTATTGGGACTTAGGGAGATCAATTCATTTTCAATTTGATGTCTTCTCATCTCATCTGTCTTTCCAAAAATATCAACAAGCTTCTCCCATACTTCATTCGGTGATTGTAGAAAGGAGCAAGTCGACAAAGTCGACTTGAACGAAGGCCAACTTAGTCGATCGACCGGCTAAGTCAATAGGCCGACTTAGTCGAGCAGCCGACTAAGTCGGTCGGCCGACTAAACTAGAAGATTAAGTCAGCTAACTAAAATTCGTGTCGGTTCACCGAACCGACAGGTAGTTATTTTGTAACTGTTTGTAAATTGTATATATTAGGCTGCTGAGCCAAACAAGAACTCAGTTCAGTTCTATGCCTTGTATGAACTCATTGCAATAATATAATCTATTTTCCTATCTGTTCTTGTCTCTTGTCTTTGATTTATAGATATATATGTTTTAGTATGTATTATTGGTAACCTTATGTGATATGTGAGATTACAACATTGGTTCCATTGCTGGTAGTACATGTCTGAAATATATGCTCACATATGATACCATAGCAGGAGATTAAGGACTAGTGGGACCATAAAGTTGCGAACTACTTGCAAAATTACGCAAGACGGAACAGACTAACAGTCGCTGAAGCCAAAGAAATATTTTTCACAGACACATGAAAAATTTGTTGAATCAGTGCCACAACTCTTGAAGCAATTTCTGGATGAGTAAGCCGGACGCGACTAAAGAACAACAATTGCTAGAAAAACTGATCCGAGGAGGCTAAACAAATTTGTCGGAGTGGTTTGAGAAAATCGTCGACGACTTCTGTGAGGAGCAAGCAGTCAAAGACAGAAATTTTGTGGAAACTGTCAAAGAGAAATTTTACACAGATTTCACCAAACAATTTTTGTGTTCCCTACCAACCTTGCTGTTCAAATTCTTGATAGAGAACGGAGTAGGCCACATCGTTGAACCTCATCCACCACTGTGCAAACATGCATCAAACACTAACTGGGCAGAGAAGCAAAGGAAGTGGGAGAAATTCATTGCAGAAAGGGAGTGGGAATACTTCCTGAGCAAATAAATCGAACTATCTGGGCTTTTTAAAAAGCGTCGGGTAGGCTATGGGGGGGTAGTTGGTCATGTGTCGGAGGTAGAGTATAGTGGATCCTAATCGTCCTAAGCCGAATAACCGTCACCAGTAATGAAAATTCAACCAAAGAGGACCTCAATAAAATAGTATTGTATGAAAGTATGTCGGACATTCAGAAACAAGAAAGGGACAAAAGACAGCAGAGAAGGGAAGAAAGACGTGAAAGAGCCGTAGGGCTGCATAGTGGGAAAAAACCCTAGGGAGAACGACCACAAAGAGAATCCGCCAGAGTCGGTTCATGACCGATAGGAAGAGGGCGTAGAGAAAGAGGTGTCCCCTAAGGAGGAAGAAGTGTGGATAGAGCAGCCAAAAGCTCTCCAAATAATAGCTCCCAATGATGGGATAACCCTTTCCCCAACAAATCCGTGTACTAGAATACAGACTATTGTCAAAGATGACCTCCGACTACAAGTCGGTGACTTCAGTATATGGAGCCGAATAGGCGATGAAACATACATGGGTCGACACCTTATTTTACGTCGACCGCTCGAAGGAAACTGGGTGACGTTTCAGGCGGCACCCTCCCTCCGGAGTATCCACTTGATCTTACCGACACATGAAGGAGCACCCCCCCACCAAGTACATATTTAGAATAAATCGAACAAGTAGACCTGTGAACACAAAGTTGCAGTGGACCATCGACAGCCAAAGTCGACATCAACCGACTGCAAGTTGACGACGACTCGACAACCAATGGGAGCTCAAGTTTCGTCGACCAGAATTCCGCAGGCCCGACTACATCAATAACCCCACCACTTTCACCACCACCCCCACCTCCACCTCCGCCAAATTCTGAGAGCAGTGAAAGTGATTCAGACATGGGTCATGGTTCGGCTCACATTCCTCTCTACGAGGGAGATGAAGACCCCAGATGACATTGGTTCATCTGCAAGTCGACCTGGGAAGCAAACCAGGTAACAGATGAAGACCGACAAATGGCACAGTTCGTCAAAGCCTTAAGGAAAAGGGCCTTGACATGGTACATGACCTTTTCGAAAAGGAAACCCAAAGAAACGAAAGCTGAGATTAAGGCACAGTTCTTATCATTCTTCAAGACCCCAGATGCCAAGCACCTGGCCGCCAAAAAGCTTAAAATGATGTCACAAAAACCAGGGGAGACAGTCCGCGACTACGACAAACGTTGGAAGGACCTACTAAGCTAGCTATATTACGTTATTGATGAATAGTTACTAATTCAATGGTTCCTTATGGGATTATCGCAGAAAGTACGCCGACATATCAGTCTGGAGACATTCAAAACATATGAAGACGTGCTAACAAAAGCTCTGCAGGTCGAGATGGTCGAAGACATACCTATTTACCCGATGGACCATAGATTAGAGGAACAACTTGAGAACATGCAGAAGTCTTTGAAGGAACTAACCCTCAAGAATCAGGAAATATGGTGTACTAAATGCTCGATGGTTGGTCACTCGAAAGATAACTATCGACAAGAGTATAATCGACAAGACGTCTGCTTTGTACAAACCAAATCATTTTGTGACATTTGCCAGGAACACGACGATCATTCTATGAAAGATTGTCCATTCAACATGAAGAATGGAAAGGCTTCCTGGTGCACCATCTGTGAGACCATAAGTCACAACATGGCCGACTGTCAGTTAAACCTGAAGAACCGACAGAACTATCAGGCGGTCTACCAAATGAATGTAGTAGCGCAAAACAACGAACAAAGATACGACGGCTGACGATATGAGTGCCGGTACAACAACCGACGATAGGGTTATGGAGGAAGAGGTCGATTCCTTGGGAATCACGACATACGAACGCGTCGACCCACCCAGTGCTTCACATGCTACAAACAAGGTCACCGGTACGTAGATTGTCCGTACAAGGACATAACTGATCTTAAATTCTGTACACATTGTGGAGTAGGCGATCACTCCCTTGAGGATTGTCCTACTATGTTAGATAAAATCAATACGAAGAAAAATGTTAATGTCTTGTCTTGTGTACAAAAGCATGATGTACTAGCTACTAAGAATTTACATATTGTTATGCGACAAGGCACAAAAACAGGGCCTGATAACCCCCAAATTAGCAATATTAAAGACACAAATGTTTATCTCGACCCTATAAAGCAAAAACACACATATCAAGAGGCAACCCACATATTTCATGACATTGTACAACAAGAAGACCTCGTTAGCAGTCGACCTAACACAATATAGCAATTAATCTATCTCACTCAAACAGACAAATCCGTAGCCCAGTTCATTGATTTATTGCATCAAATAAAAAGTACTAACCCCGAAAAACAAATTAATAACATATGCAGCCTAAACCAAAAAGACAAAAATGATGTTGACCCACTTGTCGAATTGGAAATCGAAGGTTACCACGTCCGACAAGTAGTGCTTGACTTTGGGTCTTAGGTAAATATAATGACCCGAGATACATGGGAAAAGATGTGATGACCTCGACTCTACAAGTCAGGTATTTACCTAAAACTCACCGACCAAGGCCTCATTGAACCCATTGGGGTTTGGAAAAATGTCGACATGACCATTAAAGGAATTTTGACCAAAGTTGATTTTGAAATTATTGACCCAAAAGAGGGATCCAGTTCATTCGCCGCGCTAGTCGGTCGACCTTGGGGACGGAAGATGAAAGCCTCCATATCCTTAGACAAGGGACGAATCAAGCTAAAAGGAAATGGTCAAAAAGTCATTGTACCCATCCATCCATCCCAAGGAGAACCTTGGATAGAACCTATTGATGAGGAAGTCGATGTCAGAAAAATTTACCAGATCCACAACAATACGGACTACACAGAGCCGAACATCCATGGAGAACTTTACTTAGGTATACAAGAATCAATTGGTTATAACTCAGATGCTGAACTGTATGACTGGGAGATGGAAAATTATGAAACACAAGCAAGAGGGTGCTAGACTATACAAAAAGTACAGAAAAAAACCAACCCGATAGTGCTTCATAGTATCCATTATCCCGAAAATCTTTGAAAAGAAAGTAAGGGAACGCCCTACATTACAATCAACCAACTTAAACACTACACAAATACCCAGGTATAAGGAGAGGGAATCCCCAGTCATGCACATTAAACACGTATCTAAAAATATTGGAGAACATGGTCGACTTCAAAGCTTAGTGGAAACGTTTACAGGTCAAGCAACTAGATGGTGGGATACCCATCAGACAAAACTACATACCTGGACAACTGCTTCGAATTTATTTGTCGAACGATTTGGTGGAAAAAGGTTAACCCAGGAAGCTCAAATCCCTATCTTTACCCAAGGTCAAAATCCAGAAGAACACATTAATACTTGTGAAACGGAGTGGAGAAGACTTGGCTATAAAGACGAGCGAGCCTGGCCCCATTTGTTCCCTTCAACCCTAGATGACTTACCCAATAAATGGTATAAGATGGAGGAAGCTAGAGGAGAAACCTTCTTTTGGCATGAACTCAGGGAAAATTTTATCAAAGAATTCCAGTTCATACCTCAAAATGAAAAACTGGCCGAGACAGCACAGCAAATCAAACAATTTCTCCAACCGACCGAAAAACAACCCTCCCAGAACCACCGACAGATCAAGGACTGTAACAATATACAAAACAAATCCAGACCACATGCGACCCATTTACAATTAGAAAATGAACACATAGAAGGAAAAATCTTCAGATGGAAAATCGACCATACTGAAACAACAAAACCTATCCATTCAATCCTGAAAGTTGAGACCACCGACAAACTAGATCTTGACAGAATGACTGCAGCCGACTTTCCTGCTACATTCTCACAGTTCAAAGAAGGAAGTTGGCCGATCAATGAATCTAAAGCACTAGAGTGGCTAGATGCCAAAGTGAAAACTAAAGAGGTCGACATTTCAAATGATGACCGACCAAAAATAGCCAAGATTGGTGAGTATTGGAACGAACAACAGACCACCGAAATAGTGAACTTACTTAGAGAATTCTAGGATGTCTTTGCAAGAGACTATATAGACTTAAAAGGCTTAGTACAGGAAATGGGAGAAATGAAAATAGATATTAAACTTGATGTCTGACCTGTCAAGAAACGACCTTATAAACTAGCTCACAAGTACAAGGAAATAGTTAAAAAGGAAATCGACAACATGTTAGCAGCAGGGATCATTTACCCTATTGACCAGTCTGAATGGGCAAGTCCCATGGTCGTACAGCCCAAGAAACATGACCCGACAAGGTTAAGAATTTGTGTCGACTTTAGGGAGCTCAACATAGTAACATTAACAGATCCATTCCAACCCCCTATGCTGATGAAATCTTGAATGAAGTTGCAGGCCACGAATGCTACTCATTCATAGATGGATTCTCAGGATATAACCAAGTATCCATAGAAAAATAAGATCAAAAGAAAACAACATTTGTCTATGAATTTGGTTCCTTTGCTTACAGATTTATGCCTTTTGGGTTAAAGAATGCACTTGCAGTGTTTTCCCGAATTGTTGTCAATACTTTCCAAGAATACATATATAATACCATGGCAGTATACTTCGATGACTGGACTATATACTCCACCTTAAAAGATCACTGCAAATGGCTCCGACTTATGCTGGAGAGATGTCGACAGATTCAACTCTCCCTCAACATTAAGAAGTGTATCTTTATGACTCCCATAGGCATACTCTTAGGGATTATTGTCTGTAAAGACGGTATCAAGGTCGACTTTGCCAAAATTAAAATCATCCTCGACCTGAAACCACCAATAAACCCCAAACAAGTTCGGGTATTACTCAGCCACACAGGATATTATAGAAAGTTCATAAGACACTATTCAGACATGACCTACCCTCTAGAAGAGCTACTAAAGGAAGATCAATATTTTAAGTGGACAGAGGAATGCCAAATCTCCTTCGACAAACTAAAAAGAAAACTGGTCGAAGCCCCCATACTCAAATTTCCAAACTGGTCGACCAAATTTCATGTGCATATCGATGCATTCGGAATAGCCATCGGAGCAATCCTGACTCATCCAGGGGATGGTGGGATGGATTACCCTATATTTTACAGTAGTTGAAAATTAAATGAGGCTGAAAGAAACTATTCGACCACCAAAAGGGAAGCTCTAGGTATGGCCTTTGCCCTTCAAAAGTATCGTCATTACCTTTTAGCCAACCCCTTCACATTTTATACCAACCATCAAGCCTTGAAGTACCTTGTCAATAAACCACTTCATCATGGGAGAAATTGTCGCTGGCTACTTCTCTTTCAAGAATTCGAGTTTGAAGTCGTTGTCCGACCAGGAAAACTAAATGTCAGGCTCAACCATCTATCCCGCATAGACACAAGAGAGGAATCGATCGTAGTCGACGATGACTTGCCAGATGCACATTTAGTTCGCATAGAAGCAGTGCCAGTAGAACTCAAAGAAATATCTCAGTTCTTAGAGACAAGTCAGGCACCAGAAGGTCTGAACACCAAGAAAAAACAAATCTTAGCTATGAAGGCTGCACCTTACAGCCTCATCAATGGATTTCTGTACAAAATAGGGTTATATGACATTCTCAGAAGGTGTGTACTCGACCATGAGTGAGACCAAATCATGCATGAAGCACACTATGGACCTACAGGAGGACATTTCCAAGCAGACACAACTGCAAAGAAAATCCAACAGTTAGGATTATGGTGGCAGATGATCCACAGAGATTGCAAAAACTTTGTTAGTCTATGTGACAGATGTCAACGACTTGGTCGACCTTTGTTGAGCACAGAAATGCCCTTGATATCTATAAACCCTAGTCTCACATTTTAAATATGGGCTATAAACTTCATAGGACCCTTCCCTATCCCAGCCAAACGATCAGGTGCAAGATACATTATCACGGCAGTTGAATATGTCACTAGATGGGCAGAAGCTGAAACCGTCGATACATGTTCAAGTGAGGTAGCCACTAATTTTATCTACTAAAACATCATCACTATATTCATATGCCCACTCACATTGATCACCGACCAAGGATCACACTTTATCAACAAAACCATCAAAAACTTGACTGACCAATTTCACATTGACCACCGACGAAGCACCGCATATCACCCTTAGTCGAACGGTGTGATTGAAGCTTTCAACAAAACATTGACAAAAGGGTTAACCAAAATATGCAGTACTGACAAGGACGACTGGGATGAGAAAATCCCTGCGGTCCTCTGGGAATATAGGACAGCCTATAAACGGTTGACCGACCAAACCCCCTTTCCACTAGTCTACGGGAAAGAAGCAGTCATCCCCCTACATTTCCAACAGCAGACACCTATTATTGCACAACTACTACATGTCGATGTCTAACATTCAAGAAAGGACCGACTCTTTCAACTCATCAAGCTGGAAGAACACAGACTCATAGCGATACAACACCAGGAGATTCACAAGCAACAGCAGAAAGCATGGCACGACCGCAACATCAAAACAAAAACTTGTCGGTTGGAGACCTTGCCTTACTCTATAATAGTCGAGTCAAAGGAAAACCCAAGAAACTCCACACAGAATGGATGGGACCTTACCTTGTCGAAGAGATACACCCCAATGGTTCAGTCTGACTAAAAACATTGCAGGGCCTAGTATTTCGGAAGCTCGTTAATGGAGCCTGACTCAAACGTTAAAAAAAAAATAAAAAAATAAAAAAATCATATAACTACCTTAACCGTCAATCAAAACCCATAAAAAGCTAAAAATTCCAAAAACAAAGTAATACACCCAACACAACAAAACATGACAATAACTCACTACTTCGACAACCGACATCATTACCTCCAACCATCTTCATCGACTAGTCGGGTTGACCATTCTCCGCACCGACACTGGCCGATGACCTCGAAATTCCCATCGCGCATTTATGACTTCGAGCACCGAAAGCAATTCACCATTACTCCACACTCGCGTATTGCAGCTGGACCGTCCATTCTGCCATTAATACATCCATTCCCACATGCAGTCACACCATCGCCTATAAATATGGGACCGTCAAAGGTTCATTCACCACACCCTTTACATGCAGAGCACTCGCACATTCAGTCAACTAAAAACCCAGAAACCTATAGTAATCCCGACCAAAAAGACATAATGGCCCCCAAGCATACTAGAGCAGCGACCAAGGTGAAAGAGCTACAGGCTAAGGATACACCCTTGATCCGCAGACTAAAGCATATAAAAAATGCCAAAGTATAGGAGGGGCAATGGCAGAAACTCTGGGCCGAGATCCAAGAGTGGGCCTTCATCGACAAGAAGATGACCCAAGTGGCAAAAAAAGTCCAATGGAGCACCATCTTCAACTATCCCAACGCACCCCTGATGGCAAGCTTTGGTGGGACAAAAGAAGCTGCCATAAAATTTATCATCAGTCGATACCGCAACGGTCGGTTCTACTTCGACCGACCGGTCAACATTACTGGATATATCATCTCCACGCTAACTGTCTTGTCTAACCAAGGGAACCCTGTACCAATCGGGATCAAGGAAGGATTGGTCCAAGAGCTTACGGGATCACCGTCCGGGAAAAACTCCAAGGGATTGATGATCGAGTAGATTGCAACTCCAACACCATAGATTGTGGCCAAAATCATCGCCATCACACTTACCTTAGCAGGTCGAAGTAGCGACCTCAAATTGGAAATGCTAGAGGCGGTTGACACAATTGCCACCGACGGTCGATAAGTGCAGGACCCTAGCTCAGTCCGTCATTCCAGGACCTGTCGAAGTTGACACAGATAGACCGCTTGAATGAGCATATCAGATTTTCGAGAGCATCGTGTCGACCATCCAGGCACATCTTCAAGAGACGAAAGAAGAACAGAAGGAAGAGACTGCCCGACTGCTACTGGCACATCACATTGCCTTTTCAGAGGCATACAAAGTGTTACAAGACCATATGGAGGAATCTGTCGTCACCGAATAAGTCTTAAGAGATTGGCCTACTCACTATGGGCAGGTCTATCAGCAGACATGACAGACTGGTCAAGGCATTCAGGATTTGGAGGGCAGGAAGACGACAGAGGAAACACTCAGGCAGACAATAGAAGAACAAATAGTGCTGGAGACAACAAGTTGCAGAAGCTGGAACGGGAAGCACATCAGTGGGTGCAACAGGCTCTTCCAAACTTAGAGAAAGTCAACATCATCTGCCCACAGATGAAAAGACTCATCGACACAGCAGAAGAACAGAACCAGATCCTGGGCCCCAACATGGAGAAAATCGCAGAAGTCCCACTCGCCGAAAAGATGTCGGTCCTGTCAAGATTAACTACATTAACGATCGACATCTAGAAAGCTTTGCAGATTTGGACGAATTTTTAGCATCACCTTGCCATCACAGCTCCGGCCATTGTCGAGATCTACATCCAGAAAAGACCAACCATCTGTCTGCACAGTCGACCACAATAGCATTCGACAAACATCATTTTGTACCTCCCTGTTTCTTCGGGACGAAGAAACGTTTTGTTCGTGGCGAATATGTAGAAAGGAGCAAGTCGACAAAGTCGACTTGAACGAATACCGACTTAGTCGATCGACCGACTAAGTCGAGCAGTCGTCTAATTCGGTCAGCCAACTAAACTAGAAGATTAAGTCGGCTAACTAAAAGTCGTGTCGGTTCACCGAACCGATAGGTAGTTATTTTGTAACTGTTTGTAAATTGTATATGTTAGGCTGCTGAGCCAAACGAGAACTCAGTTCAGTTCTCTACCTTGTATGAACTCATTGCAATAATATAATCTATTTTCCTATCTATTCTTGTCTCTTGTCTCTAATTTATAGATATATATGTTTTAGTATGTATTATTGGTAACCTTATGTGATCTGTGAGATTACAACAGTGATGTCAATCCATCAAGATGGAAAAGGAGGTCTCTGGATATGCTCAGACACAGGAGACCATAGGCCTCATCCCTCCTGTTGTGCCATTTTATCTTCTCTGCAGCTGCATTGGGATCTGCTTTTGTTTCCATAGCCACTCTATAGAGGCCTTTCGCTTTCAACAATATCTCCATCTCTGCTTTCCATTCAAAGAAATTAAATGGAGTCAAGATGATTTTCTGAGATTGATCCATAGCTCAGAAATTGTCCCGTCAGTCAGCAGAATGCTCCCAGTCAATGATGTCAAACCTACAAAACAAATTGGAAGGAGAGAAATAGATCTACAAATGCTCTGATACCATGTGGAAATTCAACCCAGGTGTTCGAACAATTACACTCACAACAATTGCCAATTACACATGCAAATTACTCACAAAGGAGACTGAATAAAGGAGCAGAACACTAATCTGTATTGAATAAGTGTACAATAGCCAACCTTGTGAAGTCATAGGCTACCACAATAAATAATTACATGATGGATTTGAATGCATGAAGATTCCATTTGAATCTAGTCAAAAGCAGGCTTACTAAATCTAAGCAAATCCCCAATAGGTGCATAAAGCAGTTTCCAAAACTGTCTAGGAGCTCATGAATTAGTAAAATAAATTAGGCAAGCTAATAGTGGATAAAAGGACAACTCATACATGCTTTTCATAGGAGAAAAGAGTGGAGGATGTGGAGGACAAAAAACAAGTTAACTTCACCTAGTCAAACTTTCCCAATTGCCTTAAAACACTGAAAAAGTAGGCAATAAAGCAGAAAAAGTAGACATGCACTAGGGAGGCTAGGAATAAAGCAGATTTGATTCCAGGAGGTTTCCCAAGCGCTACATGACTCAAAATTAGCAATTTTGACCACTATGGATGTGTGGAGGACAACTTGCATAAGGTGGAATATGGAAACTAGGCAAATAAGACAAAAATTGGATTAAATAATGTCTAAGGTAGCTAACTATGGGTTTATTATTCTAACAGGATGGTGTTTTTATTACACCTTTAGTCGAAAACCTTTCATTAGTACCTTCCCTATGAAAAGTCTCAATCCTTTCATAATCCAACAAGTGGATTTGAATATATCAGGGATTAGATCTATGATAAATCAAGTCAATGATGGGATCGTATCAACAAAAAGTATGAGGATCAAGGAAGTAGATTCACAATTATTGGAAAGGATGATAAACTTACCTTAGGTTTTCCTGAAATGGGTTAAATTGAGGAAAAATTCCTACACATATAATGGAAGTCACAAAATTGATACCATGAAAGAAAAATTGAATTATTGGTTCTTCACTGCTAGTACCAGAATGCAGAATTGGAAAATAGACAAGAAGTGTAAAGCAATTGTGAGGCAGGTGAAGGTGGATGCACAGGAGGTCGTGCCTAGTGAAAAATAAAAGGAACCATAAGTGCACTCGCTCCACATTCAAATTTAGGAATTCTAGACTCAACCATTGACCATATTCAAAATACTCATAGAACAAAAGTTGAAGAAATAGATATTGAAACATGAATTTGATGTATTAATTTTGAAAATTGAAGCTCTAAAAACTCATCCTTCCCCTGAAGTCTCCATGGAAGAGTCATCTCCTATGTCCTATCAGGTCCTGTATCTAAATATCCCACCCTAACCAAAATAAAAAGAAGTGAAGGATGGCATAAAGTGGAAGAAGAATGAGGAAGAGGATAATGACAAGAAATCCCCTCCCTAAAGGATATCCATTATTAAGTGTTTTGTAATTTGATCTTGGGAACACAATGTACAATATTTTAGCAATTTCTATGTAAATAGTAAATATAGGAAGGCCATCTACATAATAGTGATCTTAGGTACATTTTGAAGAACTTATACTGGGAAATTTTGTAATGTATGGTGATTAGTAGAAATAAGATATACCTCCATATGATAATTGCTCAGAAATTTTTCTTTGAGCAGAAGAAAATGGCCAACAAGGATAATGTAATCTTGATCTCTTCTAAATTTTTGTAGTATTGAGTTAAAAAGGAAATAATGATATGTTATGGGGGTTGGTGTAAAAATAGTCATGTTTTTGGTTTAAAATGATGGTTATGAATGACACGACATGGCACAAGATAAGTTGATATAGGCCAAAATAACGATGTATTCTTTCAGACAATTACCTATAAAATCAATTTATGGCTTCACAATCATCCAAGGAGCAAAAAATGAATAGTAGCTAAAGGTTTTCGACTTTCCTTAGCATTTTTTGGACCCTAAAGTGAGAAAGCAATACATAGAATCTAAATTTTTTACTTATACATAGTTTCAAGTTTGTACATAGAATGTATAGTTTCTACTTTGTACATTTTCCTACTTATACATACATATTTTATCCTTTGATAAAAGTAATATAAAGAATATATAGTTTCTCCTTTGAGAAAATAATACAAAGAATGAATGAATATCAATGTTTAGTCCATGCAAAGTCTATCTGGTTCAAAAATATCCCGATAATCCCTCTTTATTGATTTGTAGTGCTCATACTATGAATAAATTTAATAATATCCCTATTCTCTCCTAAAATTTATATTAGCTTGGTCTAGATGCTCATATTTTTCATCACTTATCTGAAAATCATTTTCAACTCCTCTTTGGATTCCAAAGCCTATTGGGTGCTGCAAATTTCTTATTCCATTTCCTATAGAGAAATTTTATCCTGATCCATTCTAAAAACATGCTGACTTAAAAATATTCTAAAAATCATCCTAGGGATAGTTTTTCCATAGCACACCATAAAGGATCCTTGAAGTCCCAGGAAAATTTAGTTTCCCTCCTATATAATTGTGTGGTTTGAATAATTTGGAATCTACACCAAGAATCTAACTAATGTAGAAGTTGTATAACTTGGTCTTTCATGTATCACTATAGTTTCTTGCATGCATTTTAGTTTTGGTTTTGAATTATCGATATACCACATCGCACAAACCTATCCGTTCAAAATTCCTTTGAGAATTCCTATCATGAAAATTTAGAATTGGGAGAAGGTTGGAACTCCTATCCTTTCTTTCATTCCTAATCTAAGAACTCCGCCATACCCATTACTTACCAAAGCTTAAAGGATTCATATTTATTGAAAACATTATTTTTTGGGCAGCAACCCCACATTCCATGCCTTGAACCATTTGCAACCTATAAATATCCACTATGTTGATGATGTAAGTAATGTTCATGCTCAATATTCACAAAAATATTATATTTTACGAAATTTTCCTAATTGATAATTAGTATTTAAATCTAGTTATTTTTGATATGATCAAGAGGGTTTTGGATATAATAATATATAGTATGCTTTTAACATTTTTATTTATATGGATTACTGAACCAGTACTTGGAAAACATATTAAACTATCAAGTTGTCCATTTTTTTTGGAAAATATTATGCAACATGAGAGGATGTGAAACATATAGTACCTCATCTTGAAATTCAAACATTGCATACTTGATGAATGTTTTCTATAGAGAGACTTCTCCATACCTAGAATCAAGATGTTGTTGGTAATCTCTTCTCTGGTAGATTCTAGACCTGTTTTCTGTGAGAGAAAATGTATATAGTGTTCCCATAATTATCGGTTAACATCCATAATGACATCATCAAAAACTAGAAATTCGATAGGTCAAAAATTTATATAAATCATCCAATAAAGAGTTATATCAGTAGCATTATATAGTAGATTCATTAGTGATAATTAACAAAATTAGGATAAGGAAATATGATGAGTTAATTTTTTTGACCAATGGATCACCAATATGTCCCTATAGAGTATTGATACCAACTATAATAAATATAACCAATCCATATCTAATTTCCAACGTGTTATAGGAATATTGGATGATAGGGTTGTGTCTCTCACCAATTCTTAGGGTCGAACCCAACTAACGCCTTTGTTCATATGCATAAATTGTCTTTCAATTATTTATGAGTATGAATTCCATGTCCTTCAGGTGTCAATCATATATGAATAATAACCCACATAGCATGCCATTTCTGGATGTAGAACTTGCAAAGATGGATAGGAAATATGATAATATCTCTTATAGATCCACTGACCTTGGTAGATAAATAGTTTTTGATGCTATTAGTTTTTGCTGTATTATTGGTGATAAGATATTGAATTGAGAAGGACATTATGCACATGGTTTCCTATAGGCTTTGGTTATTTTCATTATGGACACTCTTCTTGGGATAAGTTTTGGCACTTGGAGGGACTTTGGAAGCCTTTGATTTACATGTCGATAACTTTTTGAGGTTTTTATTATTATTTGGAGGTTTCTTGAAGAATTGGAGGGCTATCATGTGGACACAATACCTCTCACTTGAGTTGTGATCATTTACAACAACTCTTTCAATAGTCTTATGTCCTAAAGATAGAAGTCATGGTTGCATGTGTAGTTATTTTGGAAGTTAGTAGTAATAGTATAATTATCTTGGTTAGGATAATATTTCTAGTAAAGTTAACTATTGGAATTTCATGCATATTTTTGTTTGTAAATACCCACCCCATGGTTAGTATGTCGTAAAAGTTGAATTGAAGATTTTTATTGTAAACAATGTCTTCAAAATGGCATTCTTTATCCATGTTTCTCAACATGAAACATTTATGATACAGAAACGCTTCAGAAACACTTGGAAAAAATTGGGGAAATGCACCTATGTATGACAAATAGGTAGAAATAAATAGTCTCAAAACTTTTTTTTACACAAGTATGGGAAAATATATAGAAATTTTCCGTCATTTAGTGACCAAAGGTTTGTGGCCAATAGTAAACTAGTCTACTGATGATTTTTGATCACTTAGGGGAAGTTTTGTGTGTAATTTCACCTTTAAGGACATTAATATTTTGAGTTGGGAAACATTTTGTGTAGCATCATCCCTAAAATCCAAGTGTACTTATGTGCATTAAAGTGTCCCCATGCATTTTTTGGATTTCCAAATCAACAATTTGTCCAAACCTAGATGCTATGAGTATATTTTAGTCCTATTCCTGATATTTTCCAATAGAAAAAATATTGAAATCACATCATATTATATTTATGGAGGTCTTAAACATGAAAGAAAGATAAAGGAGCATTTATGGGCACTCCTGGGCATAGTTTCAACAATAAACAACACTAAATTAACAATTCTGAACGCATTCTTGAAGAACATTCAAGGAAGAATAACAACCAACAACAATGATCTCCCATCTCGAGCTTATGGTGGCCTATAATGATTTAATGTTACCAGTTGTAGGTGTCACCTTAATGTGCATGTATGAGGGAACTCATATGGTGGGATGTTCACACGCTTGAGCTCATGAATCTGGAGACAATGTCACA
Organism: Pseudotsuga menziesii; assembly: GCA_001517045.1. Classification (NCBI taxonomy): domain Eukaryota; kingdom Viridiplantae; phylum Streptophyta; class Pinopsida; order Pinales; family Pinaceae; genus Pseudotsuga; species Pseudotsuga menziesii. The sequence continues at coordinate 113,743 of LPNX010822700.1, forward strand.
TATGATTCCTTATTATATTAAAGATTAATCTTTACATGGAGCTACCTCATATGAAAACATCATGGTTGGGACTATCATGGATCACTAGAAAATCCAAGTGTCCAACTAATAAATATTCAATTCCAATTGAGGTGAGGATATATTTATATGTCAAATAAAAACAAACACTGGAAAATCCATCTCTCCAAGTCTTTTCCATTTTTATCCTATGCCCCAAATGGATTTCTTTACTTTCCTCAATTAGGGAGAAAGAGAAAAAGGTAGTAGTCGTTGGTCGAGGATACAAGAGAGAAAAATTGTGGAGGAATATGTGGTGTTTCAAAAATTCCCAAATGGGTTTGTATATTTTTCAAGTACCCTTATGAAGGGCCATATACTCAATTCAAGCTAATTTTATTTATCTTCCTAGGAATGGAATTAAATTTTGCAATAACTTATCAACCAAATATGTTATGAACCTTCAAAGAGAGAAATATGGAGCTATTGTAGGAAAATATAATTGAAGGAACATGCCTGCTTTAGAAATATAAACAAGTAAAGTGCAAATGAATGTCAAAAATTCCCCAAAAAGGATTAAATACCAAAACATTATGTAAAATGGTTGACAATGGAGAAGAGAAGAATATGAAAATATGGTTACTCGTTGAATTATGCATGTGGAATTCTCTTTAATGTTGTTCATTGAATACTTTATCATAAACACAATAGAGCAATTAGTAAATCTTTCATTGGCTACATCTAACACCCTTTTGAACACATTTGAAACCCAAAATGACATGGAGATTCTGCCTATCTCACTTGTGTGGGATATATATTTTGTCACAATAAACATATTATGAAAATGGAATACACACATATGATACATGTAATATCCATGTGTCCTAATCACATAAGAATGTTTTATACTTTGTAAGAATCAATTTTAGTTTTCTAAATGATTGGAAAATGGATAGTATGCAAAAGTAGGAGATGGTCATAGAGTTAGAGTGGGTGAATATCCTTAGGTAATATGTGTGAAGAGTATAGAATCTAAGGTATTTTAGTTAACTAGTTGATGGGTAGGGGTATATATATCTATGCCATGAAGCATATACAACTCACACATTGTTATGGATCCAATAATTGAATTCCATTATTATGTTAGGGCTTGGTGGTGAAACATGAGAATTTAGTAAAGAATTAAACATGGGAAATAACAATGTTACCTCCAAGAAAGAAACCCAATTGTTGCAAATGGATATATAAAGGAACAAAATATACCAAATGTTTGCTTGACAAGTTAAGGATGGAATATTGCAAAATCTCATCTACAATTTTGGAAAAGGGATAAAACTTTCAACAAAGAATTATTCAAAGTAAGTCAATGCAATAGTCTATAGGGAAAAGTGGGAAGATTGATATATCTTACCATTAGTAAAAATAACATGATATATGTATTTATCTACATCTCTAGGTTTATGCAAGCTCTAAAAACAAAATACTAGTTCACATTAAAGAGGGTGTTACAATATGTAAAGAAAACATTGGATTTTTGAATTCTATATAGGAATAGAAAATTTCCTCCATTGTGATTCTATTCAAACTTGGGTTGGGTAGGATCAATGGATGACAAACTTGGCATAGGACTAGTTTCTTAGACCAGGAAGAAACAACATACAACTTCACTTTCATCTACAAAATCATAATAAAAATCAATTGTTAATGAATAATGTGAAGCAATTTATATTAGAAGAATGCTTGTACACTTGCAAGTAAACCATGGTGAGTGGCCACTTATAAGTAGTTCAAGAATTCCTCTAAGTAGTTCATCGAGAATGTTTGTATACTTTCAAAGAGAAGTAACATACCTTCTCAATAATGGCTCTAAGTGTTGATACCAAATCTAAGAAGTGTTGAACGGTGGGGAACTAATAAGTTCTTTAAGGGAATTACTTTCAAAGTATTGACCTTAAGTACCAACCCTTTATTAAATAGGGGTTACACCTAAAACATCAAACGTTTCAAATTGCACGCAAATTTTCATCAATTAAATGACATTATTATTGCAAATCTTAGTTATGGGTCTTCAATTCAATATCAAATAAATAATTTACCTTATTGATTTTTATTTTTCTTATTTGATTCTTTGTGCATGCTTCTCCCTTTTCCAATGGAGTTCTTTAACCTCATCTTTTCCTTTCTCCATTTTTTCCCAATACTATTTCAAATTTAAATGATAACACACGTTCCTTCTAAAGAATCCTTTCCAAATATTATATTGTCTATGAGGATGGAATATTGCAGGTGTGAATAATTATTTTGATTGTGGTATAACTTCCAAACACTTTAGAACTATATTAAACCTCAAATATTCTAGAATCTATAATTATATATAACATTAAGAAATCTTCACAAGGTTGTTTCTCAACAATTCCATTGTAACTAATTATATGGATAGCCATATTTGATTATATTTCCATTTTCTTAATTTGACATCCACTTTGGTCCATTATCATTGATCTATTTGTAGTTTGTAATCTCTATAATACCAATAAAAATTATTATTTAGTTGTAAACATCTAAGAAATAAATTCGTGAAGAAATATAAATGAGTACTCTAGGATATAAGTCTTCAACCGTACTCACAAATAAAAACAACATAGTTGAGTACTCAGGGATGTAAGTCTTGAACCCTCTCAATAATCTGTCTCTACACCAGTCTCATAATATACATATTCATTTTTTTTTACTTCATGATATTTTCTACATAATCCATAAGTTTGTCATCCATTATGAATTCCTCACTTCTTTAGTCTTGTTGTGATCTTGATTGGCTTGGAATTCTCCCACGTAATGTATGCCTGGTCTGGTACTCACAATGTGGAAGTTGCTGTGAGGATAGGAAGTCTCCTACAACAACACAAATGATGAAATTAGTAAGGTCAATTATTAATCACTGAAAAAGTTCATTAATAAAAAAACCATTTGCAATGTTATTTACCTACTGCACTAGTTGATACCATTGAAATTGTTTCCATGTTCTTCTTTGCTTTCAAAGGAACTTTAGTTTCATGCTCTACCATTGTAACCATGCAAAAATTTGTAAGTAAACACTTGTAAATGTATAAGTACACAAAAAGTGATAAGTGCAATAATTCCAAGTGCAAAACAAATAACTAATCGCTACAACAAAATACCCTTTTGGTGGTGGTTTTTCCTTGAGGCAGTTTTTCTAACCCCCCATCTCCCCCCCCCTCGACCCAAAAAAAGTGTTTTTATGTCTTTGGGGTAGGTTCTTAAACCCCTCCCCAGAGAAGTCCCGAGAATTGGAATTTTGGGGGAGGTTTTTAGAAAACCTCCCACAAAAGTCCAATTCTCAGTACTTTGTGCGGGGGTTAGAAAGACCCCCCCCTAAAGGTGTTTTTGAAGGTGATTTTTAGACCTCCCCCCCAAAAAAATCATGAAAATTACACATTTGGGGGTGGTTGTTTTAAAAATGCCCCCAAAAGTTCAATTCTCATGACATTTGGAGGGGTTTTTTTAAATACCCCCCCTATATACATTGAGGTCAGTTTTTCTAAACCCCCCCACCCCCCGATTTTTTTTTAGGTATTTGGGGGCAGTTATTAAAAAACCCCCTCAAAAGTCCTGAGAATTGGACCTTTTTTTTTGGGGGGGGGGGTAGAAAGACCCCCTAATGGTGTCTTTCAAGGCGGTTTTAGAAATCCCACCCAAAAT
>LPNX010822700.1:117529-378395 GCA_001517045.1 Pseudotsuga menziesii
AGACTGCTGTCAAAACGTCAATTCACATGAATTTTGGGGGGTGGGTTAGAAGGACCGTCCCTAATTATATTTTTTCAAGTGTGTTACCAATATCCATCCTCTCAAATACTACTAAAATTTACCACTAATTATTGTATAGTTGACCCTTATTTAACCTCATAATTGACCACGAATTACCCCCAATTATCACTCCTTACACCAAAATGACCCCTACTTGATCACTAATTACCCCTAAATAATCCATGATTACTAGTAATTAACCCTTGATAAACTCTAAATGACCCTTACTCTTTTCCAAGGAAAACCTTGTGGAGAAACGTATTGGATTTCCAAGCATTCATAGATCTCATATTCCCCAGTAAATCCATCGATGTAGACTAGTGTTCCTCACACACAGGGAATATTCAAAATGGGCACATGCCACCATGAACCTAACTAAATGCCAAACATCATGGACAACCACTATTTTAGCTAATCCCTTGGGCTTAAATGACCCCTACTTACCCATAATTGACCCATAGGTACCATTAATTTCCCCTGGTTAACCCATAATTGACCCCTAATTACAAAAAAAAATTCCTAATTACCCCATAGTCGACCCCTTATTAACTAGTAATTACCCCTAAATAATCCATGCTTACCAGTAATTAACCCTTGATAACCTATAAATTGCCCCTACATTTTTCCAAGGAAAACCTCTTGGAGAATCCCAATGTATCTTTCCAAACATTTATAGATGATATATTCCTTAGTAAACTTATCGATGTAGACTAGTGTGCTTCACAAACAAGGATTTAAAATGGACACATGCCACCATGAACCTATCTAAATGCCAAACACCATTGACAACCACTAGTTTAGCTAATCCCATGGCTTAATGGCCCTTAATTACCTATAATTTATCCATATGTACCATTAATTTTCCCTATTTAATCCCTAATTGATCCCTAATTACTACTAATTAACCCCTAATTACCCCAAAATTGGCCCCTTATTAACCCCTAATTACCACAACTCATTACCCAAAAATTACCCCTAAATGACCCTTAATTACCCATAATTTGCCAAAAATTACCCCTAAATTATCAGTAATAAACCCCCAATTACCCTTCATTTACCTAGAATTACCCATAAATGACCCCTAACTTTGTGTAGGGCCCGGATCCATCACATAGGCCTTATAGAGGGAATGTTTGGCTTATGGGTGGCATATGGTGGCAATTTTGGGATGTATAACACCATGAATAATTTTTTACAACCAGGCCATGGTTTGAGATTAACTTCTAGGTCCTAAGTTCATACAGTTTCCTCTAGGTCATGTGGATCATGTGTAGCATCCCAACCGACCACACATACCATACAATGGAAATATTTGGAATATGAGTTAAATATGTCCATCATTTTGAGAATTAACATACCGAGGTTGTTTCTTTATGTCCATGCAATGGTCTAGGGATAAACGACAAGTTACTTGGCCATATCATATATTCATATGGGGCTCACATGCCATGTTTTGTAACACAAGGAATCACACATGCCCATAATACATAATCCTTGGCCTCCAAGTTTAATATTGTGATGATTTCAATGTTTAAAAAACTTGATATGTTTCTTTGGGATAAGGGCATAGTTTGGTGCAAAAACCTAGGTTCTAAGTCCATGGAATCTATCTCTAAGCCTTAGAATCCATGTGTGGGATCTTAAGCCACAACATAGGCCATGCATAGGCAACCTTTTGAATGTGATTAAGATTCCAAGATTCAAAATCTTGATTTTAAATTGATTGTATGAACCTCTCTCAACAACAAAAATCATATGGAGGAACCCTCTCATATATTTGTAGTAGAGGAAGCTTATTTGACTGGGGACCAAAATATCCGTCCAACTGGTCATCTCTCCTTTAGTATCATATAGCCTTAGTCAAATATGGATTCTTTAGGATTTCCACTGCTTTCCAAGGGTGTACCATATCACTGCATTTTGGTCTTGTGGCGCTTTTGAAATTATCCAAGTCATAAGTAGAGAAAACACTGCTTTGAGTTTTTCTTTTCCCATGTTTATTCACAACAATATTTTATAAGATCAACAATCAAATATTATATCTAAGTAAGTAGTATTAAAGGTTATAAGCATAAAAAACTAGTGTTTGCAATCTTTTATCTTCATCATATAAATCTAACCTTTTTTTTTGTAAAATTATTGAAATAGAATTATCACTAATCTAGAGAAACTCAAATTGCAATAGAATTGGTGCATCTATTATGTGCATGATTTTGGCGTGTCACTTGTGTATGTGAGTTACAAGAATCTATTATGTTCTTGAGTTTAGTGTGTGTATTTTGTGATCTTAATTATTATCATCTTCATTATGATGTGAAATGTCCTCACCTTTTTGCTTCACATATTGGAGTTAATTGTTGATGGCTAATCCTTCATTCTCATTTTATGAAGTGTGATAAAAGTACCATAGTACCACTAGTCACCATTTAGAAGGTGTAGGGATGCCTATTTCCTTCTTTTCCACATGGTTTCATTGAGTGACCACTTTTTACTTTCGTAGTTCATCTTAGATTTCTTTGGGATGTAGTGGAAAGGGCACAAATGGGAAATGTGTTTTTAGGGGTGATTTTATAATAACCATCCTTAAAAATATTGTTCAAGCCATTATACTTGTCTTATTATTTTCCTTATGTATAATTCCAAAAAACATTATACTTCACCTCCTTGGTAGCGTTTTTTAATTTTTCATTGGTAAAAGACATTCCCTAATAACTATCAAGATGTGCATGTGATTTAGCTTCATGGATAATATTTACTTTCTAAGGAAAGTCTCATGGGAAATCATTTGAGTACTTTCTCATGATCCATGGATGGTAAATGTGGTAAACCGATGGCCTTGATGACAGAGCCTAATCATAAGGGAATCAAGATCATTTGAGCTCATGACCTTCTGAACTTTGAGTGAATTAATATTGCATGTTTATCTTATGACAACTTGATCTAACTCTCGAAGATAGGCTCATGGCTAACATGTGCACGTGCTTTAACATTATGGCCAATTTATTCACTTGATTTTAAATCTATAAGATTATGAAATTTACATAATTCCTTTTTGTTCCTCCATTTTTTCTTGGACTTGTGTTGTTGTATTTGATGTAAATATGTAACAAAGATTCATAGTGTGGAGCTCAAGCAAACTCCCCAGTAGTGAATTAATATTTTGTCTTACAAGTAGGAAAGTAGGTTTTATCATTAATGTGCTTGAAAGGCATGTCAAATCGTGAATATTTTGTAATAGTTAAGTAAAAGTGAGGTACAACCCAAAGTTTACTATGCAAGGAAACCTAAATTGAAGGAGATGTTATTTCCACATGTGAGGGGGTTCATAATCCTTGGTGGGGGATTCCTCATGGAGTGGATTATTATTCACTAGAACAAAATCTAAAGCGGGATAGAGAGCAGAGACAACAAGGAGGGTACAACCTTGTGGATATTGACATTTTTAGGCTAGAAATAGTACCTTGAATATGGCCCAGAGAGTGAGATTGAACACATGTCCTTGTGATTTCATATCATTAATTAAGGATGACATATACAATGAGATATTATTGATTGCAATCTTGCTTAAGGTTGGGTGGTGTGTTCCTCTCCCAAAATGATTTTGGGAAATATTTCATTAAAAATATAACTTCCCTAGAACTTAATTTAATTATGCATATTGTTAAGTTCTCTTGAGTAGATAATCAAATCACCACACACACTTTAAGTCGTGATTGTGACTAAAGGATCTTGAGAACCATTCCATGGTATAAGTAAAGATATAGGATCTTATGCCATAGCATTTTAGCATGGATCTCATGGTCCATGTGTGGGGTCTAAACCCACCACATTAATTACCCTTATTTAACCCTTAATTGACCCATAATTACCACTAATTAACCCCTATTTATACCATAACTGACCCCTTATTATCCCCTAATTACCACTAATTACCACTGATTACCACTAATTACCCCTAAATGACCCTTAATTATAATTGACAACAAATTACCCTAAATTATCATTAATTAACCCCTAGTTAACCTTCATTTACCCATAATTACCCATAAATGGACCCTAAATATGCGCAGGGATCGAGTCAATCAAATAGGCCATATAGATCAGGGAACTTTTGGCTTGTGAGTGGGATATGGTGACCAATTTGGGATTTATAACACTATTAATGGTTTTTAATAACTAGTTCATAGTTTGATATTAACATCTAGGGCCTAAGTTCATATCGCTTCTTTTAGGTACCATGGGTCATGTAGTTCCCCAAATTACTACACATGCCTTATATAGGAAATTTTTAACATATGAGCGAGATATGTCCGTCATTTTGAGAATTAAAATACAAAGTATGGTTCTCAATTCCCATTCCATGGTCTAGGGATAAAAGGCGAGGTACAATACCATAACATATATTTCTATGGAGCTCACATGCCATGTTTCATCGCTTGGGGTATCATGCATGTTGTTAATACATAAACTTTGGCCTACGAATTTGGTATGGTGGTGATTTTAAGATTTAAAATACTTGATATGTTTATTGGGGATAAGGGCATAGTTGGTGCAAAATCATAGGTTCTAATCCATGTAATCTATATCTAACCCTTACATGTCATGTGTGGGGCCTTAAGCCACAACATAGGCCATGCATAGGAAATATCTGGAATGCGAGTAAGATGTTGTGTGACATTTGAAGCTAGGTTTAATACACCAAGAATTGTTCTCATGACCCAATTCGTGGCCTATGGTGAAGATACATATTTTTAGTCCATAACATGTTGCTCTCTGGTTATACATAGGCCATCCATTGGGCCCTAGCCCATATTTTCCCTATGACATGGATATGGTGGCCATTTTTAGGGTTGCCAAATTATTGACACCTCTTTGTCATTAATCCATAATTTGATACCAAAACCCATGTTGTTGGGATAAAACATTTGTTAATGGGGCTCGTGGTATTTACATAATAACGCATGTCTTTGCATAGGTCCTTTGTTGGGAATCCTTAGCTTCCTACATGTGATATGTGGCCACCACATTGAGGAGGGGAAGACTAGGGATGGATCTCAAGGACCATTCCATGATATAAGGAAAAATATAGGACCTTATTTTGTCATGGTCCTTGTGTAGGTCCCTACACATAATTAATTTACCTTACAACTGAGATATGGTGGCGATTTCAATTTGTGTAACATTGATAAGGATGATTATTGTGGCCTATAGCATGGCCCACAAACTAAATTTAGGGTATCATGCCATATTAATTTTGTATGTGGTTGATGGTCCATGCATGTTAACCTATAATACCGCATAAGAATTACGTATGTAACTCTAGCCTACATGTAACAATGTGGCTTATGAGTGATGCATCGTAAGGCCTTGAGACAACAAAATTTCTATGGAGGGAATATTCTTTCAACTACAAGTGGGATATGTTTGTATCTTTAGATTTATAACATCAATAATCAATATCTTGGCCCACACCATGGTATAGGGTTTAAATTGATGGCCTAAGTTCACACCATTTGTTTACAAGGTCATGGACCATCACATAGCATGAATCTACATAAAAAACATCTAGTCTACATGTGAGATATGGTCACAATTTTGAAAACTTGCACATAGGGGATGGTTCTTAATGTGTGACTTAAAATATAGTCAAAATTATGGTCTTAGGCTGTAACATTTGCCTCTAAATCTCATGTTCCATATGCGGGGACACAAATTAGCACCATAAGCCCTCCACAGGGAATCTTTGGTGTATAAGTTGGATATGGTCATGGCCCTTTTTAGGTTTATAACAACGTGGATGTTTACAAATAATACCAAATCAAATATTTAATGATCCATAATTTGTGACATCCTTAGCCACTACGTAGGCCCTATAAATGGGAACTTTGTCATGTGAGTAGGATATGGTGTCCATTTAAAGTTTGTTACATGTTCATGTATTTTTCATCATCATGTTAGCTTAAAATTGTCAATTTCACTAATTTTCCATATGCATCCATTCATTATGGTTCTTCTCGCTCCTGAGTTTGGAAAGTTACAAAGTTCCCCTCTGATCTCTCCCTTGCAAAAAATTGTCAATATGCTCCATTTTGAAAAAGAAAAAAAATCATCCACTTTTGTAAAATTATTTTTAAAAAATGAGTTACAATGATTCTAATATTTCCTCACATTGAGATTGAATATTAAATGAGCACCCATAAATTTATTTTTGATAACATCCAACTTTAATTGTATATGGATCTTTCAAAACCAACAATACACTTTAGATGTGTACACTATCTACAAGTTTGGTTTCATATTTATTTTGATATTATTGGATTATATGTATTATAACCACTACTTTTATTTTTCCTTTATCATTGCTCCATGTAGTAATCTTCTTATACAATTGGCAATAAACATTTTCTTTATTTAATTGATTATATGTTATTTGGTTTTTATGTATAGAAGTTGATTTTGGATTGCAATTACTTCGATAATGGGACACTTCAATTTCAACAGGATAGGTTAATTTAATGTCCTTTTTATATTATGGGTGTTTTGGATCCTAGTATGAGACTAAAATGGATCACTAGTATTTGTATGTTTGTATAAATTTGTTGTGATAGCAATATAATGTTTGTTGAATTTATGTATCGCAATAAAACTTTATTTATTTTGAATATATATATAACTTTTTTGGATTGTAGTCATTTCATAATGTTTGAAGATCCAACTCATTTCTAATATAAATTATATGCATCATCCATGACACAAGTAATTCAAATGAATTATGTAAGAATTGTCAAGTGAAATCCCTAATTAGTTAATCAAATCGGAAACTTCAAGTCAGGAACATAATGTGCACAATATGGAATTGATTCATTGTCAACACACTTAAAAATTGTTTAGAAACTCAAGGTGGGATTGTAATGTGCACAATATATTGGAATTTTTTCATTGTGAACATGCTTAATAATTGTTGTTGTCATAATTGATCAAGAAATAAAAAAATATTATAGGTCATATCCATCAAGGTGTAATTCTCACAAAATCATGAATAAGTAATCAAGGCTGGGTAAAAATATTAAACAATCTTGATGACAACTTACATAAAAGAAATATGATTAGCAGATAGTTAATTAGGATTAATGAGCATGCATGCTTCAATGACCATGAATGATGGTAATGGGTTATGTCCATCGTTATACGTTATAGAGCAACATCAGCTGGCCATGCTAACCCAACAACATTACTTTGAACTCTATTGAGGGTTAGGATTTTTCCCAATGATTATTTTCATGTGAAACACCTAGCAATACCAAGTGGTAAACAACATGGTCCCATGGAAACATCTCGTTTCAACCAGGGTAATTTTTAGTGGCAAAATTTCATGAATTGGATATTTTTGGGGATTTTTTCAAAACATAAATTCGCTATTTGGTGTCTAATATCACCTATATTTACATAAAATATGTTTTTTTTTATCATAATATTCGCAAAAATTTATACATTTCAATGTTAATTTTATGTTTCATATTTAATATTCTCCTCCCTGTCTATAAACATGTTTTTTCAAGTCAGAACAATTGCCTAGAATACTATACTTAAGTATACTATTATAATCCTTAAAAAATACCCAACTTTCAACCACAACTTGATCATAAGGAAAGGAAAATAATTTATATGAATAACATGATACTACCCCTCAAACCACATCTCCTCACTGAGAGGAGATTCACATGACAGTTCCCATCAGGTTATGAATTTTTCTTCCACATATGTTAATCAGTAAGTGGTCAGTTCTTCGCCGTGGCCTTTTACATTACAAGGATTACACAAACTGACAGTGATAGAGATAGGAGGTTGCACCCAAATGGGATTGAAGATTCTATATGCAGAGATATATACAAACAGGATGGGATTTGGATTTCTATATCTATTCCTTCAAACACTCCCTTCCTTCCTTTAAAAAACCCAAAATAAACCCTCCTAATAAAGGAAACTATGGGTTCGATTTATTTGTAGAACGAATGTGAAGGGGATTCAATCAGGCAGGAAAATACATACTCATGAGATGACAATGAACATAGACTGTTCATTTTCACATCCTGTCATACATCGTCTCCAAGTTTCGTTGTGTTATTGTTGTTGATGAAATGGGAAAGGAAACCAAGTGGGGTAGCAATGTGGAAGCAAAGATAGTGTTGTAATCATCTCTTGAATGCAAGGATTTCAGTAACAAAGATCCCGCACCTGAACTTGCTGACTTCTTGCAAATCCGCCACCCCTCTGCTGTTGTAGGAGGGATTATTCAAATGTTTGCATAGATGGAGGAAGTGTGGGGTGATGGATATATTGGATCTTAATCTTGTTATTCACTTTCAGTAGGGAGAGGGTGAGGAAGTAGGAATTTTCATTATCATGCTTAGGGACAATGATGTGGTATTTCCTCATAACATGGCGAGCCTCGTAAATCAAATCAAGGATTTCCTCATCTCTTGAAATAGCGAGCTCTACCAAAATTTTGGGAGGGCCACCAGAGATGAGAAAAACAATAACATCACATATTTCCATTGCAACACCCATGAATTCCAATCAGGGAACAATATAGTAAACTAGAATGCAACAAGAATGCCTATGAGTACCAAGTAACCCTGGGTGAAAATTATGGGCACTTTACATAGAAAAAAAGAAAACACTCCAACAACAGAAAAATTAAATAGCACAATTGGAAAAAGTAAAATAGTCATGGGTATAGACAAATCTTGCACTAGAAGCACGCCCACTCCCCCACCCATATAACCCAACACAACAAATGTTGAAAAAGCCATATAAAAATGAAGAAATTTTGTGCATCTGTAGTAGAAAAGGAATACCAATAGGAATGTGACCACCGTCACAAAAACCATGAATAGAAGGGCATTCAAAAGGGTGCCCCTAATTTTTTTTCATTTTGAGTTAGAGGATTGTTCATCATATATGAGCTTGTCAATTGTAGTTAATGATGATGATGATGAAGAGGAGTTGTTTAAGAGATTTTCCATAATAAAAACTAGCAATATGGGAAGGAGGACAATTGGCAACAGGGAGGACAATTGGCAATAGGGAGGACGATTGACGGGTCTTACCCAACGAAAGAGGTCAAATTGATCAGGAACATTTCTAGAAGCCAAGAAAATATTTATCTATTCACATTGTCACTCAATGACAGTGGTCATTGATTATATGACATCTCTACAAATATATTATACATTGATTTGTGAATCCACTAACGAATTATTTTTGGGCATCATTGTCTAGGGTTTGCAGATATGATTCTATAACCATATTGTTGGAATGATCTTCTATTTCGTATTTGGAGGCCTTTGAGTATTTATATTTGAACGTTACTTGTACAATGAATACTAGATATGACAACATGAATAGTGATCTCAATGATCCCTCTTTCTTATTGGGCATCAACACTCGATCTAAAGAATAAACATTATATTTTTTAATTCATACGTTAATGCTAATTTTTGTTTTTTTTTAATTAATTATGTTAATGCTCATTCAATGTATCATGTTGTTGCAAAATATCAATTATAAATTATGAATTATAATTATAGGATACCCAATATTATAAATTATAACATTTTTTTTTGAAAAAACTTTATAAATTATAACATTTTGTAAAAAAGTAAAATGAAAAACCTTTATAAATTATAAATTATAACATTATAAAATTATAAATTATAATTATAGAATACCCACCTTTATAAATTATATGTTTTTCACCCTCTGTCTTTTGACGAGATCCTTGTCTCATGTTCTCCTAATGAGTTTTTGGGCCATTTCCTGAAAGTGACCTCAATTTTCATGCCACCACGTGAGTCACCCCACGCACGTATTGGCATGTTCACGTGCCATCCACTCCCTCCATACTGCAAATTTGGCCTTATTTTACCACCATACATCATCCTGTAAGGAGGCACCATCAGTGTTCGATTGTTATTCCTATCAGCCATGTTCACAACATAACCTCTTTCCATACATCGAACACTTCCTCCATTCTTGGCTAACCATTATGGAGTTTCTATTAAGCTCTTTTATGACTCCTAAAAGAATGAAAATATTTTTAAGCACACTTGCATACTTTCATGCTCATCAAAGTATTTGAAAGGGAATCTATGTGGCTTCATTTATCTCCATTTTTGGACTACGTAGAATATCAAAAGAAAAGGACTACCCTAGCAATTTCAAGCTAGAAATGTTTCCCTTTGTATCCTTTTATTCTTTGTTGGACATTGGGATCATAAATTACGAAAAATATCATTATGGGTTGTCCTTAATATCTTTTTCCAACCCTCTCATCGAGAAAATATCACAGAGAAAACTTGGTTTCATTCATGCTTGTAAAAGTATTTGAATGACCATCCAGTTAGTATAAGTTTAACCTTTTCTGGCCTGGTTGGAATACCTATGGTAAAAAATTCTCTCTTCTCCCAAAAAGTTGGGAGAGCTCTCCTTTGTATACTTTTATCCTTTTTCAGGCTTAGGAGACTATTTACGAAAAAAAATCACACTGGAGTCTTTTTCCTATTTTCAGACTCTCTAAAAATGAAAACACTATTGAGCATTTACCTTCTCGGGCTCACTAAAAGTCCACGAGATCGTATCATATCGAGATTAATTCTATCCCTTCTTCATGCTCCTTAAACTATGAAGAAGGCACAAATGGTGTCTTTTGGAACCACCATATATGATCACACATTATGGCATCTTTCCCCCATTGGGATGCCTTTGTTTAGAGTACTCTGCAATGAGTCTCCCTTGGATCCCTTGGATATCACTATTCCAGTTACCTCCCCTAGTATTTCCCATTGTAGTTGTCTTCCTGGTTTTATAGCTATGATCCATTTCTCATGAGTTAGTTTCATTTGCTTCCAGGTCAGACCTATCATCATACTCTGAATAAAGGAACTTTGAGTCCATCGTACTCCCCTTCTCCTATTCCCCATTCATTGTGTCAGTCCCCTCATTGCTCCACATATTTGGTTATCCTCATCGTGCTTCTAATCAAGGAAACATCATTTCCTTTTTAGTTGCAGGTCTCCCTCTGTCAACATCAACAAATCTATTCCAGAGGATAGACCCAGAGGTCCCTGTATCTTGGTTTCATTCACCTCATTGATGAGTCCCTTGGAGAATTTGAAAGAGTCATTAGTTCCTTTTGGGTTGGTTGTGTCTCACATGATTGACTTTAGCTACATAATCGCACCATTGAGATTCATACAGGGTATTGAAATGCTCATTATTTGGTTGAAGACCCTGATTATCACCTAACTCTAGCACATTGGTGAGTCTACTATGGGACCCATATAGTCTCATGTCCCTTGTGATTTCTGGTTTGCATTGGTGACAGTGTTTGGAAGTCCCCAGTGTTATGCTTCCATTTATCTCTAGTGCTTGATGCTACATATAGTACCACAGAGATTATTCCTATCATCCATTGAGTCCATTCAGTTATGTACACCTCTAGATCCAACAGAGCATCAATTGTGATTATATTGCATTCCATGAGAATCCCATTGTTCCTATGTATTGGTTCTTCATATCAACATTGTATTCAGCCTCCCATTAATGCCACCATTATGTATTACTAGTTGTATATGTATTGATCGGCTCCCATTATTTTGAGACTTGATACCCATTATGTATTCTTTTGACATTGTTATGAGCATGACTATGCCCACATTGTCCATATACATGTCACACATTATATTTATCTCATTCCTTTTTGAGAAGTAATACAAAACCCAAATACACTATAGTTCAAACGACGAAACTCCACTCCTTCGCAGTCCTCTCCCGTCTCTCCATCATTGTCACCATTTTCCCATGATCCTATGATGTCTATCATCCATACGATGAGAACCTGCCCTCACACATTAGGGGGGGATTTGTTAACACAAAAAATTGCTCACCTAGTTCTCTATGGTCTAAACCATAATTACACATCATATTACCAACATTATTTCCTCCATTTTTACCTTCACAATTGTATTTACACTAAAAACGGTCCAAAACATCATTATTCCTTCCCATATATGAAGGGATGATGAGCATTTATTGTGATTTATCCCCACTCTCTTCCAAAAAGGATCCAAAACCCTAAAAATGAGAATGGGTAAAAAACCCTAGATAAATACCATGAATATGGGTAAAAAACCCATAGGACAATACTATACATACATTGTGAAGGACTCCTCCAAAACAATTTTTTTCATTTTCTCTTAGTCACATCATACAATTTTCTCCATTATTCCCATATTTTTCCATGCCATTCCCGCGGTGGATGTTGATATTTCTCCATACCCATTTGGATCCATCCCCCATCCAACACCTAGCTATGGAATATACTGGAGACCAAAACCGTGGGGCTGCGGGACCATTTTCTAGGACGGCTACGGTGGCCCAACTTCAAAAGAAAGGCGTGTTCATTGTTATTTCTTGCATTAATTAGTAGTATAAATTTGAAAAAAACCTAAAAATATTGTTATTGTTGTCTTGTTTCTTTTTGTTTTTGTTGAACTCTTCCTTATGATCTGGATGATCTAGGGTTGGTGATTTTGCATGTAGTAGGTTGGTGCTCACACATGGGGTGTCACTAGATGAACTCTACAATAGGAATTTCTATGCCTTAGCATATATGCACTCATTTTACATATTGGTGTGTGACATTGAGAGTCTTCAGAATCAAGTGATAGCAATGATAGTGTTGTGTATACTGGGATCGACATGACCACACAAGATCACGGGAAGTCAGCTCTAGATGGTGGAGCGTGTGCTCAGGGGAACCTACTCTGGGTGGGCCTAGATGTACTTGACTGTGATTTGGTCTGGCTTGAACTGTGCTAGCTCAGTGGGAGGGGATTTATGTTTCCCATTGTTCTTGTGCTCATTCTTCTTTGAGTGACTTCCTACACTACAATCGCATCTAGTGGCATGTGAGGGGGGACCTAGTGAAACTCACATGAGTAGGTGGTACGAGATGATGATCAGAGAGGGAGGCATTTTGGTGGGTTGTTTCTTCACTTGGGAGCTCTTCACATAGTAGCAGAAGCTTCCAGTCCTTATAGAGGAGTATCTGTATGCTAGTATGGATTAAAAGGGAGATCTTGAGATGCCGCAACCTGTAGGGTAGGTCTGGGGACCTGATGGTACGTATACATGATTAATTTTGTGGTTGCATTCATTTATAGATTACTACCATAGTGTTAGTGATTTTATGTGTGTGATAGATACCGATGACATATTGTGTGCATGTGCAGACACGGGACCACACCCCCAACATGATATCAGATACGTAGGGGTAGGGTGGAGGGTTTACATCCACCCTCTCATGAACTGAGGAGAATTTAGAGTACTAAAAAAAACTCAATACAACTCATTGTGGATTTCTTACTATAGGGGGTCACTCACAACAGATGACAATACCTTGACAATGACTTGACTGCTGCATGCTACATGGCTCCTCTAGAGTGGATCTCCCTTATGAAGAGGATTGTAGTCACTACTGAGTATGTTAGAGAAATGACACAGGCTAATGTTCCTATGGAGGAGGAGGAGGAGTAGGGCACTAAGGAGGATATAGAGTCCAAGGAGGATGACTTTGATTAACAGTTAGTTATGCTGCCCCCGATGGAGTGGTGCATGGGGATTTTTGTATTATATGTATGCTCCATTGAGAAAGCCAATGGAGCTTCTCATTTTGTAATGAAAATTATGATGTGATATATATATGCATGTGGATGCACCTTTTTATGTGTTTTTATGGGTTTATATGACTCTCTATGATCATGATGATGCCTATAATGTATATGAAATATGTATGCATGACTATATGATGATTCATGATGCAGTTTATTTCCTATATGTGATGATTGATGTGCCACTCTAGAACATTATTAGCCATTTGGTCAGCTACACTATTGAGACTTATGGGAACATACATGAATGAAATGGATTCAAAATGTCTAACCAAGTGTCTAGTGCACAGGAAATTTCTAAAGAGACAATGATCACGTATCCGGTAGGAGTTATTCAGGTGGGAGACAAGAAGCTAGGAGTCTAGTAAGACATCAAGGTGGAAAATACCCAAGTGGAGGGTAGTAGTCAGGAGATCAGTTACAGCATCATACTCAACCCGGTTGTTTGTAGAAATAACAACACACATTCCATGGATATGGATCAACTCATGTGAAGAGGAATAAATGTCCCACGTAGTCGAGGCGATATTAGGAGACCATCTACTTGCTCCATCAGTGAAACAAACGTAGCAATGTGAGGTAGGATCCATCTGGAGAAACCAAGGAAATAAACTATGAGATTCATGACAATAATGGTGCAAAACAAAAAATAAAAAATATGACACAAGTGTACTACATGGTGATCAAATTTAGGCATAGAACCTCTTGAGGTAGAGCCCATTGCGGGGATTCTTCAAGAGGTGGCTGTCAGAGTCAGAAAGGACATATGTCTCCTTTCCAAGACATCTATAGATGACATATGGTCCATACCATATGGAATCAGACTTCCCTTTTTCTAACTTATCATTGGCTTGATCATAGAAGAGGACAAGGCCTCCCTCGCTAAAGGTGCAAGGGTGGACGTGGAAGTCAAAATGGGAATTCGACCGAGTCTTGGCTTATTTGATCATATGGAGAGAAACATGATTGTCCTCAACCAATATAGTATTGGTTGAGTTCGAAGATGAAACTAGAGGGTGGATCTCACCAAGGACAGTAACGTCAGACTCATGGGACGGTTTCTGAAGGTCACAAAGGAGTGATCGATACTTAGGAAAGTATGGGAAACGGTGAGAATAATGACCATATAGGTCGTAAACTACAAAAGGGTGTTTGGTTCACAATGAATTCTTCTTAACCACTAGTGGATCTGGGACATTGACCACTGGGGTATCTTCAGTTTCAACTATAATGTCCATGTGGGTGTGAATGAGAGGTCAATCAGGACAATTTTGTATCGCACGTCCTATGGAATAACACAAATCACATATAGGAGAAGGATGTGGTTCTATCATTGCTTTGGTTTCCTTTCCCCTAGCCTTATTTGGAGGAGGAGGGGAAGGAGTAGAAACAAGAGTACTTTGGTGGACCAGAGGGTGGGTCTGACATTGTCTCAATAGGTTGGAAAAGAGTCAACACAACTTGCAGATCCGAGGGTGGGGTGGGTGGCTCAAGGTTCCACACAAGAATACCCAAAGTGAAACCAGGAAATTTGAGAGTAGCCATGACAGGATTGCTCATAATTTTGGACGGTTGAAAAAGGAAGGGAATCGTGTGGACAGGGAATTAAACCCAATAATTACCGAAGGATTTTGGTTGGGGTTATGACTAAGGTTGCGAGGAGTTCTAAATGCTACTGGATGTGATAGTGCACAAATATGAGATATCAGTCGATGGAGGAGGAGGTGGTAAGGACAAAAATGTGTTTTTCATAGGAGCATTTGAAAACAATCTAGGGCCAATGATAGATAGGGATGGTATGGACACGTTGTCGATGGTAGTGTCAATAGTGAGAAGTATGTGTTTTAGTGTGGATGAATATTTCAGATCATAGTACGTCAGCTATTTGATGCTCATAATATTCCCATCATGAGGGAACATCAAGAGTCCAAATACGGTAGAGGAAATGACTTGCATTGCATACATGTAACTAGGTCCTAGGAGGAGGTTCGAATCAAGTTGGGCTTTGACAACCTCAATGTCAATCAACACTGTTTTGTTGGATAACTCAATAGGGACATTCATGAGAACACCTTGGGACTAAGCAGAGTGACCATCATAGGTGTGAAGAGCGATGGTGGAAGGTTGAAGGGTGGGAGATCCAAGTTTTTGCCAAACAAATATTGACATAACGCAGGTGGATGCCCCATCATCAATGATGCATTGATGAGTAAATAAATTCTGGAACGTGACCGGAACTTGGAAGGCAATGGATGAAGGAGTCCTGGGTTTTCCTTGATCTAGGTTGAAGGTGATCAACCTAGAATTAGAGGGATCGATAGAACCTAGAATGGGTAACAACTCTTTACGCTGTGAAGGACAGGGTTTGAGCACTTCCAGAGTGAACATGGTTGTGGGAGAATGGGCCAAGTCATCAACAATACTGTAGTTGAGTGCAGCTCTAAAAATGGGGTTGTTCTTAACACACGACATAGAGAACCATGGGACTTTGGAAGTCCTATCTGTAGGGGGTATCAAAAAATTCAAAGACATATCAAGATTGGTGAAGCTAGATGGTGCAAATGGGTCAACTGTTTTCATGGTGGAACCATACTGGTTTTGTTGAGTTTGGAGATTGACATCATACGATAACATCATGAGATGATGGACACCAGGATCAGTGGGTTGAGCCACAATAGTGGTGGTGGGATTTTGTTGGGACAAGGGCTAGGTTGCAACCATTCCTTGGTGTGGTAGGGATTTTTGAAGCACCATGGGTGGAGGACTTGGTGATGCTAGGTTTGGCAGAGCTGGAGAAGTCGCATTGGGATCATGTTGAATATCATTTTGGAGTAAGTGGTGGATGTGAGTCAAGTGAGGAAAATGATGAGTGTATAGGCTGTAACTATTATAGATGGTTAGTCCACAACTGTGGATTCTTGCCAGGTCGAGTAGGACACTGGATATTTTGTGCAGGGGGTTCATCGCCATTATTGTTTGGATGGTTGGCTTGTTTGTTAGTTTTTATTAAGATATAATTAAATTATCTAGGATATTTATCTGAAATAATAACAAGTACAAAAAAATGCATAATATATAAAGGATACACAAGACACAAATATTTTCATCGAGAAAACCATAAAGGAGAAAACCTCTTAAACTTCTTCAGAATAGTAAGATGATCAAAAGCAGTAATAGGAAATGTTCAACATACATATTTTTCTCCTCCTTTGACTGTCTCTTTCTCTCATGCACCTTAGAGAGTGTGTAAGGTGTGTATAAATGAGGTAGAGCACCTCCCTATTTATACCCTTTCAAGTCACTGACCAAATATAAGACTCGATCCTACATGTCATCTCACATGGGGCCCACTTCTCCTAGAGAGACAACAATTACATATTACATGATGTTACACTGGCAACTCTTTCCTTGACATACAACAGAGGTTGTACCTCAAGGTCTAGATACAATTTAGACATCTCGTAAAGGGGTAACACACATCCCCTATGTGGGTACAACAACATACAATGATAATATACATCATAATATCTTTCAAAGTTACAAATACATCAACACTCCCTATTGAATAGGAAGGAATTATATCTCTACACAGTCATCAACACATATGCTTAGGTCCTCATTGCATCGTCATCATCAAGAAGTCATATATTCTTCATCATAGCTGCCACCATCATTTTCTTATAATTTGATCATCATCCCATACTATATGTCATCAGAAGTTTCTATAGTGTGGGCCCTTTTTCGTTCTAGATGTAGGCCTAGCCTCCATGTATGTCTTCATCATCTCTATGAGCAAGCCATTAAGTAGGTACATCCTAGGACTTATTTTATGCCTCTTGCAAAACCTGCAGGATCTCTGAGGACTAATTATATGCCACTTCAAAACCTTAAGGAGCATCCCAGGACTGATTACATTCCTTGCAACACCTATGTAAACTACCGTTACCTTATAATATTCATATCATCTCGTCGTCACATGGACCATATCTGTAGAAGGAGAAAGTCGACGAAGTCGACTTGAACGAAGACTGACTTAATCGATCAGCCGACTAAGTCGATGGTCCGACCAAGTCGGATGGCCGACTAAACTAGTTAATTAAGTCGGCTAACTAACAGTCATGTCGGTTCACCGAACCGACAGGTAGTTATGTTGTAACTGTTTCCAAATTGTATATATTAGGCTGTTGAGCCAAGAAAAGAACTCAGTTCAGTTCTGTGCCTTGTATGAACTCATTGTGATAATATAATCTGTTCCTTTCTATCTGTTCTTATCTCTTGTCTCTGTTTATATTTATGTATGGTTTAGTATGTATTATTGGTAACCTTATGTGATCTGTGATATTACAACATTGGTTCCATTACCGGTAGTACATGCCTAAGATATATGCTCACATATGATACCAGAGAAGGAGATCAAGGACTGGTGGAACCGTAAAGTTGTGAACTACTTGCAAAATTACGCACGACGAAACAGATTAACAGTCGCTGAAGCTAGAGCCAGATTTTTCACAGAGACCCATGAAAAATTTGTCGAGTCTGTACCACAACTGTTGAAGCAGCTTCTGGATGAGAAAACCGGATGTGACTAAATAACAACAGTTTCTAGATAAACTATTCCAAGGAGGACGAACAAATCTGTCGGAGTGGTTTGAGAAAATCGTTGAATACTTCTGTGAGGAGCGAGCGATCGAAGACAGGACGTCAATGGAAACTGTTAAAGCACAATTCTACATAGATTTCATCGACCAATTCTTATGCACCTTATCGACCTTGCTATTCAAATTTCTGATAGAGAAGGGAGCAGGACACATCGTCGAACCTAGACCACCCCTGTGTGAATAGCCACCAAACACCAACTGGGCAGAAAAGAAGAGGAAGTGGGAGAAGTTTATTGCATAAAGGGAGTGGGAATACTTCCTGAGCAAGTGATTTGAACTATCCGGGCTTTCTAAAAAGCGTCGGGTAGGCTATGGGGGGGTAGCTGGTCATGTGTCGAAGGTAGAGTATAGTGGATCCAGGTTGACCTAAAATCCGATAGGTGGCGCCAGTAATGAAAAGTCAACCGAAGGGAAATAGACGGTATAGTATTGTAGGACAGTATGTCGGACATTAAGAATGTCGGACATTAATAAAATCGAAAGGGACAAAATACAGTAGCGAAGGGAAGCCAGACGAGAAAGAGCAGCAGAGCTACAGTAAAGACAAAACCCTAGGGAGACCGACCGGGACGAGATTCCGCCAGAGTCGGGTCATGACCCACACGGAGAGGGCGTAGAATAGGAGGCAGCCCCTAAGGAAGAAGAAGTGTGGATAGAGTAGCCTGAAGCTCTCCAAATAACTGTCCCCGACCAAGGAGTAACCCTTTCCCCAGTAAATCCGCGTACCACAATACAGACTATTATTGAAGACGACCTCCGACTGTGAGCTGGTGACATTACTATTTGGAGCCGACTAGGTGACGAGCCATTCCCAGGATGCCATCTTGTTATATGCCAACCGCTCGAAGGGAATTGGGTGAACTTTCAAATGGAACCATCCTTTTGGAGTATCCACTTGCTCTTACCGACACATGAAGGAGCACCCCCCCTGCCACATACAACTTTAGAAGAAATCCAAGAGTCAGACCTGAGCTCGCAAAGTTCCAGTGGACCATCGACAATACAAATCCACAAAAATCCACTGTACGATGCAAAATCAACCACCGAAAGAGGCACAAGCTCCGTCGACCAAAAATCCTCAGGCTCGACTATATCAACGACCCCACCTCTTTCACCACCACCCACACCCCCACCTCCGCCGCCGTCGGATAGCAGTGACAGCGACTCAAACATGGGTCACAGAACTGCCCACATTCCTCTATATGAGGGGGATGAAGATCCTAGATGACATTGGTTCATCTACGAGTCCATCTGGGATGCAAACCAGGTGAAGGAAGAAGACCGACAGATGGCTCAATTCGCAGGAGCCTTACGGAAACGAGCTCTAACTTGGTATATGACCTTTTTCGAATGGCAACCCAGAGCAACGAAAGCTGAAATTAAAGCATAGTTCTTATCCTTTTTCAAGACTCCGGACGCTAAGCACTTGGCCACTAAAAATCTCAAGACAACGCAGCAAAAGCCAGGGGAAACTATTCGCGATTATGACAAACGCTGGAAGGACCTGTTGAGTCAATTAGATTATGTTATTGAGGAACAATTTCTAATTCAATGGTTTCTTGTAGGCTTATCACAAAAAATTCACCGACACATCAGTCTGGAAACCTTCAAGACATATGAAGATGCGCTGAATAAAGCTCTGCAGGTGGAAATGGACGAAGATATACCTGCCTGTCCGATGGACCACAGGATAGAAGAATAGCTGGAAAGTGTACAGAAGTCCTTGAAAGAATTGTCCCTCAAAAATCAAGAAATATGGTGTATGAAATGTTTGATGGCCGGACATTCGAAAGATAATTGTCGAACTGACTACAGCCGACAAGATGTCCGATTTGTGCAAACTAAAGTCTTTTGCGATATTTGCCAGGAGACCGAAGATCATTCCATGAAGGAATGTGTGTTTA
The DNA here is from genome assembly GCA_001517045.1 of Pseudotsuga menziesii. Taxonomy (NCBI): domain Eukaryota; kingdom Viridiplantae; phylum Streptophyta; class Pinopsida; order Pinales; family Pinaceae; genus Pseudotsuga; species Pseudotsuga menziesii. Next base: position 137,885 of record LPNX010822700.1, read on the forward strand.
ACATGAAGAATGCAAAATCTTCCTGGTGCGCTATTTGCGAGACAACAAGTCACAATACGGCCGACTGTTAACTCAACCTAAAAAACAGACAGAACTATCAAGCCGTCTACTAGACGAATGCAGTGGCGCAGAGCAATGAGCAAAATAATACCAACAACCAGAACGGGCAAGTACACGACGGCCGACGATATGAACGTCGGTACGACAATCGAAGACAGAGATATGAAGGAAGAGGTCGATTCATTGGGAATCGCGATATACAAACTCGTCAACCCACACAATGCTTCATCTACTATAAAGAAGGGCACAGATGTGTAGACTGTCCGTACAAGGACAGAACTAACCTTAAATTCTGTACGCATTGCGGAGTAGGCGATCACTCTCTGGAGGATTGTCCTACCATGTTAGAAAAGATCAATAATAAGAAGAATGTTAATGTATTGTCTTGTGTATAAAAGCATGATATATTAACTACTAAAAATCTGCATATTGTCACTCGTCAAGGCACAAAAACAGGCCCTGATAACCCACAAATTAGTAAAATTAAAAACACAAATGGTTATCCGGATCCCCTGAAGGAAAAAAAACTTATCCAGAAGCCACACATATCTTTCAAGACATTGCACAACAAGAATACAATCTTACCAGTCGACTTAGCACGACACAGCAATTAACTCATCTCATCCAAACACACAAATCAGTTGCCCAATTCATTGACTTATTGCACACACTAAAAGATACCACAAGGGAAAAAAAAACTAAAAACATTTGTAGCTTAAACCAAAGGATAAAAATGATGTCGACCCACTTGTCGACCTGGAAATCGAAGGATACCATGTCCGACAGGTAGTGCTCGATTTCATGTCTCAAGTAAATATTATGACCAAGCATACATGGGAACAGATGGGTAAACCTCGACTCTATGAGTCAGGCATCTATATAAAACTAGCTGACCAAGGTCTCATTGAACCCATTGGGGTTTGGAGAGATGTCAACACAACCATTAAGGGAATCTCAACCAAGGTTGATTTTGAAATTATCGACCCGAAGGAAGGTTCTAGCTCTTTCCCAGCCCTAGTAGGTCGACCTTGGGGATGAAAGATGAAAGCATCTATATCCCTAGACAAGGAAAGAATCAAACTTAAAGGGAATGGTCATAAGGTCATTGTACCCATTAATCCTTCCCACGGACAACCTTGGACTGAACCAATTGATGAGGAAGTAGATATTAGACAACTCTACCAGATCCACAACAATCTGGACTATATAGAACCAAACGCCCAAGGGGAAATTTACTTAGGTAACCCAGATTCAGTTGGCTATAATTTAGATGCTGAATTATATGACTGGGAGATGGAAAATTATGAAACACAAGCAAAAGGGTGCTGGACTATACAAAAAGTACAGAAAAAACCCACCCGACAGTGCTTTGTAGTCTCCATTATCCCTAAGATCTTTGAAAAGAAACTCAGAGAACGCCCTACCTTACAACCGACCAACGTAAATACCCCACAAACACCAAGGTATAAGGAAAGGGAATCCCCAGTCCTACATGTCAAGCAAGTATCTAAAAACATTGGAGAACATGGCTGACTTCAAAGTTTAGTGGAAACATTCACAGGTCAAGCCGCTAGATGGTGGGATAGCCATCAGTCAAAGCTACAGATCTGGACCACTGCTTCAACTTACTTTGTCGAACGGTTTGGAGGGAAAAAGTTAACACAGGAAGCCCAAATCCCTATCTTCACACAGGGCCAAAACCCCGAAGACCACATTAGGACTTGTGAAAAAGAGTGGAGAAGACTTGGACATAAGGATGAAAGAGCCTGGCCACACTTGTTCCCATCAACCCTCGACGACTTACCTAGTAAGTGGTATAAGATGGAAGAAGATAGGGGAGAAACCTTCTTCTGGCATGAACTAAAGGAAAATTTCATTAAATACTTTAAGTTCGAACCTCAAAATAAATACTTAGCCGCGCCATCAACACAAATCCAACACTTTCTCCAACCGACTGAAAAAATACCCTATCAAAACCATCGCCAGACCCAGAACTGTAACATCATCCACATCGGATCAAAAGTCGAGTCGACCCGGTTACAGTTAGAATATGAACAAACAGAAGGCAAGAGCTTCAGGTGGAAATCCAACCACGCTGAAACTACAAAACCTATCTATTCAATTCTAAGGGTCGCGACCAACGACAAACCAGACATTGACAGAATGACTGCAGCTGACTTCCCTACTACATTTTCACAATTCACAGAAGGAAGTAAACCGATCAATGAAGCACAAGCACCGGAGTGGTTAGATGCAAAGGTGAAAACTAAGGAGGTTGACATTTCAAATGACGACCGTCCCAAAATCACAAAGATTGGTGACTATTGGAGTGAACAACAGACCGCCGAAATAGTGACCTTACTTAAAGAATTCCAGGATGTATTTGCCAGAGACTATCAAGACCTCAAAGGGTTAGTTCAGGAAATGGGTTAAATGAAAATAGATACGAAACCTGATGTCCGACCTGTCAAGAAAATACCTTATAAACTAGCTCACAAGTACAAGGAGATAGTTAAGAAGGAAATAGACAACATGTTAGCAGCAGGAATCATCTACCCTATAGACCAGTCAGAATGGGCAAGTCCCATGGTCGTTCAGCCTAAAAAACATGATCCTACTAGGTTAATAATTTGTGTCGACTTTAGGGAGCTCAACAAAGTCACACTCACAGATCCATTCCCCACACCCTATGCTGATGAAATATTGAATGAAGTTTCAGGACATGAATGTTACTCCTTTACAGATGGATTTTCAGGCTACAATCAAGTACCCATAGCAAAAGAGGATAAGAAGAAAACAACCTTTGTATGTGAATTTGGGTCCTTTTCCTACAGATTTATGCCCTTTGGGTTGAAGAATGCACCGGCAGTATTCTCTCGAATTGGTGTCAAAACATTCCAAGAATATATCTATAAAACCATGGCAGTATACTTTGACGACTGGACAATCTACTCCACCCTGAAGGATCACTGCACATGGCTCCGACTTATGCTGGAGAGATGTCGACAGATACAACTCTCCTTAAATATTAAGAAATGTACTTTTATGAATCCTATTGGCATACTCTTAGGGCATATTGTCTGCAAAGACGGTATAAAGGTCGACTTTGCCAAAATAAAAGTCATCGTCGACCTAAAACCCCCAATAAACCCTAAACAGGTTCGGGTGTTATTGGGCCATACAGGATACTATAGGAAATTCATCAGGCACTATTCAGATATGACTTACCCTCTAGAAGAACTATTAAAAGACGATATAGATTTTAAATGGACAGAAGAGTGCCAAATATCATTCGACAAACTGAAAAGAAAACTGGTCGAAGCCCCTATACTCAAATTCCCAAATTGGTCAACCAAATTTCATGTGCATATTGATGCATCCGGAATAGCAATAGGTGCAATACTGACACAACCAGGGGATGATGGGATGGACTATCCTATCATATATAGTATTCGAAAACTAAATAAGGCTGAAAGAAACTATTCGACCACCGGAAGAGAAGCCCTAGGTATGGTCTTTGCACTTCAGAAGTATCGACATTACCTGCTAGCCAACCCCTTCATATTTTACACTGAACATCAAACCTTGAAGTATCTTGTTAATAAACCCCTTCATCATGGAAGAATATGTCGATGGCTACTTCTTTTTCAATAATTTGAGTTTGAAGTAGTGGTCCCACGAGGAAAGCTAAATGTTGGACCCAACCACCTATCACGTATCGACACAGGGGAGGACCTGACTGGAATAGACGACGACCTGCTAGATGCCCACTTATTTCATATAGAAGCAGTTCCAGAAGAACTAGAATAAATTGCTCAGTTCCTAGAGACACGCCAGGCACCAGAAGGTCTGAACAACAAGAAAAAGCAAATCTTAACTATGAAGGCTGCCCCTTACAGCCTCATCAATGGATTTCTATACAAAATGGGGTTAGATGACATTCTCAGACGATGTGTACTCGACCATGAACGAGACCAGATCATGCACGAAGCACACTATAGACCTGCAGGAGGACATTTCCAAGCAGACACAACTGCCAAGAAAATCCAACAGTCAGGATTATGGTGGCCGACACTCCACAGAGATTGCAAAAAATTTGTTAGTCGATGTGACAGATGCCAACGACTTGGTCAACCTCTGCCGAGCACAGAAATTCCCTTGATATCCGTAAACCCTAGTCTGACATTTGAAATCTGGGCTATAGACTTCATAGGACCATTCACTATACCAGCAAGATGATCAGGTGCTAGATATATCATCACTGCAGTGGAGTATGTTACTAAATGGGCAGAAGCTGAACTTGTCGATACATGTTCAAGTGAGGTCGCAGCTAAATTTATATATGAAAACATCATCACCTGATTTGGATGTCCCCTGACATTGATCAGTGACCAAGGAACCCACTTCATTAACAAAACCATCAAACATCTAACCGATCAATTTCATATCGACCATCGACGAAGTACAGCATATCACCCTCAGTCGAATGGTGCAATAGAAGCTTTCAATAAAACATTAACGAAAGGGTTAACTAAAATATGCAGTACCGACAAAGATGATTGGGATGAGAAAATCCCTGCAGTCTTATGGGCATATAGGACAGCCTATAAGCGGTCGACCGACCAAACTCTTGTGGCTAGGGTTTTACCCCTAGCTTGTGCGAATGAGCACCTACTAAGGAGAAGGGACTCCTTAGTAGCAGTTCAATATGTGTAAATTAAAAAGCTAAAAAAGAAACTCTAACATGTGCATAAAACAGAACAAAATGTAAATAATGGTTTTGGTATTGAAATTAACTCTGATGTGAAGGTTGGTGAAGCCCGTTGCGGTCATCCGAGAGGGTTGCTCCGAGCTCCAGCTTGCTCCTTCTCTTTCTCCAGTGGTGGAAATGGGCCAAAAGGGGCTCTCAAGGTGAAAGTAGCTCAAGGGTGAGCTAGGGTTTCGAGAGCTTATTTTGGCAAAGTAAGGGTGCTTATGATTGTGGATGTGAAATAAGGGGTTTCCATCACCTATTTATAGTTTTTCAGTGGTGGAGTGCTGGCCCATGGTTTTGGAAACCATATGGTTTAGGGCAGTTGTATAGGGTTTTTTCCTCCTTTTCCTCATTATTTTATATTTTTTCTTCCCTTTTAGGGGATTTTTGCTATTTTTAGAGGAATTTTGGATATTTTTGGAGGAAAATGCCTTTTAGAGGCATTTTAGGCCTTTTGGAGGCTTTTTAGATGGTTTTATGGCCTTTTGGAGGCTTTTTAGTGGGATTTTCAGGGTTTTTAAGGTAAATATGGTAGGAAAATGGACAAATGAGCCATGTAGTGGGGTAGATGAGGTAGTGAACACTTTTTGGGTGTTAACAGATTTCCCCCTGATGTGCGAGGGCAGGAGCTCATCGTATGGCCAATGGACATCATAAGTCATAAATGGTTTCCTGGGGTGTGGAGAAGAGAAGAAACAAACTGAAGCCTGGAACAATGATCCCGAACCAACTGCAAGAGATAAAAGTACATAACCTCAATAATGGATGAGGAATCATCTGATCATATGGATGAGGCGGGCATTCCCATGCTCGTATCAAGATACATAAACATAACTGTGAGGCCCAAAAAGAGAGACCTGTATGATACATAAAAAACCACTGTGTATATCATAAGGGTCTAGAAGGGACACAAATCTGGGACATACTGCTGGGATGATCATGTATGAGCTGAAAAACTGATGCACTGGAATGACAGCAGTGCTATTGAATGTGGTACCAAAGGAACTGATGAGCTGCTGGATCAGAGTGACAAGGGTCATACTTGTAATGGTACACTGAACTGGAACTGAATTGGGTACTCAAGGAAGCATGGAACTGGATGGATTCCGAATACAATCGCCAATGCAGCCCGGACATCCACGGGAACATACAACTGGGCGTTCCGAAGTGACTCACTAATGTGCTAGAGTCGGGGGAAATCCGGGGTCTTCGACAAATAATGGAAGGGATATAAATCCTGCACGATACTCAACGATGCAATCAAGGTGCTGAATTCAAGCATGTGAGAAACAACCATTCGGAGAGGCAATGACGACTCCTCCCAAAGTGGTCCGTAGGCACTCACCACAGATGGTGATGGGTCCAAGGCGCAGGGGCCTCTGGGTCTATCCTTTGGAATAGAGGGGTTGTCGTCGACAGAGGGAGACCTGCAACTATCAAGGCAATGATGTTTCCTTGACAGGAGCGCGAGGTGGAAAACCCAAATGTGATAGTACTGATGGCAGGATTGAGAAACTGGGGGAAATAACTGGGCAAGTACAGTGGGTGGACTCAAACTTCCTTTGTTCAGAGTATGATGGCGGGGATGATCGGGCAGCATATGAAACGGACTGGTGGTAAGGGGATCATAGCTGTATTGGATCTGGGAAGGTGACTGGACTGAGGGAGACTCAAGCTGTGGTAAAATGGCAGGAGACTGCAGAATACTCTGAACAAAGGAGACCGAATTGGGGGTGCTGCCGAGAGGATCGATCACAGTGCCAAGAGGCACAGGGGGACTTCTTCATGGGTTAGGGAACGAGAAGAAGTGTGTATATAAAATGGTACTGTCGTGTGGATTTATACGAGCCCAGGACAGTTCATGCTCGTGGTTGCTTTCAATTTTAAGGAGTCTGAAAGCACTAAGAAGACTCCGAAGTAATGGAATGGTACTGTCGTGTGGTTTTTTACGAGCCCAGGACAGTTCATGCTCGTGATTGCTTTCAATTTTAAGGAGTCTGAAAGAAGATAAGAAGACTCTGAAGTAATGGTACTGTCGTGTGGATTTTACGAGCCCAGGACAGTTCATGCTCGTGGTTGCATTCAATTTTAAGGAGTCTGAAAGCAAATAAGAAGACTCTGAAGTAATGGTACTGTCGTGTGGATTTTGCGAGCCCAGGATAGTTCATGCCCATGGTTGCTTTTAATTTTAAGGAGTCTGAAAGCAAATAAGAAGAATATGAAGGAATGGAATGGTACTGTCGTGTGGTTTTTTACGAGCCCAGGATAGTTCATGCTCGTGGTTGCTTTCAATTTTAAGGAGTCTGAAAGCAAATAAGAAGACTCTGAAGTAATGAAAGGCCAGGCAAGGAGGAAGTGTTCAATCAAGGAACATTTATGATGACCAGGAATGAGGGTGGGGGGCAACACTAGTGGGCCTCCTTGCGGGGTGAATGAATGGTGGCAAAATAACGGAACATTTGCAGTATGACAGGAGTGGATGGCTCATGCAAAAACTGTGGAACAATCTGATGGCGGTCGATGTGGCGCGCAAATTGAGGCAGCAAGGTGTCGGGACACAATGTTGAAATTGTACCAAGTGAGAGTGAGAAATGATCTCAAGCATCATCACGAGCTCGAAAAAATGAATCCGGTGATATAAAAAGTGTGAAAAACAGAGAACGGTCAAAGTGACGTGCAAACTAAGGCGACTAGCGGTGTCTAAAAAATGGGCAAAAAATGATGTAGAAAAAATAATGCAACGAGGTGACCATCGTGACGGTCTCGTCGTGCTGATGCCAATGGTGGAAACGGTTCGGAAAATGGACTCCGTATGGGTTCAGAATGGCTGAAACAAGAAAAAGGTCAACGGACTATAAATAGTAAGTGGGCCCAACATGACAAGTGTCATTTGTACTATTTGACTTTGACTAGTGATCAGAGTAGACCAGAGCTGAGGTGGCATTTCTGGACGATCCGATCGGCCGATTTCAGATTCGGGAGATACAGGTATTCCGTCAAACTCATACTAGCTTTGTCATTGGGTTCGGGGGGTGGGTAGTGGGTCCCAGGGTACTATTTGTACGGTCCACGTGGGGTGGACCGCGGGTTAGTGGGTCGGAGCTGCGGTCGTAGACTGTGGGATTCTTGGGGGATCACGCGGTTGGGGACCGTGACTGTGGGCCTGACAGCCGCGGCTAAGGACTGCGACTGTAGGCCTGACAGCCGCGGTCGAAAACAACGGCAGGGGGACCTAAAGCCGCGGTTTTGGACCAAGCTATTAGGGTTTTTTGGGGGAGGGGAAGGACTATTTGTTTGACATGAGTCTGACGAGTCAACTTTGTGTGATTGACAGGATGCCGCAGGTTCTGTGGAGGGAGCGGGAGATACCAGATGAGAGCATGACCGTCGTCCGAGAGGACCGCCGGGTGCGATCGATGATGGGGCTATTCGGACTGCTAAAGTTCACCCAGGTACCCATGATGTGGTCAGCAGCATTACTGCTGAACCGACTGATTAGTTTCTGGGAGCCAGACACACAGGATTTCAGAGTGCAGGGTGAGAGGGTGGACCTCACCCTGACCGATGTATACTTCTTGACGGGGTTGCCCTGTCTGGGTAGGGTGGAAGACACGCAGCCGCGGGTATCCATGGACATAGATATGGAGGACATGCTGGAGCGGCATTGTGGTCCAGAGGCTCAGATACATAGGAATGCACTTCTGGTGAGAGACCTACAGGAACTAGCAGTGCAGGCCATGGCGGCATGCGTGGTGCATGTCTTGGGATCCCAGTCACCGGAGAAGGTGTCTGGGGGCCAGATGCAGCTAGTGGAGCGCGTACTGGGTGGTGTTTATTACGCGTGGGGCCAGATGTTCCTTACCTGTGTGCAGCGGCAGCTGACAGCAGCGAAGGAATCTGGCAAGGTGTTTTTCTACGGTTCATTCTTGTGTGCGTTTTTTATGGAGATGATACCCACACTGCGGTCGCGGGTACCGATCAGAGCAGGAGGCTTGAGGGAGCCGCAGATGGTGCGGTGGGGAGAGATGATGCGTCGCTGTGGTGGCGGCGATGTTGGCAGGTACTTTACACAGGAGTTGTACTTGCAGTGGCTCCAGATACCGTTGACACTTGATGATTATCCATATAGAGATATGGATTATACCGAAGATCCAGAGGCACCACGGCCGCCGGGACAGGCATGGGGACCAGATGGTACGTATGGTTTGATTGCATTGTCAAGTTTTATATATGATAGTTGATTGATGTATTGTTACTGACAAATGGGTGATCTGTAGATGTGGGCCCGAGGCTGCCGCCAGGGCATGTGGCACGGAGGAGGATTGTGGCCGTTCTATCTCTGCCTGGGCGGGGGGAGGTGCGTCACTGGGATGCGGAGGGGACGCTAGAGTCTGTACGGGCACTACTAGACCGTTTGCTGGTGGGGGTCACCAACGAGGGGTGGCGGGACATCGATCTGGACGTGGTTCAGGATTGCATGAGGGCACCCCGAGAGTTCAGATCGATTGCGATCCGGGTGGCTATCTTGGTGGATAGGGTGCGCGCACAGGAGCCCGTAGGGGATGAGGATTTACCGAAGGAGGAGCGAGGGGAGGATTTAGAGGCAGAAGACGCCCGTAGTGATGCAGGGTATGACTCTCAGTAGGGAGTGTAGGGGACTCCCCCCCGAGTTTTGTAGCTACGGCATGTATTTTATGAGACTTTATGGATGTACAGAAATTTTTTTGTATAACTGAGTATAGGGGTACTCAAGACATGTATAGCACTGTGACATGTATTTTTTGATATATATATGCACATGGATGCACCTTTTTGTGATGTTGTCTTAGTTGTACACACGTGGATGTGCTTTATGATGTGTGATATGTTTGTATTGCACGTGGATGGAAGTAATCTAGGATGTGGGGCACATGGATGCCCCTTGTGTATTTTATGTGGTTTTATGGTTTATGTACATGGATGCAAATGTTGATGCAATGCAGTCTTTTTGGGTTTTTATCTATTTAGATGAGATGCTATGGGATAATGATGCATGATGGCGGTGTTACATGGTGTGACTGATATGCCAATCTAGGATGTTATTTGCCATTTGATCTGCGACACTATTGTGAGCTCTTGGGAAATGTGTGAATGTGATGGATTCAAACTGTCGGCTGAGTTGTTTTGTACGCAGGAATTTTCTGAATAGGCAAGGATCACGCACCTAGTAGCAGTTGTTGAGCTGGGAGACAATTAGCTGGGAGTCTAGGAACACATGAAGGTGACATATGCCCATCTGGAGGGCAGCAGTCAGGAGACTGGTCACAGCATCATACTCCGCCTGGTTATTGGTAGCGGCGCCTATACATATTTCGTCAAGGTGAATCAGTTCGTTGGAAGGGGAATATAAGACCCATGTTGTAGAGGCCAGGTTGGGAGACCAGCGGCTTGCGCCATCAGCAAAGCCAGTGTAACGAGGTGGAAGATGGTCCATCTGTGGGCATGCAAAAAGAATGATGAATGTAAGATTATGGTAAAGAAGGTGAAAAACAAAAAAAAGAGAAAACTGTACAATGCGGACCAATGAGGTCGTGGTTTCAGTTATGGGTAAAAACGTTTAAGATACAACCCATTACGGGGGTTGCGTAAAGGGTGGCCTTCAGAGTCGGCTAAAATGTATGCCCCCTTGCCGAGGCAAGTCTGCACAATGTAAGGGCCTTGCCACATGGACTCAAACTTTCCTTTACCGGTTTTGTCGTGGGCTTGGTCATAGGCGAGGACGAGGTCCCCTTTGTGGAAAGTTTGCGGGTGAACATGTTTGTCATAACCGGCTTTGGAGTGGTTTTTGGTAGCTTCGATGTTCTGGAGAGTGGCACGACGGTCTTCATTGGCTTGTTCAAGGGATAGCAGACGTTGCTCAAGGGGGGAGGTATCGGGGAGAAGCTCAATGGCGATATGTAAGGCAGGTATCTGACATTCGATGGGGAGGACAGACTCTACACCGTGAACTAAATGAAACGGGGTAAAACCAGTGGTGGTCTTGGTGGAGGTACGGTAAGCCCATAAGGTAGGGAATAGCATATGGTACCAATTGGACTTATGCCGGTCAACAGTGCATTGGAGTATAGTTTTTAGGATTTTGTTAACAGCTTCTACTTGACCATTCCCTTGGGGGTAGTAAGCAGAGGAAAATTGGTGTTCAAACTTGAGGAGGGTGGATAACTCACGCCAAATGGAATCTTCAAAGTGTGATCCATGGTCTGAGACCAATTGTTTAGGGACCCCGAATCGAGTGATAACATGGTTGAAAAAGAAACGGGCAGCAGTGTCAGCGGTACAGTTGAAGGTGGGCATGGCTTCCGCCCCTTTGGTGAAGTAATAGACGGCGACGATGATGTACTTATGGTCGTTCGCAGATGGGGGTCTAGACTCCATGAAGTCGATGGCCCACTTACAAAAGGGACCAACGGTAACGACTAGGTGTAATGGAGCAGGTGGTGTCCGGGCCTTGGGGGAAAAAAGTTGGCAGTTATGGCAATGCTTGACTGCAGTAATGCAGTCGGTGAAAAGTGTGGGCCAGAAGTATCTAGCGTGGACGACTTTTTGGGCAGTGGCCATCCCTGAGAAATGGCTGCTGTAGGCACTGCTATGACAATCATTAAGGATGTGTTCAGCTTCCTTGTGTGTAAGGCAACGACGAAGAATTGTGTCGACCCCTCGCCGGTAAAGGACATCTCCTAGGAGGAGGTAGCGAGAGGCCTGGTGACGGATACGATGACGTTCATTACGAGTGACTTTGGGTCGAAACTTCTACGTGCGTAAGTATAACAAGATATCACTGTACCATGGGTCATCATACGAGATAGTGAACAAGTGATTGTCAGGTAACTCATCGGAGATGGGTGGGGCCGGGAGAAAAGAAGGGAGATCAGTGATGAGCTGGGCAAGCGCAAGGGCTTTAGTGCTCTTAGGTGTTCGAAACGTGAGGTCATATTCCTAGAGGATAATGACCCATTTAGCCACATGACCTTGCAGGAGCCGCCGTTTTAGGAGATATACCATGGGGTTAGAGTCGGCGATGACTGTGGTATGACTAAGTAAAAGGTAGTGTCGCAATTTTTGGACGGAAAAGACCACTGCTAGGGCTAGTCTCTCCTCATATGGGTAACATAAGGGAGGGCCATACAAGGTCTGGCTGACGTAGTAAATGACATGCTCTTGGTGTGAGGTGTCTTCTTGAACCAAGACCCCAGACACAGCATGCTCGGATGCCGAGACGTAGAGGATGAAGTCTTGAGAGAAATCTGGAGGGGAGATCAAGGGGGATTGTGTGAGAGATTTATTGAGGGCTTCGAACGCAGCTTCTTCTTGCTCATCCCAGAAAAAGGGTATGTGGGTACAGAGCAGGCACAAGAAACCGTGAACGGTTGTGGCATAGTCAGGAATGAAGCGTCGAAGGAAATTGGATCGCCCTTGCAGACTTTGGAGTTGTCGTAGCGTGAGAGCGGAGGGAAGGTCTAAGATGGCTTGGAATTTCAAGGGATCAACAGTAATTCCTTTCTGGGAAACAACGAAACCCAGCAATCGGCCTGTCGGAACGCAAAAAACACACTTGTGTGGGTTTAAGCGGATTTGATATTTATGACAGCACAGAAAAACTTGGCGAAGGTCGTTAAGGTGGTCTGATCGTTTCCGGGAACGAGCTGTAAGGTCATCAAGGTAGACGAGCAGGATGTGGACCAAATCATGAAAGCAATAGGTCATGGCCCGCTGGAATGTGGCACCAGCATTTTTTAGGCCAAAAGGCATGACGCGATAGGAAAAGGTGCCCCATGGGGTAGTAAAGGTAGTTTTGTACTGGTCTTCCTTTCGGATTTGGATCTGATTGTATTCGGAAAAACCATCCATGAACGAGAGGAATTCATGCCCCGTACACGCATCGATGAGCTGGTCAATAAATGGCGTGGGGAAATTGTCTTTGGGACAGGCGCGGTTTAAATCTCGGAAGTCAGTGCATACTCTAATGGTGCCTTTTTTTTTGTTAACGGGAACAGGGTTTGAAACCCAGGTGGTATAGGCAATAGGATAAATGAATCCTGCCGTGCGAAGTTTCTCAATCTCTGCTTTGCCAGCTGGGAGTTTTGAGGGATGAATGGGACGCTGTTTCTGACGAACGGGGGGTACATCAGGCCATGTGTCAATGTGGTGCTCTATAATTCCAGGGTCAAGACCGAGCATTTCGGTATAGGACCAGGCAAAGACATCATGGAATTCTCTGAAGAGTTTTTTGTATTCCTCAATCTCTTTCTCACTACAAGAGGCTCCTAAAGTAATGAGTTCGGGGGTGCTTCCTGGGGCAGCGATATCAATTTGGATGACAGGTGAGATGTTGGCCATGTTACCCTCCTCAAAGGCGTCAGGAGTAGGAATAGGGTTCTTGAACCAGTCGACCTTGGGGGGAAGGAAGTCTTTGGATTCAACTACAAATTGGGTAGCAGTGTTAGAGGAGGATTCATCTGGGAGGAAGTAGGAACGATGGTGCATGTCATCCCAGGGATACTCCGGGGCAGTGAGAGCCTCGAGGATTTCCTCATCAGTACGGAAAGTTTGTGTCGTCAAATCGGTTGACGAGGGAGTAGCGGCGGAAGAGATCATATAAATGGTATTATCCTCTCCAGAAGGGGGAGAGATCAGGGGGTGGATCTCCTCGATGGTGGGTGGTGCCGTCTCAAGATCCAGATTGTTCATCTCAAAGAGAGCTGCTCTGTAATCGGGGAGATCGGGACAGTGAACGGTGTAATGCCCGTAAACACCGCATATGGCACAGGGGTGGTTAGTGCGTAGGGATTTGTCGTGAGGCTTAGGGGTTGGATCAAGTTGGACAACCAGTATACTGGGGTCGTCGTCAAGCATTTGCATGTGTTCCTGTACTGCTGGTAACTGAGGACATTGGTGAGTCGCATGGCCAACTCATCGCACAGCGAGCATTTGGGAGGAGCATGAAACACAGGGGGGTTTTTTACTGTCTTGGGGGGTGGGACAGCAGAGTAAGGTTGGGGGCCTCTGCCCCCAGTTGGTTTGGTAAAAGGAGGGGGGGTTCATGGAGGACGACGGGGTAGTGACACCGGGAGGTGGTTGACTAGTAGTGACAATGGGTTGCACCGGTTGTAGGACAACATCTGGTGTCAACGGGGGAACAAGAGGCGAAAGATACCAAACGGGTAATCCTAAGGTTAACCCAGGGAGGTTGAGGGTAGCCATGACCAGGGCGCTAACTACTCCTGAGGGAGGGATGAGGAAAGGAATGGTATGGATGGGTGTAACACCAATGTGACTAGGTACCAAAGGGGGTTTAGGAAACAAGGGTGGTTGATGAGTAGGATTTTACGTGCTATGGGACAGGGTACATAGGTCAGACATGTCACTGGTGGGTGATGGGGGTGGAATAGATTGGAAGGTCGAGGTCATTGGTGCATCTGCGTAAACTCCGGGCCCCATAGAGGAAACAAGTGAAATGGTGGCACCTGAAACAGGTTGTTCGACCATGGGGAGAACATTTGCGGGTGTCGCAGGGGCATTGGGATCATAGTAGGTGAGTTGGTCAACTTTGACCACGTGTCCCTCATGGGGGAACATCATGGTACGAAAAACGAAAGAAGCAACTTCCCGCATGGCATACATGTAGCTGCGGCCAAGTAAAAGGTTATAATCAAGCTATGCATTAATAACCTCGATGTCGATGAGGACGGTTTTGCCAGCCAGCTGGACGGGGACTTTAGTTAATAGGCCTTGTGGTTGAGCTGAACGGCCATCGTAGGCTCGCAACGCAGTAGTGGACTACTGGAGAGGGGGGGATCCCAATTTCTGCCAGATGAAGGTGGACATGACACATGTAGAGGCACCTTCATCAATAATGCATCGATGGATGACAAAATTCCGAATGGAAACAGAAACTTGGAATGCTAAAGTGGAAGGCATGCGGGGTTCGGACTGGTCCAAATCAAATTCCATTAAATTCGAATCATTTGGATCGATAGCCCCAATGGCTGAGAGTAAAGTCTTGCGCTGCGAAGGGTAGTTTTTTAAGACTTCTAACACAGACATGGCAGCGGGAAATTGGGCTAAATCATCGACAATGTTGTATTTTGACGCAGCCCACGCATTGGGGTTATTGTTGATACGGCGAAGCGGGAAACGAGGTACTTTGGGAGCGCCATCTAGTGGAGGTGGAGGTATACGTAATGCCTGATCAGTGGGCTGATCGTTAGTGGGTTTATCGGCGGGAGGGGCTTCAGGGGTGGAGCCATATTGGTTTCGCTGGGTCTGGAGGTTGACCTCATCGGAGGACATCATCAACAAGTGGTGGGTACCTGAGTCAAACATGGGTTGATCAGGAGCAGCGTAAGTGATTTGTTGTTGGGTTGGCGCGTTGGCTTGAGGGGGAGCCAACGGTTGAGTGTTCACTACGCCTTGGTTTGGTAAGGGGTTTTGCAGCACCAAAGGTGGCTGCTGAGGTTGTGGGGGGTTGGGTGGTGCTTGAGGTGCCGCATGCCCTTGGCGGTGGGCATCATCAACCCAAAGTTGCTGAGCTCGCTCCAAGTGTGGGCAAGCATGTGTGTAGTGGCCATAGACCCCGCAAATAGAACAAGGATGGTTTGTTCACAAATTGGGTTTTTTAGCCTGCTTGGGCAGGCGATCAGGGTTTTGATTAGCAAGGGCCGCATTATTATTATTGAGGGGATTAGGGGGTTGACCACCTTGGTCTGTAGGTTGGTTGTTTCCACGATTTTGGCCCCGGCCGTGGTTTTGTTGGCCCTGGTTGTGTTGGTTGTTCTGGTTTTGCTGTGGGTTTTGTTGGGCGTAAACTTGCCCTTGGGCAACAGGTGGATTCTGAGGTTGCGCAGGTGCTGGAGCAGGCTGCGGTGGATGATATGTAGGTGGAGGCTACGTAGGGGAAACAACTTGAGGGGGTTGCTGATAGGGCTGCAGAGTGGGTTGTGGGTTTTCCATAGGGGATTCCTGTGGCGGGCAATAAGCGGGTTGGGCTTGTGAAGGCGCAGGAGCTGGTGCAGCCTGCTTGTGGTAGTAGGGCTGAGGTGTGACCGGAGGGGCGTAAGCAGGAGTCGCATGACCAAAATACTGAGGTGGACATGAGGGTCCATGGGAATGGTGGTGATGTGTCATGGGAGCATACAAGTTGGTTGCTCCAGACTGTGAGGTAGCCTGCGAAAGGTCAGGGCCAGGGGTAGG
The DNA here is from genome assembly GCA_001517045.1 of Pseudotsuga menziesii. Taxonomy (NCBI): domain Eukaryota; kingdom Viridiplantae; phylum Streptophyta; class Pinopsida; order Pinales; family Pinaceae; genus Pseudotsuga; species Pseudotsuga menziesii. Next base: position 153,927 of record LPNX010822700.1, read on the forward strand.
ACGGGCTATGGAAAATGGTTGAGGATGCAAAGAGACACGGCCAATGATGCCGTTGGCAGTGTGGGATGCCCCCGGTGCATTGTGTGGGGAGGAATTGCTGTGAGGGGCATCAGGTATAATGGTATAGAGATAACCTGACTGGGCGTAAATGAGGTCGAATTGTTGGGCCTTAAGGATGGACTCTTCTTCAGACTGGGGTCTTTCGGATGCCACATCCTTAGCAATGACAAGAAGAAGGGATTTGAGGAACCAATCGAGGAAGATACGGTCGTCTAATTTGATCTTGCATAAGCTACGGCGTCAACGCCACTCATGAATGTGGTCCGTGATGTGGGTAGCCGTGTTTTGTCTGCAGGATAGGAGGATCTCGACGCTTGCGTCATATCGGACAGGTAACTGGAAGAACTGCAGGAAGGTTGAGGCAAGGGAAGCAAAGGTGTTATGGGTTCCGTGGGGTTGCTCGATATACCACTTCGCTGCAGAGCCAGTGAAGGTGCGCTGTAAGAGGCGGAGGCGAATAGACTCGTCCACTATGGAGTTGGAGGAACACCATAGATGGAAGGACATAATGTGGTTTTGTGGGTCCTCACCTGCCTTGCCCTCGAACTTAGGGATGTCATAGGGGATGTTGGTGGGCATGTGAGGCCACGCATGGTCGTGTCGGATAGGGTCGTTGGTCAATCTAGCTAGGTCAAGCAGGTTGAGGCTAGCCATGAATGGAAAACTGGAAGAAGGATGTGACACAGTAGTGGGTTGGGCCAAGTTGGGGCCAATGCCCCAAAGTGGAGGGGTAGTGTTAGGGAGGTTGCCACCAAGTGGGGGAACTAAGGTGGTATGGGATGGTCCTGCACCGCCATCAGTAGTGTGAGCCACTGATGGAGTGGGAATAGGTATTCCTGCTACGGGAATAGGTGCCATGAGGGGAACGGTAGATGGGGGCCCCATGGAGGGTGTACCCAAAGTAGGTGTGGTAACTAGTGTAGTAGTGGATGTGCCACCAATGGTCCCTACCAAGATGGGAGTGGAAGTCATGCTAGACATGGGGCTAGTAGGGGCAGTATAAATGGGGTTTTTAGACTCTGGCTTAGAATTGAAGGTAAAATAAGGGGCGTCAATATCTGGTGACGGAGTCCTGTGCCGTTGACGAGTGGAGTCAAGTGAGAAGGCTCGAGATCTATGATAAGTGGTATCAAGTGAGGATGATCTATGTCAATGACAGGTGGTGTCAAGTGAACCGTGCTATGGGGGCTTGCCCCTGAGACGCCGAGAATGTCTCAGGGACTCAATGGTGACAGATGGTGTCAAATATTTGTGGGTTGAGGTGAGTAAAAAAATAGCTCAAAAACCCTAATGCAACCGAGTGTGCAAAAGGAGAGCTCAAAAAATAGGGCACTCAGGCCAACAACCAACTCAAAACACCCAATGTAACAGCTGTGCTACAATAGGTGGAGTGTCAACAGAAATGGTCAGAATACCAACAAGCAGCAGGTTTCCTAAAAATAAAAAATGGTGGACTCACTAGACCAAAAGGAGGTAAGGGAGCATGCAAACACTTAACTAAAAGTATTCTGACTCAACTAGACATATCTTCTGCAAGGTGATGAAATCCAAGTCAGACAATATGAATAGGAAAACCAAGTGGTTAAGATATCCCCCTACCGGGAGGGACACCGGGTAGTCAATCCTAGAAGAATGGCAACTAAGATACCCCGTTCATGACACATCCAGAAAGGTGAATCTCCCGTTTGGTCCTTTTACCGCAATACCCCTATACAGGGATATCCCAAGAACTGTGAAAGGTAGCCCTTCAGTTACCGAATGGAGTGCGGTATTCCACTCAGGCCTCCGGAACCAGTCTCGCGACTTCAACCCTCCTAAGGGAGAGGCCCTCTGGTAAACTGGTGGTGACCGTGCCAAAAATTACTAGGGGATTTTGGTTCCCTAATTGGACAATAGCTATGTCTCAAGTGTAAGTAACCAAGGGGTGTTATTGGAAGCCTATCCCCCCGATCCTAGCTAACTACAAAGATTCTTTTGTGTTCCCCAAGTGGGGTTAGAATATTGGTTGAGTTAAGTAGTTTTTTAAGGCTCACTTGAATTAGGTGACAGAGTGTGTGATCATGAGGTGATGAACCCGAAATAGAAGTGCCACACAAAGGGGCAACTTTCTAATCGATAATACTGAACTCACAACTTTAACATGCAAATTTTTTTGAATTAAAATGCTGAAATTTTAAACAGATTCTGTAAAAGGGAACGGAAATGATGTTGCAGAAAAGGATGTAGGGAAGTAGGGATGCAGGTGGAATAGATGGCTATGTAGATGCATAAAATATTGCAGTAAAGGGGCTGGGTTCAAAAACAGGACCGCAGGTCTGTGGCGAAATCGGGTGGTCGGATCGCGGGTTTGAGGGAAACAGGCGCGGACAGGTCGCGACTTCCTAGCCGACAAAGGTAGTCGGACCATAGGAAATAGGGAAAACAACGCAGTCAAGTCACGGGAAAAGGGCAGACAGACGCGGTCAGGTCGCAGCAAAGGGGCTGAAAGTCACGATCGGGACGCGGGAAAATGGCCGACAGGCGCAGTCAGATCGCAACAAACAGGATGATTAGTCGCGGTCGGATCGCAGGTAACAGACTTGAATCCATAGGCAGGGTGCCGAAAATAGTCTGAGAGCCACAGTCGGATCGCAGGTAAAGGCCTGGAAGACGCGGTCGGGACGCGACTGCAGAGGAGAAAGGTGCGGTTTACGGCGGCCGAAAGGGACAGCCGAAAGGAAAAAACAGGAAACTATTGCAGAAAACTAAACAGCGGAGTCGCCAAAACTGTGGCTAGGGTTTTAACCCTAGCTTGTGCGAATGAGCACCTACTAAGGAGAAGGGACTCCTTAGTAGAATTTCAATATGTGTAAATTAAAAAGCTAAAAAAGAAACTCTAACATGTGCATAAAACAGAAAAAACAAATTGTAAATAATGGTTTTTGTATTAATATTACCTCCGATGTGAAGGTTGGTGAAGCCCGTTGCGGTGATCCGAGAGGGTTGCTCCATGCTCCAGCTTGCTCCTTGTCTTTCTCTAGTGGTGGAAATGGGCCAAAAGGGGCTCTCAAGGTGAAAGTAGCTCAAGGGTGAGCTAGGGTTTCGAGAGCTTATTTTGGAAAAGTAAGGGTGCTTATGATTGTGGATGTGAAATAAGGGGTTTCCATCACTTATTTATAGTTTTTCAGTGGTGGAGTGCTGGCCCATGGTTTTGGAAACCATATGGTTTAGGGCAGCTGTATAGGGTTTTTTCCTCCTTTTCCTCATTATTTTATATTTTTCCTCCCTTTTAGGGGATTTTTGCTATTTTTAGAGGAATTTTGGATATTTTTGGAGGAAAATGCCTTTTAGAGGCATTTTAGGCCTTTTGGAGGCATTTTAGGCCTTTTGGAGGCTTTTTAGTGGGATTTTCAGGGGTTTTAAGGTAAATATGGTAGGAAAATGGACAAATGAGTCATGTAGTGGGGTAGATGAGGTAGTGAACACTTTTTGGGTGTTAACAACTCCCTTTCGACTAGTTTATGGACAAGAAGCAGTCGTCCCCCTACATTTTCGATAACAGACCCCTATTGTAGATCAGCTACTACATGTCGATGTCGAACATGCAAGACATGATCGATTATTTCAACTAAGTAAGCTGGAAGAACACAGGCTTATGGCCATCCAACACCAGGAGATTCAAAAACAACAACAGAAATCCTGGCACGACCGTAACATCAAGAATAAAAACTTGTTGGTCGGTGACCTTACTTTACTCTATAATAGCAGAGTCAAAGGAAAACCAAAGAAACTACACACAGAGTGGATGGGACCCTATGTTGTCGAAAAGATACACCCCAATGGCTCAGTTTGACTCAAAACATTACAGGGCCTAGTATTTTGGAAGCTCATCAATGGAGCACGACTTAAACGGTAAAAAATAAATAAATAAATAAATAAATAAATTCAAATAACGACCTTAACCGTCAACCAAAACCTATAAAAAGACAGAAAAATTCCAAAAACCAAATAACACCAAACCATTACAGCAACTCACTACCTCGACCATCGACATCACTACCATCGACCATCTTCATCGACCAGTCAGACCGATCGTTTTCACCCACGGCACCGACCGTCGACCTCAAATGTCCCATCACGCATTGATGGCCTCGAGCACTGAAACAAATCTTCCATTAAGTTGCACTTGAGTATTGTAGTTGGACTATCAAGTCCGCCATTACTACACCCATCCCGACACTCAACTCCATCCATGCGTATAAATAATGGACCGCCGAAGGTTCATTCACCACACCCATTTCCATCAGAGCACCTGCAATCTTAGTCGACCAAAACAAAAGAATCCTGTCAAAAATACGACCAGTCCGACACCATGGCACCAAAACTAACCAGAGTTGCGGCCAAGGAAAAGGAGTTGCAAGCCGAGGACACCCCCTTGCTCAACCGACTCAAGAACATCAAAAACACAAAAGTCCAGGAGGGCCCATTTCAGAAACTCTGGCAAGAGATCCAAGAATGGGCCTTTGTCGACAACCGAATGACATAGGCTACTAAGAAAGTCCAGAACAGCAGCATTTTCTAGTACCCTAACACACCATTGATGGCCAGCTTCAATGGGACGAAGGAGGCAGCAGTCAAATTTATCATCAGTCGTTACCACAACGGCCGGTTTTATTTCGACCAACCGATAGACATCACCGGGGAGGTGATCTCCAAGCTTACGGGTCTGTCGAACAAAGGAAGTCCTATACCTATCGGCATCAAAGAAGGGTTGGTCCAAGAACTTACGAGCACACCCACCGGGAAAAACTCGAAGGGCTTGATGATAGGCCAAATTGCAACAAGGACGCCACAAATTGTGGCTAAAATCATCGCAGTTACCCTTACATTGGCCGGTCGAAGAAGCAACCTTAAACTGGAGATGCTGGAGGCTGTAGACACGATCACCACAGACGGTCGAGTATACCGATGGGGAGACTATGTCGCCGACCTGGTCAAAACCATATGCGAGCGCTGCCAAGAGGTCGGAGCTATCATCAAATTCCCATCCTATATCATCTGGATTGTTATGTATCACATATGTTCGGAAGGCAGTCCAGTCTTCCGGGAGCCGACCAGGTTTGAAATGCACAGGTTCAAACCTTTCTCACAAAAGGGAACCCTGCATGAGCTGGCCCAAGGAAAAGTCTTTCTAGAAAACTGGTTCCAGCAACTGAAGGTCCGCATGACGAGGTGGAGGGTGCCCCAGAACATCCAACGAAACCTCCTTGCTAAGTCTCACATCCAGTTGGAACTGGACCATACCTCAGTATGGTATATGCGAAGTCAGGACCCTAAAGCATAGGACCTCAACTACTACCCCACGGTTGACCAGATTTTCCGAGAGTTGACCCGACAGGAAAAAATGAAGATACCAGTTCCAGAGGCTGCCAAACAGGTCGAATTCTCCATCGTTGAGCCACTTACCGACCAGGAGAAGGAGGAGGACTACGAACTTAATCTATACATCAGCACATTTGTGTCAGAGGATACCCCGAACGTGCCCACTAGTTGGGTACACATCACTATTAAACCCCCGACTGCCAAGGTAGTCGACCCCCAGCCGACAGTACAACAACAACCAACAGTGCCACAGACAACTCCACCGGCCCCAGCAACAGTCGACCCAGCTCAGCTATCTACAGGTGAAGTCGATGAAGCTGATCCTGAGTATGCTTTATCTAAGAGCATCATCAAGAAACTGGCTAAGGAGATAGCTGTCGCAAGGAAAAATCTCAAATCCAAAAAATTACAACAAGGTAGGGGTAAGCGCAAGCTTATCCTGGCCGAATCGTTTGATGATGAGGAGGAACTCGCAGCCGCGGCCATCGACATTGTCGAGGATGCCCGTGCCAATAAAGTGTCAGTCAAGGTTTAGTTTCAACGATATGTCGATGCAGGTGCTCCGGAGGGTCGACCAAAGAAAGCAAAAACTGGCCCGACATCTGAAAATATGGTCGACCTCGTGTCGACCCCTCCCCCCCATCTCCGACCACCATAGTCGAAGAACAAGCACAAGTACAGTAGGCCAATAGTCCCCCTGAGGAATATCAACATGCCATCCCAGAGGCACTCAGAGCCAGGGTCGACAAGGACACCGAGCTTAAAGCCTTCTTCACAACGCTGCCTGCACTGTTCCAGTCGGCACAGAAAATACGGACAACGGCTCCTCTCAAAGCAAACAAACAGATCTATGCCCAAGAAACAACGACATTTACCAGGATCGACGATGGAGGCGACATGATTGGAGACATCCATTCTGTCACAGAGCAAATCGACACCGACGCCCAGGACGACCTACCCACTACACCTTCGGAAGCGGGTATCTCTTTCGACCAAAGCCCACCACACAGTCCCATCACCCTTGCAACCCCTGACCATTCCCCTACCCCTTCCCCAACACCACCATCATCACAACCTCCGTCACCACCACCACCTCCGCCACCCCCTGATTCACAGCCAAAACCACCATCAGCTTCACAGCCGAAAGTGGTCATACCACCTCCTCAAACAGAAAAACCCCCATCCCCCATACCCCCTCCTCAAAAAGAAACACCCCCAAATTCTATACCACCTAACCAACAAGAACAACCTTTGACCTCCAATCCACCAACTACAGACCCAACTTCCACTACTGCAGGTACCCATGAGCAAGCAACAGACAACCAGCAGCAGAAGAAACAACATTATCCCAAACCCTCCATCGTACGGATAAGCTTAAAATATGCCAGTTCGTTGACCGACATAGAGGTCGGCCAACTCCTCAAAACTGTGGTTAAGGAGTCAAAGAAAAGGGCAGATCAGAAAACCAAGGAGCTGATCGCCAAAAATGCAGAAGAAGTCGAGTTTCTCGGCAGATGCAGAGCTCTAGCACAGACGGTGATCCCAGGCCCTCTCGAAGTCGACACAGATCGACCTCTGGAAAGGGCATATCAGCTTTTTGAGGGCATGGTGTCAACCATCCAGACCCATTTCCAAGAGACTAAAACAGAACAACAAGAGGAAACTGCTCGACTACTCCTAACACAGCACACTGCCTTTTCGGAGGCTTACAAAGTCTTACAGGACCATATGGAGGAGTCCATTGTCACCGAGGAAGTACTAAGAGACTGTCCTACCCATTATGGGTAGGTCTATCATCAGACCAAGCAGACACGACAAGGCATTCAGGCTTTGGAGGGCCGGAAGTCGACCGAAGCAGAAATGAGGCAGACCATTGAAGAGCAGATTGTGATGGAGACCACCAAACTACAGAAACTCAAATGAGAGGCTCATCAGTGGGTTCAACAAGCCCTTCCAAAATTAGAGAAGGTCGACAACATCTGTCCGTAGATGAAACGACTCCTCGATGCTGCAGAAGAACAAAATCAACTGTTGGGTCCCAACATGGAGCACATTGCAGAAAATCCCATGGCTTAAAAGATGTCGATACTATCAAGTCTAACTACTCTAACGATTGACATCCAGAAATCCCTGCAGACATGGACCGATTTCCAGCACCATCTGGCCATCACAGCTCCAGCCATTGTCAAGGTATGCATCCAGAAGAGACCGACTATTCATCTGCACAGTCCACAGCCAGAGCAAAGTTGAAGGATTTGACAAAAAGTTCATTTTGGTACCTCCCTGTTTCTTTGGGACGAAGAAACCTTTTGTTTGTGGGGGAGATTTAGAAGGAGCAAGTCGACGAAGTCGACTTGAATGAAGACCGACTTAGTCGATCAGCCGACTAAGTCGATGGTCCAACCAAGTCAGACGGCCGACTAAACTAGTTAATTAAGTCGGCTAACTAACAGTCGTGTCGGTTCACCGAACCAACAGGTAGTTATGTTGTAACTGTTTCCAAATTGTATATATTAGGATGTTGAGCCAAGCAAAGAACTCAGTTCAGTTCTGTGCCTTGTATGAACTCATTGTGATAATATAATCTGTTCCTTTCTATCTGTTCTTATCTCTTGTCTCTGTTTATATTTATGTATGTTTTAGTATGTATTATTGGTAACCTTATGTGATCCGTGAGATTACAACAATATCCCATATACACATAACACAACACTTACATCCACTGACATGGGAGGAAAAACCTACCACCATCCGGGAAAGGCTCAACATTTACATCAATGACTGTGGTAGGACCAACCCACCACCATGTCGAAAAATATCTAGCACTTACATCAATGACCATGGGAGGACCAGTGGCACCACCATTTTAGAAAGGATCCAACACTTACATCAACAACCATGGTAGGACCTATCTTTCCACCATGATGGAAAGGATCCTGCACTTACATCAATGACCATGGGAGGACATAGCCTGCCACCACATGTCAAAAAGGCTCCAATGCTTAAATCAACAATCATGGGAGGACCTATCCTACCACCATGTAGGAAAGGCTCATGTGTATCTGCATCTTTCAGACTCATCACTTCCCCTTGGAAGGAACCTTGATTTGAAGAACACCAAGCTTCTCCCTGAAGTATTCAAACTTCACTCTGTCCATTTCTAGCATAGAATCACATCAGGACTTATTGTGTCGAAAGATAACCTATGAGATTCACCAGGAATGATTACATCCAAGGACATCCTACAGGACTGATTACATCTAAGAAACCTATGAGATTCTCCAGGATTTATGCTTAGACAACCTATCTCACCGGTTACGCTAGAAATAATCACTCCCTCTTTCAAGAGATATTGATCTGTATCATATACTAGAGCTTCACTGATCCTCTCTCACAAATATCCAAGAAAGTGGCAACATATTTTTCCTCGGTTGTACTCAGTTCCATGCAAGACTGTATCCTACCAAACCAAGAGATCACACCTAATCCCATACTGAAGCAACACTCCAAAGTGATCTCCCTATAAATGGCACTTCCTACCCAATCCGAATCCACATAACCTTCCATGTTAATATTCTGATTCACATCATACTAGAGAACATAATCAACTGTACCCTTCAAGTACCTCATAATATGCTTTCCGGCAATCAAGTGAACATATCTCGGATCCATCAGGAACTGGCTAAGGTTGTTCACAACAAAGCATATTTATGGTCTCGTATTTGTCAGGCACATCAATGAACAAATAATCTGACGATACATCATGGAATTAACCATATCTAATTAAGCATCACACAAAATCTTTAATTTTGATGCCATAGGTGTGGTTATCGCCTTGCAGTCGAGTATTCCAAATTTCTTCAGAATATCCACTGCATACTTTCCTTGGATAAGGAAAATATCATGGACATTCTTCCACACCTCCATGACTAAGAAGTAACACATTATCTATAGGTCTTTCATCTCTAACTCTATAGCAAGTCTCCTTCTTGCATCTTTAATGATTTCCTCTTTTCTTGTTAGGAACAGGTCATCAACATATAACAAGGGAATCACTAGTTGTCTTCCTTCAACCTTGAAGCAAACGTTGGAATCCTCTTTACTCTCAATAATCCTAGATCCATCACTAATATTTCCATCCTACCGTACCATGTGGAACCTGAGGATATTTTGCAATCATTCCCTCTTAAGCGGAGCATCATTCTCCCTTTTCCTTTCATACTCTATGTATTGAAACATTCTATAATGGAGTTACAAGTAGCTTCCTCTGCTACTAATATTCTATGTATCCATCTAGGTTCACTGGATACCAAGATCCTCTATCTTGAACTTTGTTGAAAATTTCTTCTAACACCCATCTGTGAGCTTGTATTCCTCTATAGGATTTCATCTTCAACCTTGTAGGAAAGGTTAAGATCATCATCACTCTAGGTGATCTTCAAGCTCCTCATGTAACAATATGTGATATCCCATAGGTGCCTTCTAAGCTCATACAAGGCCTTCTTTAATTTTCACACATGAGTCTTCTTTTCATGTGTCTCAACTCCTAGTGGCTGCTCTATGTATACTTGACTCGTCGCTGGTGCAAATGTCTCTTCGTAGTTTGTGCCTTGTTTCTATGAGAAGCCTCATGCTACAAATATTTCCTTGCATCCCACGATTCTTCCATCTACTACATGTTGTATATTTTACATCTATATGTAAGACACTATGGACTTCCATTTAGGTCTTGACACCGCATCCTAGACATCATTCTTCTTCAACTGGTACTCTTTGATCATAGTCTCCTTCCCTTTCTTCTTGGCTACTTTTTCATAGCTGGAAGGATTTGCATCAATCATGTCACTCAAAAGTGTCACATAACTAGAGTGTGTCTAAGGCCTCTTGCTTTCTTTGGAAGTATCGTCATACTATTATTCATATTGGAATATTTCTCATGCCCAAGGTGGTATTCATATCTCGAGGTGGGTCTACCATTCTCTTTATATTATTCTGAAACTCTTTCTTTTTCCATGGTGTCTTTGACCCGAGAAGCTTCAGGTTCCTCTTCTGAACTGTCGTTACTTGTTATTTGGAATGATCTACAAGTCAAGTTCAATTGCATGATTATAAACATATCATAATTTACAAAAATTATTAAGAGTGGCAAATATATGTCACATAGCCATGAAGTGATTTTAGCCAATGCTACAACATTCATTCATATCGAGTACACATACAGTGAATTCTAGATTCCTTCTACCCAATGTTATTAAGAGTGTGTAATACTCCTAATATGCCAACAAATAGCTTTTAATCTAGATAAGTAGTAATGGAATGTTTTACAACATCCTTGACTTCTTACCCATAATGTGGAATTTAGTAATATAAATGAAAATACTCAAACATCAACTGAATATAAACAAATTCATAACAAAAAAATATCATGAAATGATAATTGAATACTTATATTTATTTGTTTCCTGGGTAGACTCCTTCTTGAGCCTTCATCATCATCATCTTCTTCATTAATAACAACATCATTTTTTATCCAAATGATAATATGGATAATAGGTTCTTCAAGAATTAAGTCCTTCATATTCTTCATTGCTTGAGGGATCTTCTTTGAATAGTGAGAGATTGATCTTCAATTGCTTCCATCTCCTCTTTTGTTATTATGAGTCGATATTATTATTGTTTGCACTCTTCCCAGAGTCTGCTGAAGGTAATAAAATTCATTCTAGCACACATTCCTTGAATGAATGAATCTCATGATCTTGGGAGGCCATTTAAGGTGGTTATAACAATTTCTTATTCTTCTTCGATTGCTTCGTCATAGCATCGAACACTTCCTTTTGGTTTCTTTAAGGATGACACATGAGGGATGAGATGATATTTAATAGAATCTACAATGATTCTCTTGGCTCTATCTTTATCCTCTTCTCCCTCTAGCTCTTAGAACTTCCTTACTAAAATACTGATCCAAGTCATTTTATTCAAGGATCACAGAGGTACTATACTTCCATAATCTAAAGTTGTCAGCTTCACCAAGATTTTCATCAAGCTGGGTGTGATTAGTCATTTTGAAATGAGAACCTGAAATGTAAATAGCCAAAAATTAGATCTTATCGATTTGAGGTGTCTGACTTGGTTCTGGAGCTGGATGATCTAGAGTTTGTCACATAAATCCTATTTTTTCAAACTTCTAATTGGACATGTTTGAAATTGATTCTGTTGTATCTCTAAAGTTTCAGATCCCTACAGTTTAAAATTTCTCACTACGATTGACCGATATGTCTTCTTTCCAACCCCACAGGTTATAGAAGAAATGGATTCTCTAAGTGGGACTTATTCTTATTTTCCCAGGGTGACTATTTTTGGGACTCTTCAACATAGAGAACTTGTACATACTGTGACATGTCACTGTTTCACATTCTGGGTTTGAAAAGAGTACCATAGAAACTAAATTCCATGCCCTACCTGTTGCATCTTGTGAAATTTAGTTTGGACCTTCCTATACTGAGATATAGAAAACCTCCCAAGGTCACATGTTTATGACTGTATTCTGGAGGAAACGGGGCCTTGATTTGGAGGAACCATATATCCTGAAGTATAGTGAATATGAGGCTGAAACATTTACAAAAGGTAAAAAAATAATTTCTATTAGGACTGTAATTTGTTTTGGCTTCTGAGCCTTCTCCAATCTCACATTATAGAGAAAATTCTAGAATGGCTTAAATCAGTCTTCTAGGGTTTTTAGTCATGAAACCCTAATTTCCATTAGTTGCCATTGTAGCTGTATTTTGATTGCATAGTGAAACTTATATGATTCAGACACTACTACCACTAAAATATGCTCCCTAGTGAGGTGAGTTGTCCTAGAGCTCCTTTCTTGATGATTTGTGGAGAGAACACCTTCAACTAAGAATCCCTAGTTCCCGCAGCTGCATAATGCCTTCTTTCAGAGAGTCTCTGATACCATGTTATTTTTTCTTAAGATCTGATTAGATTATCTAGGATCTTTATTTGAAAGAATAAAAAGTACAGCAAAATGCATAAGATATAAAATACACACAAGACACAAATATTTTCATCGGGGAAACCATAAAGGAGAAAAGCCCACAAACTTCTTCAAAATAGTAACATGATCAAAAGCAGTAATAAGAAATGTCCAGCAGATATCTTTCTATCATCCTCTGACTATCTCTCTCTCATGGCATTAGAGAGTGTGTAAGGTGTGTATGAATGAGGGAGAAAACCTCCTTATTTAAACCCTTTCAAGTCATTGAACAAATATAAGACTCGAGCCTACATGTCATCTCACATGGGGCCCACTTCTCCTAGAGGAACCACAATTACATATTACATGATGTTACACTGGGGACTATTTCCCTGACTTACAACGAAGGTTGTACCTCAAGGTCTAGACACAATTTAGACATCCTATGAAAGGGTAACACACATTTGATCCCCAATGGGGGTACAACAACATACAATGATAATATACTTCAAAATATATTCTAAAGTTACAAATACATAAACATTGTTGGCTACCTCCTTGAGCTTGGTTGTTACCTTGATTCCTGCCTCTCTTACTCCTTTCCTTCCCTTGTTGTTTATTGGGGGGCGGTTTGTTAGTGAGGTTCTGTTGTGTGTAGACTTTTCCTATAGGAGTAGGAGGAGTTGGGGCCGAAGCCGGAGTAGGTTGAACAGGTGGTGCATAATAGAACAGATTAGCTGGTGGGGCTGCAAAGCCGATCGTTTGGCTAGTACATGAGTGTGTTGAACAAGTTGGTCCATGGACATGAGGAGTTGGTGTGGGAGGAGCATAGGAAGGGGTTGTTGCTGGAAATTATCACCTTCTATGGACAGAATTTGTTTCCCTTTCCTGGAGTCCTTACAGCTAGGATAAATGATTTAAAACAATGAGAATCACTTCCCCTAATATTGATAGATGTTTGGAATGGATATTTCACTTGTCATATGATGTAATGCCATTCTTCTAGAATGTTGTATCTCCACACATTCACCTACAAAAAGAACACCACAGAATCATACAAGATTAAAAGTACCAAGTACGATCTATAATCTTATATTGATGACTAAGGAATTCAATAATGAAACAAGTGATTAATACACAATATATTTCATTGGAAAGGAACTTTCATTCCATTAATAGAATAAGAGAGAGAAGTTACAAGCAAGAGCGTTAGTGTTGAGACATCTCTTCTCAAGATAGATATTGCCTCCAACATTTCAACTTGTCCACCTAGTGCACATTCTCCTTGGTTATATTTGGATAGAATTTTGGTGTTGTAGAATAATATTCCTCTCTTTACCCATGGGGGATGAGCCAATATTTATAGACATGGGAGGACAGGAATAGTTGAGATGATTGGGGATGAGGTGGAGGGGAGATACTACAAGAAGGGATCTCGAGTCCAAGTTGTCCAAGAGTGTAGAAATGAGGTTTCCACGAAGCTAAGGTTCAATAAACTTTGTGAATCTTCTCTTTCTAGCTTTAAAACTCCAGCACCGCTCTTTTTCAATTAATACAATGCATTACCCATAGTGCACTCCTGATTATAAAAAGGTAGGTGGTGGTGGAACCTCTTTTTGTGCATGGAAAACATGTGTTACACATTGGAGTAACATACTTTGTCCAAAAGGAAAGTGTGATGGTGGACAAAAGCATGAAAACACTGATCTGGCTTGAAATTCAACTTCATAACTTAGGAATTGAAGGCAAGTTCTGATGTTTGTTTCTCATAACATGATGATGATGAGAAATATGTAGAACTAAATTCCCCCCAAAGCATGAGGCTAGAGGGATATTGTTAGCACTGGAATTGAACCAAAGTTTGGGGAAGGCTTGCTCCCAGGTAACAGCAGAACCACTTTCGAAGAGAGAACTAGCCTTCTTCTCTTCCGAGAGGGATCTCTCACCAAATATTAACAATGCCAGATATGTACAAATGAAAATATAAATTTTTTGTAAGATTGGTTGAAACATGACATAGAACCATTGGGCGATGGAGTCAAGATGTGTAACAGAAATAAAGAAAACTTATGTAGGTAGTTTTAACACAGAAGCAAGATAGCCATTCAGCCACAGTCAAATTATAATTGTGTGGTGGACAAGAAGAACATGAACAGACCATCAACATAGATAATTTGAGAATGAATTCTGTATTAAATTTAGAAGAAATCTTTAGTGGATATATGAAACAACAGATGGAGCATAGCATGTATGAATTCAAAACTGTTATACACTTATTTTAGAGATGAAAGAAAACATGAGAAAGGAAGCAACAGACTGTAACACAAACAACACATGAATCCCTGTGTAAAACGTCGACTTCAGCTCTGCAACTTTATTAAAAACTCTTGAAAGCACACACTGCAAAATTACATCAGTTCCAACCCTTTCTCCTTCTTCAGGAGGTACATTTATAGTATTTTGGGACTTCCCAATCTGATGTTCAGGAATCAAAATTTGTTACAACTAAAAAAAAACTTCTAACAAACTTTAATGTGACGTATCTTCCATGATTTACATAAAAACTGAAAAATGAAATATGGATTGCGAGAGAAAATATGCACAAGAGTTTTTTTATGTATCCATCTGGTAGGTGATATCTATACAAAGTTCTGAGAGAAGTGACCGTTGGAGGGGTGTGTTCGTGGAGAAAATTCATTACATACTGTCATTGCCACCTTTATGGTTGCATTTTAATTTTTCTTGACCCATATTGCTGAAATGACCGCCATTGGTCAGGACCAGGAAAATTTATGTCCGCCATGTCAAATGCTTTCACTTTGAGTTCCATAGTTTCTGGGTACGAGGTCTCGGGTGTTTGGAACAGGCGACTTTAAAGTCAAACAACAGTTCAAATTCACTATCCAACTTATCGAAAATGGTCCTGCCTAACAAGGATTGTTGCATGTCTCAAAACTTGTTGTTGTCTGATTGAAAACTAACCAAATGCTCCAGATACTCATTTTGAGAAAATAAGGGTCCCTTATCTTCCCAGAAGAAAGGAATCCCTCTATCTACCAGTGGCTTGAATAACTTGATAACCTCCTTGACCTTGTGCTCAATAATATCTATTTTGGCTTGTACAGTGTCCAACATTCTATGCTTAGTAATTACCTCTCTATCCCCAGAGATGATAGCAACTTTGTTTTGGATATTGTATCAATTGGCCAGATCATCCATCAAGGCTCTTAGGAAAGAAACGGCATTTTCTGTTGTTACCACAGGTATTTTTTGCACTTCCCCTAATACCGTCGAAACCTTTTTCTTGGCCTCTGTTAAATAAATTTCTTGGTCTATGACGAAATCTATATAAGGTTTGAACTTGTCATCCTATGCAATGATTTCATCCTAGATCAAATTTATAGCCCCTTGTAAGGCCAGTTTACTGATCACCTGCTGGCTTAATTTGGCATTTTGTTGTGTCAATTCTTGACACTTCTCCTCTATCTTTTCCTTTTCTTGTAATTCCTTCTCTTTTTCCTCCTATAGCTCCTTAATATATTGCTTTAACTTAGTAAGCTCTATATCTTTCATGCCTATTTGGGACATTTCTCTAGAAAGAGAACTAGTGTCTACTTCTCTAGCTACACTTACAGGATGAATTGCAACCTATGTACATTCTTCTTGAAGCTCTTTTTCCTTTATCGCTAGTGTAGCCTTTAATTATTTTTTCGTTCTCCTTCAAAAGCTTGGTATCTACTTCCCACTGCCTTTCCTTTTCTTCAAGCTTTAGTAGCTTTGCTTTGCAATATGTAAGCTCAGTGTTCAATGTCTCTTTCTCTTTTTCAAATTTAGCCAACTCATCTGTCTCAGAGAGCTGGGTAGAAGGGATTTTCAACTTCTTTTTCAATATTTGGATTTCTTTCTCTTTCTCGTTTAGCAATATCTGAACCAAAACTCCCTTAGGTGTTGGTCCCTCTATTTGTACTACTTCATTTTGCAAATTGTTAATTTGGGCCTTGAGGGATTTGTTTTCGACTCTTACCTTCCTCAAAAGGTCTAGAGTTTTTTCTTTACTTGTCTCCATCTTGGATATCTGTAGTGTGGCTTTTAGAAATCTAGAATTCAAGATGTCACCGGTCTCTTTGTTAAGGTGTATTATGTTAGTAGTGGGAACCTTTGCGAGGTTCACATTAACCTATGACACTTTGTTTCCCATTGTAAAAGCCAGGATGAGGGTGTCATTGGAATGATCCCTCGCAGTCATAAATTCCACATTTGGGTAGGGCAACTACATTACCTTGTTATACAGCTCCGATGTCTCCTTAAAATTTTTATCAGCCCTTTCTCCGTAAAACTCTAGCCAGTCTTCCTTAGAGGCATGCCTATTTGGAGTATTTCCATCAAACACATATTCCTGGATTTGCAACTTTGCAGCTTCAGGATCTTCTTGTTTCTATTTTTTCTTCACATTTTTATTCTTCATTTACCCCTTTGTATTGATCCTTTTAACCTACACTAAATGCTGCTCTTGTTCTATTTTCTGTTTTTGTGCATGCTGGCAGTATCTACCTCTTCAGTCTCCATAGGCCGTGAACATCCTCTTTTCATTGAACTCTCTAAATAGCTGACCAATGATGAGATATTCATAGCTATTGCAACTACTTTGGATAATTCCCTTTGGGGAGAAGTTTCCCATGGCATGGGTGAGACAGAGCTTCGTCCTATGCTGGTATCCATCGCGGTAGGGTTAGGGAAATCATCCCAGTTTTTTGATATCCTGAGCCCAAGTATTTCAGTGTGCTCAAAAGGATTGAACTTGTGAGCCTTCTTCCTTTTTGAAATTATTTGATGTAGGTCATAATTCAAAGCCTGTTCTAGATAAAATACCATATCTTTGAGTAAGTGGCCAACTAGTGGCAAAACATCTATGCTCCTTACTGTGTATGGTCCCACTTCCTAGGGGAAAATCATATTTGAGCTCTTCTTATAATTCAAAAACTGTTCTTCATCAACAGTGGGTCTTTTCTTGATTAATTCCAAGGAGAAAACCCTGGAAGTTAGAAAGGCTAGCAGAATGTAAGGTTGATGCACAAAACCATACAATATTATGATTGTTCCAAATTCTGTCAGGAACCAGTATCCTATCATCTTGCTACAAGAGAATTGCAGTATCTACCTCATCTTAGGAAACACCCTCGGTGGCCTTTCTTGAAATAAAAGGTCATATACTTCGGCCATCAAATGGTTCATGAATTTATAGTAGTCCTTGTCCATCCCACTAGTGATCTCTAACTCAGGAAATTGTAAGTCTTCTTCGTTATAAGCTATAAACATTCTCAACAAAAAGGACTAGAATCTGAATACTTTGGTGCCTTGGAAATTCGCTAACTAAGAATGAATATTCTCAGCTAGGAATTCATCAAATTTAAGACAACAGGAATGAAAATATTGCCCTGGAAATTCAGGTTCAGAAGGAGAGGTACTCAAAACAAAAAATAGACTCAACAATGACTCTGTGACATAACCATTAGTATCTAGATCTAAAAGTTGACTAGCCAGGGCTATACACCATTGAGTTTCTTCATTAAATTGTCTAAGGCCGATGGGGCAAGATAGACCGATGACTTCACCATTAGGTTTTGAACAACCCCTCAAGAAATATTCTCTATGTTCGATGGTAGACTATCTAAAGAAATGTATGATATCCTCCTCTTGGTACTTTTGGGATATCTGGACAAACTCATCTGGGATGTGAAGGGTTTTACAGATGACGGGAGCCTAGAATGAATATAGGATTTTGGATTTTGACCTATTCATAATGACTCCCTCACAATAGAGAAATTGTATGTACACCACTTGACAAACTCAGGGAAATGTGGGGTTTGGTCAACAGAGAAAAAATGGAAAAAATATTTAAAAACACCATAGGTATCGCTACCTTGGTTCTTCCGGACTTTGAATTTACCCCTAGCGGCTTTAATGGTTTCCCCCACTAGAATGGTATCAAAAATATCGACATTCTCATCCACGATACTTTCTTCTGCCCTCCGACATGTTACCTTCGGTTCTGCATTATCTCTCACATCTACCACTTCTACTTCTCCTACTTTTTCCATTTTCATATAGCACTAAGGGAGTATTAGGGAACTACCT
This sequence comes from Pseudotsuga menziesii, assembly GCA_001517045.1. Lineage (NCBI taxonomy): Eukaryota > Viridiplantae > Streptophyta > Pinopsida > Pinales > Pinaceae > Pseudotsuga > Pseudotsuga menziesii. The sequence continues at coordinate 172,462 of LPNX010822700.1, forward strand.
TGCTTCTCTTGCATATTCTTCTGGTTTGTCCACACTGGCACTCTATATGCAATCAAGGCGTTCGGCAATTTCGAGGCTTTGGAAAAGACAAACCTTTCCAACTCCACATAGACTTTTTTATAGCTTTCTGTACTGCGTAACTTCTGTGTCCTTCCCATGCAGTTTGCACTATGGATATTTTTCCTTGCAATTTGAACCTTGGATATGTGAGGTCCTTTATGCCAAATTTTTCCTCACTGTCTGCATGGATAGCTTAATCTAGGAAAGTTGACCTCCGTCGTCGATCTCCAACTTCCTTTCATCGAGGCCGTTCACATCCGAAAACTTTAACCTTCTACCTATTCTTCCTTTCCTGGTCTGGTGAGTGACTTTACCTCAAAATATGTCTCTTATCTATCAATCAATATCAACCTCTCCTTATGACCGTCGATCTGAGTGGACCCTGCCACTTTTCATGATTTGAGATCATGACCCCGTCCGCGCTAGTTCAGATTGCAAAATAAACCATGACCGCAGATCTATCTTCGCCTTTGTAGTGACCATTGATCTTTGTGGTTGGTACCACTTTTCAGGATTTGAAATCATGACTATATCCTTGCTAGTCTAGGACTTGAAATCATCTATGGTTGTGGATTTTCTCATACTCCTATCTCGTTTGTCCACTGTCTCCTCTCTTTAATCTATTTCATGATATGGAAAAGTGGCTTTGGCCGAGCATGTTCTCTACACGAAATGCTTCAGTGTCATTGATCTGTCTTCAGATTGATCTCAATGTTTTATTATGGCTCCCATTTAATGCACTCAACACATCCAACATCCACGCTTTACCCTGCATCTATGATCCACGAAATTCCTTTCCACCGTCAATATTTATTATCACAGATCGTGTCCATCGATTTACACTATCTTTTACCTCAATCCTATCATTGCTTGTCCCAGGGGTAGAATGCGTTCTCAACATCTCTTTGATAGGGTCATTTCCCCACATATCTCTCATAATCAAAATTTTTGAATATGGTGCTAACAACCGGCTCCACAAGGGATGTTATCCTCTAAGCGAGGTAGCAAAGAAATCGTAGATTAGTCATCGAATCCATTGACAACATCCTATTACTTTACTTTCTGAATGAAAACATAATTGAAAAATGGTTATCTCTTTTGATCTTAGGGCCTTCTATATGGGCTTCAAATCTTTCGATTCACCATCTATACTGACTGAAACATAAAACATATTTACACTATAATACATGGAACTTTGTCCCTTTACTCCAGGTAATGTTTTAGAAACCTTCCTTTCACTGGGCCTCCCTCATATTGTGACACATCTAGATACTACAGAATGAAATAATTGTCTCCTCTGAGTGCCACAATAAGGTATGGTCCCACCCATAAGTGGTCAAATTTTCAATGTTTTCCTTTGTATTCATGCAGGGTATCCCATTCTAGCACTAGGTCATCAACCCGAAAAATTTCCTCCTTATTTATTCTGTCAAAGGTATTCTTCATCTTCTCCTAATGTATCTGGACCTTATCATAAGTTTTGTCCCTCATTTCATTCAGTTCAATAATCTGGTTGATCCTCCTTTGAATGGGATTAGGCTCATCTAACTGGTCCCGTAATAACATAAATCGAACACCTATAGATGTAGGAAAAATTACCTTGGCTCCAAATACCAATTGAAATGGTGACATACCAATATCTCTCTTCGTGCTGATTCTATCATCCCACAAGGCCTATTTCAACTTTGTGTTCCAGGCTCTTTTATTGTCCTCCAATAGTTTCTTAATAATCCTCACCATAATTTTGTTAGAGGATTATGCCGGTCCATTTCCCTGTGGGTAATAAGCAGTATAATAATTTAGGTTTATATGATATTTATAGAAAAAATTAATCATCTTCTTGGACTTAAACGCGGGTGCATTGTCTATCACAATTCGCTTAGGGAAGCCAAATCTCACCAAAATATTATCTTCTATGAAATCCATTGTCACTTCTTCCATAGCTCTTCTAGTGGTTATTGCCTCAATCCACTTTGTTAAATAATCAGTAGTTCTTAAAATCCACCTATGCTGTCCTAAGGAGTTTGGATTTATCTCTCTGATGAAATCCAACCTCAATTGTTGTAAAGGTGCTTCTATTGATATAGGGTTGAGGGGAAGTGAAACCACTTTCCTTTTTCCTTCAAATATCTGACACTTATGGAATTTAGTCATCTCCGTATATACATCTGAGAATAACGAAGGCCAATAGAATCCTACCCTTAGAATTTTATTTGCGGTTACCTTCCAGGAATGATGCCTTCCACAATCTCCTTCATGGAACTCTTTTGTTATACGTTGAGCTTCATTCTCCAAAAGAAAGTTCAACAGTATTCCCCCAGGGTCTTTCCAATAAATATATTGTTCTATGATACAAAATTTCACAGACCTAGCTCTAGTCTTGCTTAACCCTGTAGGAGGTTGTAAATTCTGCAATACAAAAACAATATCAGCATACCAGGGAGATATAGAAAAATCATGCCTCACCGGTACTTTTGCATCCAACTGATTATATTGACCATCTAAAAACTTTAGCTACAGATAATCACAATGGGAATCTGTCATCATTTTATCCAATCCTTGCCCCTTGATCAATTTCGTGGGCTTAATTTCTATGTCATACTCTAGAAGTACTGCAATCCATTTAGCTCTTTTCCCTTCTGGATCTGGCTGTGTGAGTATGCTTTTCACCATGATACTGGGAACATATGCAATTATATGTGAATGGAGGATGTAAATTCTAAAATAATTTAAGGCCTAAATGAAAGCATAAGCTTGTTTTTCCATTATATCATATTTTAATTCTCCATCTCTCAATATATTACTAAAAAATGCTATAGGATGCTCTTCACCCTAATCATTTTTCTGCAACAAAAGTGCTGCCATAGTATGCTCTGAAGCATATGAGAATACTAAAAAATATTTCTCAAATTCTGGACTGACCATCACAGGAGCTTCCGAATTGGCCTGTTTTGTATCTTTGAAATATTTCTTGGCTTCCACCGTCCATTTGATTTCATGATCTTTTCTCAGCATATAGGTAATGTCCATCAAGATTTCGGCAAAGATAGCAATGGATCTTCTCAAGAAATTTACCCGATCAATGAAAGACTATATTTCCTTCTTACTTCTAGGTTCCTCCACCTTCAAGATGCCTTTTACCCTGTCTGGATCAATCCTGATTCCTTCCTTTGAAATAATATGCCCCGACTACTTTCCTTCTTCTAGAGAAAAAATTGACTTTCTCGGATTTAATGAGATGCCATACTTCTTGCACTTAATGAAAACCCTTTCAAAATGCATTATGTGATATTTGACCAATCGAGAATATACAGTAATATCATCCATGTAAATCACCACAAACTTGTCCCTTTCATCTGCAAAGGCAATATCCATGGCACGTTGGAAAGTGGCTCCAGCATTCATTAATCCGAACGACATCTTGGCATACATGAAGGTACCCCAAGGTGTGGTGAAACTAGTTTTTTCCTGGTCTTCAGGTAGCACCTTCACTTGATTGTAACCAAAGAACCCATCCATAGTAGATATTCTTTCTGAGCCCACCACCCTTTGTAAGATCTGGTCCATCTTCGGCAAACGGTAATTGTCCTTCAAAGAAACCCTATTCAAGTTCCTAAAATCCACACATAGTCTTATCTCCCCATTCTTCTTCCTAAAAGGAACCAAATTAGCCACCCATTTTGAAAATATCAGAGTCACAATTATTTTTGCATCAAACAACATTTTTTTCTCCTTTTCAATGATCGATACTAGCTTTGGATTGATCCTCTTGAGCTTTTGCCTAAATAGTTTTTCTCCAAGCTTGATTGGGATAGTATGATGTATGATGGAAGTATCATACTCTTTGAGGTCATCATAACTCCACGCAAACACATTCTTGTATTTCTTCATCAGGTTCACATACCCTTACTTTTCTTTAGCAGGTAATTTCTTGGACAGGTTTATATTTTTTTGGGTTATCTTCAGTGCCAATATTTTTATCTTCTACAGCGTCTTCAGAAGGTTCGACCTTCGGATCTCTGGCGACATCATTTTGGTCAAAAAGAGACTCTAAGGGGATCAAACCTCTTGGGATGTGATTTCATTTTAACTAGACTATATCCTTACCTCCCAAAGAGTCTTACAGTTTCCCTACTCCGATGGTCTCCTCCTCCTTCCCATCAGCATCTAGGAAATTCTTGGAGTCAACATCATCTTCATCTATGTAGGTATTCACAAACTCACCAGATAGTTCTAGAAACCTTTTGATTTTCATATCATCTTCGAAAATCTGCCAATATTTGGTGTTGTCTAGTATGGAGGGCCTATCCATAATGTTTACTTTGTATTTTCTCTTACCTGTAGTAGGAGTCTCAAATTTACTGGCTGCGGTTGCCAGAGAGTCTGCCACTATATTCTCATACCTAAAAATCACTTGGACCTTGTGTTTGGTGAAATAATTCCTAAACATGTCCCATACCTCATTCTGGTAAGCCCTCATTCTTGGATGCCTATTCGGGTAGCTGTCATTCACTTGATTCACTATAAGTTCCAAATCTCCAACGAATTGGACCCTTTTAGCTCCCAAATCCTTTAATGCATGTAGACCCATCAACAAAGCCTCATACTCTGCTACATTATTAGTGCATTCAAAAACCAACTTGTAAGAATAAGCTTTAGTATCTCTAATGGGGGATATTATGTACACACCTGCACCAGCACCTACTTTAGCCACCGAGCCATCAAAATACATCTTCCATAGTCCTTCATATTTTTTCTTTCTTTCCAAATCTTCTCGTTCATTTGTCTCTTCTTTCTCCTTTTTACCTTTGTGTGGCACATCAATTTTTGAGTTACAAGGAGATACATCATTGAAGAAAATATATGACCCTAGGTCTATAGCAATAGCGTAAACATGATGGATATCAGGTTGAGCCTGACTACTCATGACATAAGGTAATATTTTCTCACTGTACAGCCTTTTTTTCATTTCAAACATGGATTGTTGTGTAATACATATCCATTTGAAAGATACCCTTTAACTTTGAAGTCCAAGACCTTGACAAAAAAATACCAAACTTGGGAGGAATTTCAGCCACGACAACATCCATGACCACAGTTTTAGATGGTAATTTATTTAAGGATACCACCATGTATTTGATAAAAACCAAACATTTAACCCTTTTGGAATCAAGGGAATACAGGTCTTTATAAGGCCTGGTAATCTCCAACCCCAGACTTTCCACTACTCCTTTTGGCATCAGATTATGTAAGGCTCATGTGTGCAACACCATGCACATTTAAACTCATGTAAATGGGTGGTACTTCCTCATCCTCACTATCCACACTATCAATCTTATATCCCAATATAATAGTAGGATTGTCTTCTATCAGTTATAAAATATCTGGGTGAGCTTATCCTTGAATTATGTTCATTTTTTGTTATAGTGTCCCTATATTCTTGATTCCTTAGTAGTTCATTGAAAGGGATTGAAATCTTCAACTTAGCAAGTTCGCTTTGGAGGTTAAACATGGAAGAGGTTTTTCCTAGCTCCACAGGTGCTGCTTGTTTCAGCACCTTTACATTACCAGTTCCTTTCCCACTTCTTTAGATACAACAGGCTCCTTTTGTTTATCTTTCCCTTTTTTTGGGCTGGTTTGACTACTAGAATGCTGATTTGGATTTAACCCTTGTTTATTTATAGCGACGTCTCTACTCCTTAATTTGATCTTTCTGACATCTTCTATAGCATGCATATATCCCTTATGATATTGTTCCAATTCCTCTGTTAATGCATTATCATCTACTTGATAAAACATATTATGTTCCTCTTCAGTCAAGTAGATTTCAGAGTCTAAATTGCCAAAATGATGAATATGATCTTCGATAGACTCTGCATCGTCTTCAGCAGCTACATAGTTTTCAGGGAAAGGAGGTCGAATTTGCTGATCTTCTTTGTTCCTTGGATTCCTCTCATCCCTTTGTCTATTTGGTTGGAGCAGGGGAGGAATTGGTCTTCTAAAATTGGGATTTCTGATCGGAGGCTCATTCTGCTCTTGATTTACTGGCTGTGTTTCCACCGTTAGCTAGTCCATTAACTTCTCCATATTTTTTAGCATCATTTCAAACTTTACATCACTATATGAAGAAGTAGAAGAGGTGGGATGTATTTCTTCTCTACCTTTCCTCTTGTCAACCTCTGCTCTTGCTTTTATCATTCCACATGCCATCATATTTCCCTCTACTTCTAGGGCATTAGTGAACATGGCAGGAAGAGTGACTGATTTTCTTTCTCTTAATAATAAAGAAAAATCATTATCAAAGGAATCGACATAATGAAGCTTAGCCGCCCCGGGTTAAGGTTTAATGTCAGTAGGTATGGAGTTATAGGCTCTCATGAGTCTGCTAGAAAACTCATGGACTGACTCAAAACCTCCTTTCTTGAGATTGTTGTACTGGGACAGGACTTTCAATGGGATTTGTTTATTGTCCCATCTTTCTAGAAATATGGTTTGATAACCAACAAAACTGAGAATAGACCTAGGTGGAAAATATTTGTACCATTTCTTGGCCTCCCCAGACAAACTCTGTGTGAATAGCCTCATCTTGACGTCTTCATAATCCACTTCATCCAGGTCTACGAAGTCATCAAACTTACCCATATGGTATTTTGTTGAAACATTCCCCTCCCCATCATATAGTGAAATTATTTGGGCATAGTTTAAGGGAAGGTCGTGCAGGACTACAGGTAGGGATAATGGAGCAAATCTAGCAGTTGCCATTAGGGTCGGTCGATTAGGAGCAAGCTGGAGGTTCGGAAACTAGGTGTTCTGAAAAACAGGGACTACCTTCTCATATTTTTCCAAGGTCTCAAAGTCTAGCCACAAAGAGTCAAGAAGATAGGATTCCAGTCTACTAGGGCTAACCTCGACTCTCTTTAGGTCGGATTCAGATTTTGATTTAGTCAGTAATATTTCAACTCTAGTCCCCCATTCAGATCCTGCTATGTCACACAAATCTTGAGATGAAGATGTACCAAACAACGGAAAATCCATGTTCTCCTTATTTCTATTCCTAAGTATTCTTTCTGGATTTTCCACACTTTGCAAAGTTTTAGGATTAGGATTACCTCTCATATGGACCCTTCCAGAATCCAAGATATCTCATGTAACGCTGGTCGAAGTGAGTGTGGAGTCACCAAGGAAAATGTACAACCTTCTTGTGAATGCAGAAATTTGTATTCGCCCCCAGAAATCTCTTTCTTGAAATTTTGCAGCTACTGTCGTTCTCCCAGGGATGGTATTCAACTCGTCCTCGGCAATGGTGCAAGTTTGTTAGCACTAGAATTGAACCAAAGGTTGTAGAAGGCTCTCTCCTAGGTAACAACAGAACCACTTCCAAAGAGAGAACTGGCCTTCTTCTCTTCTGAGAGGGATCTCTCACCAAATATTAACAATGCTAGATATGTACAAATGAAAATATAAATTGTTTGTAAGATTGGTTGAAACATGACATAGAACCATTGGGTGATGGAGTCAATATGTGTAACAGAAATAAACAGAACTTATGCAGGAGATTTTAAGACAAAGGCAAGATAGCCATTCAGCCACAGTCAAATTATAATTGTGTGGTGGAAAAGAAGAACATGAACAGACCATCAACACAGAGCATTTGAGAATGAAATCTGTATTAACTTTAGAAGAAAGATTTAGTGGATATCTGAAACAACAGACATATCAAAGCATGTATGAATTCCAAACTATTATACACTTATTTCAGAGATGAAAGAAAACATAATGTGAGAGATAAACAAGAAAAAAATTCACATGAGAAAGGAAGCAGTAGACTATGACACAAACAACACATGAATCCCTGTGTAAAATGCTGACTTTGTCTCTGCAACTTCATTAAAAACTCTTGAAATCACACATTACAAAATTACATCGGTTCCAACTCTTTCTCCTTATTCAGGAGGTACATTTATAGTTTTTTGGGACTTCCCAATCCGATGTTCAGGAATCAAAATTTGTTACAACTAAAAAACAACTTCTAACAAACTCTAATGTGACGTATCTGCCACGATTTACATAAAAACTGATAAATCAAATGTGGATTGCGAGAGAAAATATGCACAAGAGTTTTTTATGTATCCATTTGGTAGGTGACAGCTGTACAAATTTATGAGAGAAGTGACCATTGGAGTGGTGTGTCCATGAAGAAAATTCACTGCATACTGTCATTGCCACCTCTATGGTTGCATTTTAAACTTGCTCAACCCATGTTTCTGAATTGACCTCCATTGGTCAGGACCATGAAAATTTGTGACTGCGATGTCAAATGCTTGCACTTTAACTTTCATAGTTTCTAGGTACGAGGTCTCGAGTGCTTTGGCACAGGCGGCTTTAAAGTCAAACAATAGTTCAAATTCACTGGCCAACTTATCGAAAATGGTCCTTCCTGAAAAGGATTGTTGCATGTCTTGAAACTTGCTATCGTCTGATCAACAACTAACCAAATGCTCCAGATACACCTTTTGAGACAATAAGGGTCCCTTCTCTTCCTAGAAGAAAGGAATCCCTATGTTTACCAGTGGATTGAATAACTGGATAACCTCCTTGACCTTGTGCTCAATAATATCTATTTTGGCTTGTACAGTGTCCAACATTCTATGTTTATTAATTACCTTTCTAGCCCCAGAGATGATCGAAACTATGTTTGGATATTGTACCAATTGTCCAGATCATCCGTCAAGGCGCTTAGGAAAGCAATGACATTTTCTGTTGCTACCATAGGTATTTTCTGCACTTCTCCTAATACCGTTGAAACATTTTTCTTGGCCTCTGTTAAAGCAATTTCCTAGTTTGCGACTAAATCTATATAAGGTCTTAACTTGTCAGCCTCTGTAATGATTTGATGCCAGATCAAATGTGTAGCCCCTTGTAAGGCCAATTTACCGATCACCTACTAGCTTAATTTGGCATTTTGTTGTGTCAATTCTTGACACTTCTCCTCTAACTTTTTCTTTTCTTCTGCTTCCTTTTCTTTTTCCTCCTCTAGCTCCTTAATCTACTACTTTAACTTAGTAATCCCTGTATCTTTTAGGCCTATTTGGGACATTTCTCTAGAAAGAGAACTGGTGTCTAGTTCTCCAGCTACACTTACGGGCTAAATTGCAACCTTTGTGCATTCTTCCTAAAGCTCTTTTTCCTTTATTGCTAGTGTAGCCTTTAATTATTTTTTGTTTTCCTTCAGAATCTTGGTATTGAATTCCCACTACCTTTCCTTTTCTTCTAGCTTTAGCAGCTTGGATTTGCAATCTGTAAGCTCAGTGTTCAATGTCTCTTTCTCTTTTTCAAATTCAGCCAACTCATCTATCTGAGCAAGCTGGGTAGAAGGGATTTTCAACTTCTTTTTCGGTATTTGGATCTCTTACTCTTTCTCGTTTAGCAATCTCTAAACCAAAACTCCCTTAGGTGTTGGTCCCTCAATTTGTACTGCCTCATTTTGAAAATTGTTAATTTGGGCCTTGAGGGATTTGTTTTCGACTCTTACCTTCCTCACAAGGTCTAGAGTTTTTTCTTTACTTGTCTCCAGCTTCGATATTTGTAGTGTGGCTTTCAACAATCTAGCATTCAAGATGTCATCAATCTCTCTGTTAAGGTGTATTATGTCAGTAGTGGGAACCTTTTCAAGGTTCACATTAACCTTTGACACTTTGTTTCCCATTGTCAAATCCAGGATGAGGGTGTGACTGGCATGCTCCCTCACAGTATTTAATGCCACATTTGGGTAGGGAAACTACATTACCTCATTATACAGCTTCAATGTCTCCTTAAAATTTTTATCAACCCTTTCTCGGTAAGAGTCTAGCCAGTCTTCCTTAGAGGCATGCCTGTTTGGAGTATGTCCATCAAACAAATATTCCTGGATTGCAGCTTGGTTGCTTCAGGATCTTCTTGTTTTTGTTTTTTCTCCATGTTTTTCTTCTTCATTTGTCCCTTTGTATTTCTCCTTTTAACCTACACTAACTGCTGCTCTTTTTCTATTTTTCTGCTTTTTGGGCATGCTGGCAGTATCTACCTCTTCAGTCTCCATAGGCCCTCGACATCCTCTTTTCATTGAACTCCCTGAATAACTGACCAACGATGAGATATTATGAGCTATTGCAACTACTTTGGATAATTCCCTTTGGGGAGAAGTTTCCCATGGCAGGGGTGAGGTAGAGCTTCATCCTATGCTGTTATCCATCGCAGTAGGGTTAGCGAAATCATCCCAATTTGTCACTTCCTTGAGTCTGAGTATTTTAGTGTGCTCAAAAGGCTTGCCATTGTGAGCCTTTCTCCTTTTGGAAATTATTTGATGTGGGTCATAATTCAAAGCCTGTTCTAGAGAAAATCCCATATCTTTGAGTAAGTGGCCAACCAATGGAAAAACAACTATACTCTTGACTGTGTATGGTCCCACTTCTTAGGGGAAAATCAGATTTGAGCTCTTCTTATAGTTCAAAAAATTTTCTTCCTCAACAGTGAGTCTTTACCTGATTAATTCCAAGGACAAAACCTTGTTAGTTAGAAAGGCTGGCGAAATGTAGGGTTGATGCACAAAACCATACAATCTTATGATTGTTCCAAATATTGTGAGGAGCCAGTCTCCTATCGTCTTGCTACGAGACAATTGTAGTATTTTCCTCATCTCAGGAAACACCCTGGGTGGCCTTTCTTGGAATAAAAGGTCATATACTTCAGCCATCAAATGGTTCATGAATTTACAGTAGTCCTTGGCCATCTCACTAGTGATCTCTAACTCAGGCACTTGTAAGTTTTCTTCGTTATAAGATATAAACATTCTCAACAAAAAGGACTGGAATTTGAATACTTTGGTGCCGTGGAAATTCGCTAACTGAGAACGAATATTCTTGGCTAGGAATTCATCAAATTTAAGACAACAGGACTGAAAATATTTCCCTGGAAATTCAGGTTTGATAGGACAGGTACTCAAAATGAACAATAGACTCAACAATGACTCTGTGACATAACCATTAGTATCTAGACCTAAAAACTAACTGGCTAAGGCTATACACCATTAAGTTTCTTCATTAAATTGGATAACGTTGATGGGGTAAGATAGGATGATGACTTCACCATTATTTTTTTAACAAGCTTGTTGGTTACAACTGGGCAGACCCGGGTTTACTTGTAATGTACCAACAATACCCCTAGCTCACTGGCCCTTTCGGCGACAGACCACAGAACGGCCTAAAGTCTCACCCGGAGTGATCTTGGATGGGTTGGCTAAAGACTCAAGTGTCCTCAACCTGGTTCTGTAGCATCCTGGTGGTTCTTATCTCTTCTTAGCCAGTGGGACCTCTCCATGTGGCTATTTCTCTCTTACTCGCTAGTTCTTATAGGGCACTAACATTTATCACATCGCAGCCTCTAAGATGATGCGCAAACTTCCTCTTCTACTTGACTCTCTACCCATGATATCTCACACCATAGCTCCTCCAATGATGCGATATCACCTTTCTTATACTGCGATATCTTCTACATTAAGACTCAATGTGACTCTCAAGGCCCAAAGGCTTTCTCTCTAGGTATGATAGCTCTATTAACCTTCAACAGGGTGTTAAACAATCTTACTTGAACATCCACGGTTCAACACACCTAACATCAACTGTACTCAACTTGCTGAACTAAGTATACTGGAATTACTTAACACAGTAACTGCTAGCTCTACTGTGTGAATCAAGCACTGATAAACGCATATGCAGAACGCTTGATACATTCAACTTGCATTTAACCTTCTATAATGCTGTAAACTGAATGAGAACATACATACATTCACTAACTAATATACAACATTCATGTAACAGATAACAGATAGCAACTAAGTAAATCACAATCACATGAAATAGTCACACAACACTGATTTTACGTGGTTCACCTCCCAGGAAGGAAGCTACGTCCACAGGAACTGGTTTTTATATTATATCTTGAGAGAGTAAACACAGTTCCGCTGCAACCTAGTATGCAGCTTGAGATCTTCTGGGTAACTCTGCGCACACAGCTGGGAGCCCTTCTCTCTTAGATCTCTTCTCCTTCTATACTGCCTTCTTACAATATACTCTTCCTCTCTCTCTCTCAATCCCTACGGATTGTTACATTCATGCTCTAGGATTCAGCTACTGGTTACAGTAAGATAACTACAGATTGAATAACAGAACCAAAGCTCGACTCTTCTACAATACAAAGTGATTATGAGCTAACAGACTAACTGACTCTCTGACTAGTTAATTGTCTAAATAGCTAAACTTTTACAATACAAGATACATGATTTTATAGGCGGCCCGAAGGTCTCACCATTACAAAACTATGGTCCTTTCCCAATAGTAACCCAAAACCCTAACTGTGAAAGTCGGCCTATCTATACTTGAATTGTCGCTTTTCGTCACACCACAGCTTTCTACAGTCTTCCACGCTTCCTGGCACTGATCATGGGTATGGGTGCCGCTTCCTCTTCTGTCCTTCATCTTCAATACCTCAGCCCATTGCTCCTTTTCCATTTATGAGGGTAGCTGAGCCCTCCTGTCTACGCCGCTGCCTTAAGTGTAGTGGTTGAGCTCTCTCTTCTCGGCTGCTCAAGTACTATTTCCTTTGACTTTCTTGTCCCGTTATAGCAACTTTTCCTATAGCTACGGGGCCCTGCTCCAACAAATCCCTCAAGAAAGCTTCTCTATTTTCGACGGTAGACTCTCTAAATAAATGTATAATATTATCCTCTCAGTACTTTTGGGATATTTGGAAAAATTCGTCTGGGATGTGAAGGTTTTTACTGACGACGGGAACTTGGACTAAACAAAGGTTATTTGATTTTGACCTATTCATAATGACTCCATTGGCAACAGATAAATTGTCTGCATACCACTCGACAAACTCAGGGAAATGGGGGGTTTTATCAATAGAGAAAAAATGGAAAAAAGATTTAAAAACACCACAGGTATCACTACCCTGGTTCTTACGGACTTCCAATTTACCCCTAGTAGCTTCAATGGTTTCCCACACCAGAATGATATCGAAAATCTTAGCGTTCTCATCCATGAGAATTTCTTCTGCACTCCGACATGCAACCTTCAGTTCTGCATTATCTCTCACATCTACCACTTCTACTTCTCCTGCTTTTTCCATTTTCAAATAGCACTAAGGGAGTATTAGGGGCATACCTTGTTTCTCTTGCACAATATTCTGTTCTGTCTGTGCTAGCACTCTGTATGCGGCCGGGGTGTTCAACGATCTCAAGGCTTTGGAAAAGACAAACCTTTCCAATTCCACATAGACCTTTTTATAGATTTTTGTACTGCGTAACTTTCATGTCCTTCCCATGCAGTTTTCACTGTGGATATTTTTCCTTGCGATCTGAGCCTTGGATATGTGAGGTCCTTTATCCAAAAGTTTTCCTCACTATTTGAATGTGTAGCTTAATCTGCGAAATTCAACCTCCGCCGTTGATCTCCAACTTCTTTTGATCGAGGTCGTTCACGTCAAAAAAATTTAACTTTCTACATATTCTTCCTTTCCTGGTCTGGTGAGTGAGTTTACCTCATGGTATGCCTCTTATTTGTCGATTAAGATCGACCTCTCCTTGCGTCCTTCGATCTGAGTGGACCCTGCCAGTTTTTGTGATTTGAGATCCTGACCCCATTTGCGCTAGTTCAGATCGCGAAATAAACCATGACCGCAGATCTATCTCTGCCTTCGTAGTGACCGTTGATCTTTGCAGTCGGTACTACTTTTCATGGTTTGAAATCATGACTATATCCTTACTAGTCTGAGATGCAAAATCATCTATGGCCGTGGATCTGCTCATACTCCTATCTCGATCATCTGTTGTCTCCACTCTTTATTGTCTTTCACGATTTGGAAAAGTGGCTTTAGTCGAGCATGTTTTCTACGCGAAATGCTTCGGTGTCATTGATTTGTCTTTAGATTGATCTCAACCTTTTATTATGGCTCCCATTTAACACACTTAGCACATCTGACATCCACACTTCACCTTGCATCTATGATCTGCGAAATGCCTTTCCACCGTTAATCTTTATTATCATGGATCACGGTCGTCAATTTACACTGTCTTTTACCTCATTTCTGCCACTGCTTGTCCTAGGGGCAGAATTCCATTTCATAGATGCCTTCACAACACCTCTTTGATAGGGTCCTTTCCCCACATCTCTCTCATAATCGAAAATTTTGAATATGGTGCTAATAGATATGATAGGTGAAGGATTTGTGAGAACACGTTATCACTTCAAGGAAATATTTTACTAATAGGGTATATTCATCAACTTAGCTCATCATGTAGCACATCAATACTTTGATTCATATTCAAATGAATCTCAACATGGTTGCGGACCAATACAAAGTAGATCCATGTGAGGAAAAAACAACCATGGCTACTGGAATATAGCATAGATCCATGTGAATAAGACTCAAACTTAGACATAGCTACCACAAATACAATGTAGATCTATGTCATACCAACACAAATTTGAGCACAACCACGACCATACAAATGTGGATCCATGCTAAGATTCATATAAATACTCCATCAAAACCTAGGGAAAGCAATGAATGCTTAACAAATACCGATGGTCTTCAAATCATCTTAAACAAAGTACGATTCTATCAATGTGATTACAATGTCTTGATGTCGAACATCATAGAAACCACTTGATTACTGGTCAATGATGAAAACCATTAACAAGTGCGAGGGAGATCACCATTGATGTCGATGATTCCCAAGGTACCCTAGTACAATCTACCGAATGTGAATAGATGATTTGATGTTGAACATCTGATTGAATATTTCAATCAAAGGTCAATGGTATAAACCTATGTCGAAAGCGAGAGGATCTACCATTGATGCATACAGATATCAATGTACTACTTTGTTTCTAAGACTAATTCTTGGATGCTCAGCTGAAGTCGATAGGAATAGTCTCGTCAAAGGAGGGCCATGAAGAATCCCAAATCAATGACATGAAACTCAAATCAAAGTTTTGGAATTTGAGTATGATGTAACCATAGGACTAGCTCAAAGGTAACTGACACAAAGGTATTTTTGACTGTAGAAGAAAATTATCAACATGATTTTCCTTTGAACATAAGAAAACACAACCGAAGACTTGAAAACATTGACTTGACAAGGAAGATACCAAGGCATAATGTGACAATGGACGATGCATTCTTTGAAAAAATCAAAGGAGAAAAATGACTCATGAAAGTGGACCGACTCGGAATCAAGATGAATACCTAATTGGATGAATGAAATGCAAACAAGTGTCATGTTAAAAGGTGACTACAAACTGCCATTATTGAAAATGAAATATCATTCCCTTCCCTTACTTTTTTCATCATGATTGATGAGTGCCTCTTTCCATTTTTACGAGTTCAAAGAGGGAAAAAAACACTCATTGTAGCTTATCATAAGATAATTCCATTCTCACATTTTTTATGAACCTGAGAAAGGAGGGGTTCATTTCCAAAAGAGGGTCTCTCACTGTTTAGTTTAACGATTCCATTGAAATTAAACTTGGTATCGTTCACGTTTAGAGATTTTGAATGAAACAGAAGAAGAATCCAAAAGGTCCTTTTTCATATGATTTAGTCTTCGAGGCCCAAAAAATCATAAAATAATACCTTAGATAATTCTTCTAGTCAATGACCATAGTATTCCTTTTTCATAATGTAGTCAATCCAAATCAAAAAAGGGGTAAACTATCATCAGAATGACGAC
This sequence comes from Pseudotsuga menziesii, assembly GCA_001517045.1. Lineage (NCBI taxonomy): Eukaryota > Viridiplantae > Streptophyta > Pinopsida > Pinales > Pinaceae > Pseudotsuga > Pseudotsuga menziesii. The sequence goes on from LPNX010822700.1 coordinate 188,291, forward strand.
TCTTGAGTCTTCAGGTCCTTTTACGAGTGTGAAGAATACAAGATCACTCGATGATCTTTTCATATTTTAGGAGTCCGAAAAGATCTTAAAGAAGACTCCATTAAGGTTTTCTTTTCATGAAAATGATTTTAACGAGCTTGAAAAAGAAATAAAATTTGACTCAGAAATTTAGTACTAGGTTTAGCGAGCACGAGTTATAGTTCAAAAATAGTGCTCAGGAACTTTTTCTGTTTTGTTCGAGGATGAAAAAGTAAAAAAAAAACTCATTACATAACCACAAATTCAGTTTCTCCATATCCTCCAAAGTCCAAATGACCATTAGAATCCAAAAACATTAAAAACTATGCTTTATAAACTATTTGAGAGTAAATATTTGATAAAATAATAAAAATAAAGAAATAAAACCCAAAAATAGTTTAATAAAAGCCGGTAAATAGTAAAGAGACTTACAATTTTCACTTTTACCATTTTGAGAGAATTTTAGGGCCATTTGTGTGCATATTTCAACTGAGGATTGCGAAGCCATTTGTGCGCCATTTTCAGAATTATCAGCACCAGGTAAATCCTAAACTAATTTCCTGTCTTTTGCGGTTTCCTTTTTTAATTCCATGCTAGTTTTAGGGTTTTTGGGGCATTTAACCAAAGGAAAAATGCACCCACTAGGTAACTCACTTCTCCCTTTTGGGACAGGTGGTGTCCACGTAACACTGCGCATTTTCCTAAAGAAAAGCACGGTGACACCACTCTGTCTCAAATGGAGATAGGAGGTGCCATAAACTACCCTAGAAGGCGCTAAATATGGGCCGAAACAAGAATTTTTAAGTATTTCTAATGGTTGATTTTGTGTTCTAATACTTCATTTTCAACTTTTGGCAGGATATCTTCATCCAATATGGTCATCTAGAAGGAAATAGAACATGAATTGGATGATATACGAGACAAGAATGATGATGGAATTGTAGATTCTTTGCATGGGTGTGGGCTTGTGAAATTCTTTAATGTACCCAGCATGACATCACAAGTGAAGTTATTGGAGTATATTGCTAGGACATGGAACCATGAACAACAATACTTTGAGGTGGGGGCTCATGTTTTGACATTGGAAGTAGAGGATATCTACTTCCTTACAGGTATATCACAACGAGGAGCACCCATTTCACTGATAGTTCCTCGTAGAGGAGATTTCACTACACAAGGTCTCATTAATAGTTACTTCTTCCCAGGTACCCAAATGTGAGAGAAGAAAATCCTGATCAAGGCTGTTGGAGATCTATCTTTGCACACAGTACTTTTCACCATGCAGTGCATCTTGGGGAGGCAAGGGGCTCACCAAGATTCACACACACATATTCTCTATTCCATAGAGGCAATGGAGCTCATGGTTTTCAACTAGGAGGAAGCCCTACTTATCACTCTAAAGGAAAAAATGACTAAATGTCAGTGAGGAGAGCTGAAGTAGTTCGGCTATGACAGTATCTTAGTGTATTTTTTCTTTGAGAGGGTTCCCCATCTAAGGTCACAAGTTTCTTTGATTGAGTTGAGGAAATGGGACCCTCGTATGCTGCGTTGGGTAGAGATCATGGCCCTCCATCATGGTGGAGGCTCCAGGGTGAAGTATGGGACCAAGTTCTTGATGTTGTTAAATGATCAGCTCCTCATAATTAAGGACTACGTGTATGCCAGTACCAATTTCCGAGGAGATCTCGATCTAGCCCTACCAGCAGATTCCTAGTGGGGGGACATGGGTAAGTGAGATACTAAGACATTGATGTTTTTATATTTTATATTTTTATTATTTTTATGTATGTTAATGAGACTTACTCTTTTCATGCAGATGTGGGACATGCACGACCTGGGGGTTCATCTCCCATTGGCAGGAGAGCAGGGGCCCAGTTTGTTCACAGAGGAGATGATAAGATGACCGAGTTGGAGGAGAACCTCAACTGGTTGACATTGGATATCCTAGATATCACTGTATATGACCTCCCTAGGAGGTATCAAAGATACACTAAGGGAGTGTCAGACCATTTTGTATGCTTTCTACGTAGGGTGGAAAGGGCTTCCATGTGTTATCACAAGCACCATTAGATCCCACATGATGTAGAAACTAGAAGTTATCTAGCTTCAGTATTTTTTGTTATTTTATATATTTTAAATCCAACGTGCTTCAGTCAAGATCTCGGGATTTTTTTGTTGTAAAAACACACTTTTGATACACACACACACACACATAGAATTATTGATGACCTATATTTTTTAATTACGGAATTATTTTTATATGAGTTATATGTCTTTTTATTGTTTATGTATATTTAAAATGAACCATGTCTTTTTCTTATCAAATGTTATGAATGTTCAATGTACCAATCCAACACATAATTGGCCAATGAATCTGCAACTGTGTTACAAGATTTAGGAACATGTCTATAAGTAATAGTTTCAAATGACCTTTCCAACAAATGTACTCTATAACAGAGATAAAGAAGTACCAAGTTTCAAATGTCATAGACGTGATTTAAATGAGAAACCACTAGTTGAGAGTCCATGAAGACTACCAAATGATAAACATCACACAAAGCAGCTTCGGTTAAAAAACCTATCACCACATGATACTCAGAAATGTTATTGGTAGCTGAACCTATACAAACCACACCTGAACTAACTAGGTCATGAGCTTGGGAATATAATACCCAGGAGGCTCAAGCAATGTTTAGGGTGTGATGACAAGCACCATCAGCAAAAATATAGAAGGACATCTGATATGATGAATAAAATCATGGGATAAAAAGTATTGACAATAACTAAAAACCATATTAAATTAAAAAAAAACACACTAAAATCCCAAAAAAATGTACATATATACAAGGTACTACTACAAAATATGTATGAAGAATAGTACCTTTTTAGGTACAACCCATTATGAGGTTTCCCGGAAGGTATTCCGTCATAATCAAAAAGATCATAAGCCTTTTTTTCTAATACTTTACGTATGATAAAAGGTGAATACCACATATATTCAAGCTTCCCCTTCCCAAGTTTTTCATGTTTTTGAACGTAGGTCGAAACCAGATCTCCTTCATTAGAAACACGAGGTTGAATTGATTTATCATATTGAGCCTTGACCAGTTTTTTATGTGACTCATTAGCTAAGGAGACATCCTGATGAGTCTCATAGAGGTTCAAAAGATAAAGAAAACATTCTTCTTCGGTATAAGTTTTAGGTAGAAGCTCTACTGCAAGCTTCAGTGATGAAATTTCACATTCAATAGGTAGGACAATTTCCATTCCGTAGACCAACTAGTAAAACTAGTAGTTGTTTTGACTGAAGTTCTGTAAGCCCATAGTGTGGAGAAAAGAGTTAACTTCCAATTGGATTTTTGATCTCCAACCATCCTACAAAGCATAGTATTCAATATTTTGTTAATGCCTTCAACCCGGCCATTAGCTTGTGGGTAGTAGGGGGTTGAGTTTTCATGGTGAAAACCCAACTTGATACTCAGTTCAACCATCATCTGATTATAGAAATGAGACCCATTATCAGTTACTATGGCTTGTGGAACTCCAAACATAGCTATGACATGATTAAATAGAAAGAGCTCGACTGTCTTACCATCCTCTGCATATGTAGGCATTGCCTCAGCCCATTTTGTGAAACAATCCATGACTACGATGATGTAAACATGCCCCCCGACTGAGATAGGATTACAATGCACAAATGTAATCCCCCATTTGGAAAAAGGACCAATGACAATGACAAGGTGTAACTAAGCATGGTGGGTTCACATTTTTGGATAGAAAAGCTATCAAGGTGGGAATTTTTTAACTACCTCATGACAATCTTTAAATATTGAGAGCCAAAAATACCCATCGTAAAGGATTTTTTGAGCTGTAGCCATCCCAGAAAAATGACCACCACATGATACAAAGTGGAAGCCATTCATGATGTGTTCAACCTCGTCATGAGTAAGACATCGTCGAAGAATATATTCAATACCACGCCGGTATAAAGTGTCATTGAGAATGGGTTAATAATTCAAGTGGTGATGGATACATCAGCGATCACCATGGGACAGATTGGGATGGAATATTTGGGTTTGAGATATATAATCACATATCCATACCACATATTAGTCGTGCTTATTAGGAACAAGAATTCACTTGGAAATGAATCATTGGGCTCAGTATCCATGAAAGCACGGGGAAAGTCACACATCAACTCCGTGAAGACGAGAGAATTCTTGGAAGTGGTATTGACAAACTGAATATCAAATTCCTATAGGATGACAATCCAATGCGATTATTTCCCCCCAGTACCTAACGGGTGAGAATATAGTACATAGGGTTTTGATCTGAAAGTACAGTAGTGGTGCATAGTAACATGTAGTGACATAAACATTGCACAACGATGACCATATCCAAAGCTAGATTCTCCACATGTGAGTGATGGGTTTTAGAGTCAATAAGACTCTTATTGAGGCAATATATCACATGTTCTTGGCCATTTATATCTTCCTACACTAATTCCATGCCAATGGTAGTAGTGGAGGAGACAATGTAAAGAAGAAAACATTTTGAATAATTTGGGGGGTGTTGGACCCAGAAATGACCCATTTTTGACCACCCTTACCTACCTCTTTTTGCCTCATCCTACTCTATTATGTATACTAAACAAATGTTTTTCCTTCACTTGGTCCCTCAATTCATACAGGTATGGTTAATCATTGTCTTATTTTATTAATGCATAGGATTGTTGTAATCAGGGATTTACATCTTAAATTATGATAACATATGGTGGTTTTATAAAGATAATTCGAGATGTAAAGGATACAGGTGTAGCGGGCCGAAAATTCCAAGAGAGGGATGAAAATTCATTGCTGAGATGATCACCATCCATTCCATCATTGCCAAAGAACAAGGTCCAAGGGTATTATTCCACACAAGCTGTACAAAGGTAGTTCCAATAGGCTGCAACAGATTCGGAGGCAATAGTGGATCGCTGCTAAAAAATAGCTGCAATTCATGGAGTATCTTCTCGATTGGTCATGATCATTATTTCTGGCTCGAGTAATAGCTTTCCTATATCTTCTGCTCTCATCTTGCCACGTCTATAACAACTCATCGTAATTAGGGCATCCTAAAGATCATAGATCTTCATGGCTGCCCGATAATAGTGGGAAAATGTTATGATTGTAATTGTATAAATACTGGGAACTATTTGGATCCAGGGGTTGAAAAATTAATCAAATTATTATATTAGCTGTGATTGAGGTTGTGTGCTCATCTTCCATTTTAATACAAGGAGTTTGATTCTTCAGTTCTTGGAGTTATAACATGTGTTACTCCCAGCATCTCTATGTGAAGGTTGGGCCCACCTTCTCACGGGGATTGCTGAGTTAATTAGGTATTTTATTTATTCTGTTGTGTGGTTGGATTTTGTGATAATTTCCTTTATTTACAGTGAGCTGCAACAATCATCAATTTGTTGTGTGTCAAATGAATAATCAGTAATTGCAGCTTCTGTAAAATGCAGTGGTGTGGTGTAACAGTCAACTGTATAGGTTAACTTTCTTTTATGCAACTGTGTGATAGCTGTCACAGACCTGTTTATCCCTAGTTCTTTCAATCGTTGTTTTATTTAGATCTTTGCAATTTGTTTCTTCACATTTGTAATTGCAGAATCTAATTCCTATACTTTGAATTTCTAGAATAAGCTGAATTCAGATACTTGAGATGGTTTGGTAATTAAGGATTTAAATTTTTGGAAAAGTAATATAGATTTTATTTCCTGAATCTTTTAATTCTAGATTAAGGATTGTAAGAAGGTACTTGTGATTGCATTCTTAAGAAGGTAAACTAGATTAAGTAGATTATGGGATGAGTCCGGCTGAACAGGAAAGTAAGGTCATTCATTTACAGCATCAACTACTTAGTGTTTAAAGCATATACCATGCACATTATCATTTAAATAAGAGACTTCCTTGGGTTGACAATTTATATTGAACACTTTGTATGTTGGCTTTAATTAACTTGCATACAGGGTGCCCAACATTTTGGCGCCATTGCCGGGGAGGATAAGTATTAGACACCATAGTAGTTGCATCCAGTAATTATACTTATTCATTCTTCTTTAGTTTTTAATTTTGCATGTTTTGGGTTGCATGAATACAAGAAGGGTACAGTGTAACCATCTTATAAATCCCAGATCCCCACAGAACACTAACATTGCAGGTGGTCAAGATCATGGGTGAAATCCAGCATTGGGAAGAAGAACATTCATTGACGACCTAGTTCATAGGACCAATTCTTCTATTGGGGCTCACTATCAGGAAACATCTATTAGAAGAAGCCCATTCACCCTTGGAGTGGAAGCATCAATATCTACAGTGGAGAACAAACAAGGAGCTACAACACCCTCGGATATCCCTACGGAGGAAGACAATGTTAGTACTGCGGGATCAGCTGACTGAGATTTGATTGATCACATTAATAGGAAGGTTGTGACTACAGAGGAGTGGACACAATTCCATAAAAAATTCAACGATCAGTGGAAGGATGAAGAGGATAAAACAGAGGAAGATATGAGCAACAGACGTGATCTAGAAGATCACGAAGAAGCAATGGGAGAAAAAAATCATCACGAGGGTAATTCCTCGCCTGAAGGGATAGTTGCTACACTTCAGTTCCCAATTCAATAGCTAGAAGGGATAGCCCCCATGAAAAATATATCGCCATCGATGTTGCCTCTCTTTTATGGAAAAGTGATAGAGGATTCAAATGAATTTCTTTTTGAATTTGACATCCTCCATTGTAGCTACAACTACACCACCAATGCACAAGAAAATGAAAATTTTTCCTGCCACTCTGAAGGGAAATGTATTACGTTGGTTTATGAGCCTCAGAGGAGGAACTAGCACTACCTGGGACAAGATGAAACAGGTGTTCCTAGAGAAATATCAGGAGTATTGCAATACCAAGGACAAGAGAGAAGAACTGTTTAAAATGGTATCGAGGGATGATGAAAATCTGGAATATTTTGTTGAAATGCTTTTATATAATGTGCAGAGAGCTGGATAGAGTAATATGGGGTTATATGTGCTCAACATAATCCTACTTCGTGGGATTAGGGATGGTTTCCTAGACATGTTAAACCTGTTAGGAAAGGGGGATATCTCTAAGGAGTCCTTTGAAAAGATCATTGAACTATGCAAAATATATTCCAGGGGATCTTCCAGGAATAAAAAATGGGACAAATGAGACAAATTACAATGTGATGTCTTTGACAGAACAAAAAATTCATCTAATGGAGGATCCACTCGGGAAGAATTAGGCAATCTCCTTGAAAATTTCAAGACAGAAATGATGAGCTCCATCTCCTCGAAAATAGATGTCCTAAGGGAGAAACAAAAACAAGCAGTAGAGGGTCTCACACTTGGCGTATTATTCCCTAAATGCAGGAAGTACCACCCTCTGAAGGAGTTCCCGCTCGACAAGGTAGAAGTGTGTCAGCTGTGCGAGCTAAACCATGACACAAAATAATGCCATTCACTACCTCAAGTGAAGGCAGTTTTGTAGGAATCAACTCCTGATGTGGAACCAGCTTACTTTATTGCACAGAAAAAGTCCTGGAAGCCTCGAAATCAAGGTATGACTCCCAACTTGTTTCCATTTTCATATAATATGAATAATTGGAATAATATGTAGCACATGAATACACAATTCCCTTCATCTTATTCTAACCCTCAATGGTGCTGCTCTCAACCTCCAATGCAAAATTTTAACTCCTAGAACCCCTGGACACAACCACCAAACCAACAAAATTCTTGGTCTCCTGGATGGAGGAACTTCCATCCAGGGAACCAGTTTCCCCATAACCAACCTTCTCAACATCTTCCACATTAAACATTTCCTCATCAACCATACCCTCCTCAACAATATCCTTAGTCTTATCAGCAGTCGTAGTTGCAAATATAGAATAATGTTGTCCCCAATATGTCGATACGACCACAACTTCCCGCTCAACCTAACCCTAACCCAAATAATAAAATAGTCCATTACTTGGAGACTGCCAACATGCTCACTTACTCCATTACTCCTGTACCCTGTAACGATATCCGCTTACGATCAAGGAGGGTAGGGGAGCCTTTGATCATTGAGGATGTTCCATCCTCTGTGCATGAAGAAAGGATTAAACTACAGTATTTATCCAATACAATGACCCCCATCATGGAAGAAGCTGAACATCCTACTAATATGCCGGTTGAAACACAAAAAGACACATTTATCAACACATAGCCCACACAATTGATTAGGGAACCACCATACCCTGAAATATTAATGTTACTGAAGGTAGTGGGACAACCTAAATTTAACCTCTTAGGAGAGTTGAAAAATATTTATGTTAAAATCCCACTTCTTTAGGCCCTTCAAGACATGCCTATCTATGCCATAACCATTTGGGATCTATGTACAAGGAAACCAGGAAGAAAACTCAGAGATCCTCCCACTGTTCATGTCATAGGAAAATTATCTAAATTAATAATGGGAAAAATCATCTTGGCCAAATACGATGATCCCAGGAATCCCACTGTCACTATGCATATTGGGAGCATACAAATACCCAACGTATCTATAGACTTAGGAGCATAAATTAACATCATGACCATTAAAACTATAAGAAAACTTGGGCTCACTAATCTCAGGCCAAATCCTACCGTTTTAGAACTGGCAGATAGATCCACTATTAAACCTAAAGGATCTTGGATGATCTCGTTATCTTAGTTGATTCTTGGGAGTATCCTTTTGACTTCTTGGTTTTACAACTTAATTCGTAGCTAGGAGGACACCCATTGATCCTAGGAATGCCTTGGTTAGCTATAGATGATGCTTGCATCAATTGTTGATCTGGGTCTATGACTATATCAGATGGAACCGAGATAAAGAACCTCACTCTCTATCCTCCATCTCGGCCAAGCTTAGAAGTTGAAACTCCGTTATGGATGGAGCTAGAGGAAGAAGAGGGTGTTCAACCAGTATTAACGATAGTGAAGGCCTTGACTTTTAAAGATGAAATTGAAGACGATGCCATTAATAATTTCATCAGTGAACCCAATTCTATTAATAAGAAATTTTATCAGATCCTGAATGCTACTCTAGGTGAAGAGGAACAAGAAAGTATCACAGAGGATACATTAGTCAGTGATACTCACATAGTTCTAGTGTTGAAAAATTCAAAAACTGTTCCTATCGAGCTAGAGTCTGGAAAAACCCTGAATATCAATTCCATCCTTTCCCCAAATGAACAGGAACACCTAATCATTCTCTTAAAAAAACACAAGGGGGAATTTTCCTAGGAGTATACAGACATGAGGGGCATCCCTTCTAATCTGTGCACCCATCACATTTATATCAAAAGTGACTCCTGGCCTGTGTGCCAGCCTCAACGACGAATACACCCCAATCTTAGGGACATAATGAAGGAAGAAATTTAGAAACTCTTGGAAGCATGATTCATATGTCCCATTTCAGACAGCAAGTGGGTGTCTCCACTCGTGATAGTACCCAAGAAGAATGGTAAATGGAGAGTTTGTGTGGACTATAGAGAGATGAACAAGGAAACACAGAAAAATCACTTTCCCATGCCTGTCATTGATCAAATACTCGACACCTTGTTCAAGAAGAAGCTTTTCTCCTTCCTAGATGGGTTTAGTGGGTAAAATCAAATCTAGATTTCTCCTGAAGACCAAGATAAAACTACCTTCACCTATCCCTGGGGAAATTTTGCATACAGAGTGCTTCCCTTTGGTTTATGCAATGCACTAGCCACATTTCAAAGAGTTGTGATTGGCATCTTTTCAGAATTAGTTAATGATAGTATGGAAATTTTCATGGATGATTTTACTCCTTATCGAAAATACCTTGAAGAAGCATTGAAAAAATTGGAAAAGGTTTTAACTCGCTGTGAATAGACCTAGCTATATTTGAGCACTGAAAAGTTCCATATGATGATGAGTGAAGGAGTACTGTTGGGGCATTCTATCTTTGCTGATGGCATCTAGGTAGACCCCTCTAAAATCAAGGTAATAAAAAATATACCTACTCCTATAACTCAGAAATAAGTGCAAAGTTTCTTAGGCCATGCTGGATATTATAGAAAATTTATAGAAAATTTTTCCAAACTTGCCTCTCCTTTGTTTTCATTGTTAATGAAGGATGTGCAATTTATTTGGAATGAGGCATGCCAGACATCATTTGTTAAACTTATGGAGAATATTTCCACAACTCCCATCTTAAGAGGGCCCAATTGGACCCTGCCTTTTCACATTTCTTCAAATGCCTCTGACACTGCCATTGGAGCAGTTTTAGGACAACAAGATGGTCAAGCACCTTATGCAGTTTATTATATTAGAAGAAACCTAGCCCCTGCTGAAATTAATTATACTGTTACCAAGAATGATTTTTTAGCCATTGTTTACTCCATTAACAAATTCCAACATGATATCACTGGATATCCTACCTTTGTGCACACTGACCACTCGTCCATCAAATATATAATGAATAAACCTATTACAAATTCTCGGGTAACTAGATGGATGTTATTGCTACAAGAATTTGATATCACCATTATAGACAGACCTGGAAAATAAAATGTTGTCACTGATTTTTTATCTCGTTTTACTAACAGTGATGATAATTTGCCTGTTGAGGACTCTTTTCCAGATGAACACTTATTTGTAGTTTCAGCTCACTCCCCTTGGTATGCAGATATCGCTAACTACTTGGCTGCATGGAAGTTTCTGGCACATTTGTCCAAAAGAGAAAAGAGAAAAAATATTCAACAAAGTGCCAGGTATCGTTGGATAGACGGTCATCTCTTCTACATAGGCCCTAATATTGATATTAGAAGATGTGTAAGAGAAGATGAAATATTCCATATTTTGAAGGCCTACCATGACGAGCCTTGTGGGGGACATTTGCAGACAGGAGGACAGGACACAAAGCACTAAGAATGGGATACTATTGGCCGATCCTTTTCAGGGATGCAAAAAGGTATGTCCAGTCTTATGACAGCTGCCAGAGGATGGCCCAACCTAATAGATTGGATCAAATGCCTCTTCAACCACAACTAGTGGTTGAACCTTTTGACAGATGGGCCTTAGATTTTGTTGGTCCTATCAGCCCTAATTCTAGGTAGAAATCCTACATCTTGGTTTGTACTAACTACAAGATGAAATGGGTAGAAATTGTGGCTTTGGTGAAATCCAATGACCAGGTTGTGATCAATTTCCTGTACGGTGAAATATTTACCCGTTTCGGAGTACCCAAGGAAGTGGTTACAGATGGAGGACCTCAGTTTGTATCACATCAATTCGAAGCTCTACTATGGAAGTACCATATTCAACACCTAATAGCTTCACCATACCATCCCTAGGACAATGGCTAGTAGAAAGCACTAACAAATTTATTGAAGCCATCCTTACCAAAATGGTCAAGAGCCATCATAGAGATTGGGCTGATAAACTTCTGAAAGCATTGTGGGCATATCGTACCACTTGGAGCAATACTATAGGTTTCTCTCCTTATGACTTGGTGTATGAGAAAAGTGATGTCTTCCTCATTGAATTTGAAATCAAGACTTTGAAGACAACTACGAAGGTAAACTTAGATGTGACCAAATCCCAGAAGAGAAGATTGAATCAGTTGAATGAATTTGATGAGAACCATTTAGCTACTATGGATCAAATAGTATTAATCCAGCAACATAGATCCAATTGGCACAACCAATTCATCAAAAAGAAAGTCTTCTGCGAAGGAGACTGGGAATTATTATACCATTCAAGATTCAAGAGGGACTTCAAGGGTAAGTTACGCACAAGATTGTTGGGCCCATGCCTGATAGACAGAGTATTTTATAATGGTACAATACACCTAGTAACCATTGATGAGAATCGTGCACCATTATTTGCTAATGGTCACAGGTTGCGACTGTACCATAAGACCATTTCAAAAGACGCATTCACTTCACAGATTGCAGCTGATCTGGAATACCAGTTAGAACAAGGGAAGGAATCTTTCTCTGCCCCTTTCAATACTTAGATAATCGCTATAAATCTTATATAAAATTTTAAATAAATTGATATTTTTACCATTATTTTTATCTTTTTCTATTGCACTTGATCTGGTTTTTACAAAAAATAAAATGTGCAGGGAAGCGCCTAAGGTGCAATGGTCATTATCGGGCCCTATCGACCAGGGTCGTCCTTCTATAACTTCCTGCATCAGAAGAAAATTCCTTGAACAAATCTGTTGCAGCTGCAACACTGTAATACTTTGCCTATTTTTCTGATTTTTTTGCAGTCGCAACACCATAAAATACCTCCCTTTACCGCATTCTACGCAGCTGCAACACCGTCCCCTGTTGCCTATTTTTCTATTTTTCTATAGCTGCAACACCATAAAATCCCTCCCTTTATCCCATTTTGTGCAGTTGCAACATTGTAAACTCCCTCCCTTTATCCCATTGCGCACAGCTACAACATCATCAAATCGTTCCCTATTTTGCCCCTTTTTTGCAGCTACAACATCGTCAACTCCTTCCCTTTACCCCATTCCACACAGCTGTAACACCATAACTTAATGCCTTTTTCCGATTTCGGAAGCTCTGACAGCATTCCACTTTTCTCCATTTTTACCTTTTTCGGGAGGTACGACACAGTTCCATTTTTACTATGTTACCTTTTTCGGCAACTGTGACTCTGCCAAAACGGGCTAATTTTTCTATACTTCATGACTGCGAATCTACCAAACTACTTGATTTCTCTATGGTCTGCAGATGTGACTCCTCCAATATTGGTAGAATTATTTGCAACCTTGGTTAGTGACTCCTCCAGATCTAGCCCCAATTCCTGATGTCGGTGATTCCGATTTATTTCATATCATCCATTATGTTTCTAACAAGATTGACACGATGGTTTTGGTCCATTGGCAGAAAAGGTCATTACAACATGCCTACAATAATGATTAAATTTAAATGGCTACACTTCACATGCTCTACTATTTTCCATAGGTCACTATTCATCGCATATTTTCAAAGGTATGGTTCTGATTATTTACTTGACTAAGCATTAACTAGATTTGACAACATTAATCATACCTTCCTTTCTGTGCCCATTATTACACCTGCATACCATTAAATTTCCACTCGTACGACTTAATGGCCATTTATGTTACTTGATAACCACCACCTTTCCTAATTTGGGATAAAATTCCAAACATTTCCATGCTCTGAAAGTTTCTGAATTTACCCAACTCTACTCTTAGCTGTTCATGCATACTCTGTGCTTTAACCTCCATTGTTGGGACCTGTAATATATCGGATTGAGAAACAATTCTGAATTCAAACAAACATGGGTATCCCATCTTATCATGAACCTCCAAATACGTGAGAACTGAGAAGAAATTCTGAAGTTTTTGCTATTTTTGAAGCTGCAGGCTGGACTGAATTATTCCAATGCCTAAATGGGTTTCATTACAAGACAGCTCTACAATTTGCCTTAAATATTACAGACATCCACTCATAGGTTTGGGGGTTACGTATGGAAATATTTGAAGCAATATTGGCTAAGGTGACTGGCCTTCCTTAGGTGGGAAGAACTTGGTTTGGTCGAAGAACCCCCAATGCTACTACAGTACAAGATTTTCTGATAGAGGGGGAGCACATTTGTCAGTCAAGGAGAGGGATAGAGTTACATTCACTACCTTTGCCATGGGATCAAGTAGCATTTTTCCTCAAGAATTATATCACCTATGAAGGTAGGTATCAAATGGTTTATTACTCTGAATTTCCTCTATTATCTCATCTCCGTCATAGGGCCTTACTGAACATTCCATTTTATCTACTCAATGATCTACACCATATGGTGGGGTTTGTTAGAACAACCAAGCATCCAAACTCCTCCCTTACTCACCATGGCCTAATCAAATTAATAATTTTACGGGCCTTAGCTCAATGAAACCAAACCTGGGAGCAATTCACAAGTCAAATTCAGATAAACCAAGAACCCGCCCTTTTGCCTAGCGTTCCAATAGAAGAAGAAGTAGACGTACATGTACTCGTGGGGCCTATTCAAAACCAAGAGGAGCCTTCCAATGCACAGTTGGGGGGAAATGAAGAGAAACAAGAGGTTCAGAATCCCTCCAATTTAGTTGTGGGGGGGGGGGGAATGAGACTAGATTGGATGATCAGTCAGATGACCAAGCAGAAGAATTAGAGGAAAATGCTTGAGAAAACCCTGTAGAGAGATTAAATAATATGGAAGATCTGACAGCAGAGGTTGAAACTGGAGTAGCATTAGATGCTGCGACAGCTATCGCTGAGGATGTTAAAGCCATGATAACAGAAAAAAACATGGAGGTGTTGACCATTGAATCTTTCCCTGAATGGGGAGGAACTCTGATTGAGGAAGAATACGAAAACATTGATACAGAGGATATCCCTTCCACATCAGCTGCAAATATGGAGATTTTGACACCATAGAGGAAAAGGAGGAGATCAAAAGAAGAAATACATGCATCACCACCAATAAGATGAAAAATAACTAGGTTAGTTACAGCAGCTGAAGCAACACGGGAAAGATGGGCAACCATAGAAGCATAGATTGAATTCCCCATTTTGAGACCCAAAGAAAATAATGCCCCATAGGAACCAGCTGCAGAAGAACCTCAAATTGAGGGACTTCTGTATGAAAATGGTCTATTAAAGGAGGAAGTACAATCACTTCGAAAAGAACTAGAAAATTGGAAGGAAGCATGCAGGAAACAAGTGGAAAGGAAGTTGCACACACTGGTTGAAGCTGCAGACCAATTAAAAGGATCAGCTCCTGCTAAGGATGGTGAGGAGGAGGAAAGAGTGGTATACCCTATGTGTGGAGAAATATTTAACCAATCGGGCTACAAAGTCATAGTTTGTGCCTTTGTGACACAACAACCCATACCTACAACTGTGGAAGAAAAAGGACAACCTGATTGGAAGGATGGTGAAGCTCCCCATGAGAAACTCCAGCAAGGGGAAGTAGCAGATAAATAGGGTGCTGATACACAAGAACTAGAATCTCTGAATATTCTTGTTGAAGTTTCCACCCACATTGGGGCAGGTGAACGAGAGGATGAAATTATTCCTGATTTTGTTGAAGAAGTCTGTGCCGTGACTCCTGAACCTTCTCAGGGAACAGAACTAATAGAGATGGAACCTCAACAGCAGAATGAGGATGAGGTTGAACAGGGTGCTGATACATAAGAACCAACATCCTTAAATATTCTTGTTGAAGTTGCCACCCAAATGGGGGAGGATGAACCAAAGATTGAAAATATTCTAGAATTTAACGAAGAAGTTTGTGCCGTGACTCTTGAACCATCTCATGACATAGAGTTAATATAAATGGAACTCCAACAGCAGGAAAATGACGAAGTTAACCAGGGTGTTTCTACACAAGAACCAACATCCCTAGAAATTTATGTGGAGACTCTCAGGCTGCAACAAGAAATCAATCCTGAAATAGACATCATTCCTGATTTGGATTTAGGAGAGGATGAAAAAATGTAATCACAATCCTCGGGGGACACTGAAATCCTCGGAGAACAACTCCATATTACAAAAGACATGAAAGAAACTCTACAATCCTAGTAGCATGAAGAAAGAGAAGGGAAGGGCTCTGTTACACATGAACTAGCAACCTTGTGTCCCCCTGTCGAAGCTGTAGTTGACAATCAGGCAGATAGGGAGATCAAAATTCAGGAGGAGGTTGTCACACAAGAACCAACACTCTCGCAATCAGTTGCTGAAGTTTCTATAGGATAACTCCAAAGAGGGGATGTTGTTACACAAGAACCAACGTCTCTAGAATTTGTTTCAGAGACACCTATGATTGAAGTTGCTGCAAGAGAAATTCAAGGAAGGGATGCTATTACATAAGAAACAACACCCGCATAAGTGATTTCAAAAGTACAAGATGTTCAAATTGGAACATCAGGTGATAAGGTATGGACTCAACTTCTTCAAAATTTTGTCAATTTGGATTCTGATAATGAAGAACATGTTGAATATGAAGAAATCTTCAAGCTGAGAAAAGAACTCTCAATCCTAAGAATAGAAGTGAGGAAGTGGAGGAATCAGGTGGATAGATATCAAGAAGGGATAGTTTCCCTCACTGAACATAGGAAGACCATCAGGGAATTGAAGGAAAAGTGGACAGAATAACTTATGTCCCAGAAACTCCATGGGGAAGAGTTATAGAAGGAGCTAAAGGAGCTAAAAAAGTTGAAATCCATGCAGGTGGAAAAATATCAGCTGTATACTCTTTCTTAGGAATTGTTGGGTACCAGAATACCATCCTCCTCTTACCTTGTGTTTTTATTTGAGCAGTTCATTTGGTTTAAAATAAGGGCTGTAAAAGAAGGGATACCATATGAAATAGTGACCTCAGCTAAATTCCTAGAAACATTTCTGGAAAGTGACTTTGAGGACCAGAATTTGCTGTGGGAGATTTATTTGCATGAATTGGCTTGTCCTTTGGACCGCCATTCGAATCCTGTCCCTTTCTTAGGTGTTGTTCAGCTGAGGTATTTTGCCTCCTTTGTGAGCAATCATGTTCACTAGGAAATATCCTTCCAAACTTTCTCTCATAATGAGGCCCACTATAACCTTTGGATTCAAAGCGAACCTCAGAATCCTTGTCTTCTCCTTGCTCGTCATCAGAATGTACTCTTGTGTCCCATCCAAACTCAACGTATAATGGAATTTCAAGAAAAGGTTATTTCTACTTGTGTCAGCCATATTTCCATGCATCAATGAGTGGCTTCGGAAGGTATCCAGTACAGATGGCAGGTTGGCTCTTCAACCCTGAGAAATAGGGATCCCTACTGTTACAAGAATTTTGAATAGGAACTTTCAGGGTTGAGGGATATATTGGATGCATGAAGGAATGTGGGGTTAATTGGCTAGGACTCAAATTCAAATTTCCTCTCATTTGATGGCCAGCAAAACCGTACAGGGAAGACTTCTCATTAACAAGGGTAGAAGAGAAAAAGTGTTGGAGATATTGGGTTGTCCATAAGGGATTTTTGGAAAAACAGGGAACACCTGAATTCCCATACAACTTTTCTTCTCTCCATGAGCGAAGTACAATGCCAGATTCAGATTCAGAATAATGGAGGTTGTTGCATGAGGACATGCAACAGGACAGTTGGGGGGAGATGTTGGGCCTAGAAATGACCCCTTTTTGACCACCCTTACCTACCTCTTTTTTCCTCATCCTACTCTATTATGTATACTAAACAGATGTTTTTCCTTCACTCGGTCTCTTAATTCATATAGGTATGGTTAATCATTGTCTTATTTTAGTAATGCTTAGGATTGTAGTAATCAGGGTTTTACATCTTAAATTATGCTAACATATGGTGGTTTTATAAAGATAATTTGAGATGTAAAGGATACAGGAGTAGCGGTCCGAACATTCCAAGAGAGGGATGAACATTCATTACTGAGATGATATCCATCCATTCCATCATTTCCAAAGAACACGTTCCAAGGGTATTATTCCACGCGAGTTTTACAAAGGGAGCTGCAACATGTTGCAATAGATTCGGAGGCAATAGTGCGCCACTGCTAAAAAATAGCTGAAATCAATGGAGTATATTCTTGATTGATAATGATAATTATTTCTGGCTCGAGTAACAGCTTTCCTATATCTTCTACTCTCATATTGCCATCACTGTAACAACTCATCGTAATTAGGGCACCCTGAAGATCAGAGATCTTCGGCTTCCCGATAATAGTGGGAAGATGTTATGATTGTAATTGTATAAATACTAGGAACTATTTGGAGCCAGGGGTTGAAAAATTAATCAAATTATTGTATCAGTTGTGACTAAGGTTGTGTGCTCATCTGCCATTTTAATAGGAGGAGTTTGATTATTTAGGTCTCGGCGTTCTAACGTGTGTTACTTCTAGCATCTCTGTGTGAAGGCTGGACCGGCCTTCCCACATTGATTGTTGAGTTAATTAGGTATTTTATTTATTCTATTGTGTGGTTGGATTTTGTGATAATTTCCTTTATTTCAGTGAGCTGCAACAATCATCAATTTACTGTGTGTCAATTGAATAATCAGTAATTGCATCTTCTATAAACTGCAGTGGTGTGGTGTGCCAGTTGACTGTATAGGTTAACTTTCTTTTATGCAACTGTGTGATAGCTATGACAGCCTTGTTCATCCCTATTTCTTTCAATTGTTGTTTTCTTTAGATCTTTGTAGTTATAATTCCAGAATTTAATTCCTGTACTTTGAATTTATAGAATATGCTGAATTTAGATAGTTGAGATGGATCTTTAGATGATTTGGTAATTAAGGATTTAACTTTCTGTAAAAGTAATCTAGATGTTATTTCCTGAATCTTTTAATTCTAGATTAAGGATTGTAAGAAGCTACTTGTGATTTCATTCTTAAGAAGGTAAACTAGATTAAGTAGATTATGGGATGAGTCCGACTGAACATGAAAGTAGGGTAATTCATTTACAACATCAACTACTTAGTGTTTAAAGTATATACAGTGCACATTATCCTTGAAATAAGAGACTTCCCTAGGTTGACAATTTATTTTTAACACTCTGTATGTTGGCTTTAATTAACTTGCATATAGGGTGCCCAACAGGGGGTGCAACAAAGGTGAGTGTGTTATAGCGTGTTTCAAATTATCAAAAACTCTTTGAGCCTGATCATCCCATACAAAGGCAGTGTTCTTTTTCAAGAGACAGAGATAACCATGCATTTTTTCTGCAAAATTGCGTACAAAACGATAAAGAAATCTTTCCTTACCTTGCAAACTTTGGAGCTTGGTAATATTTGTTGGAGGTGGTAAGGACACGATAGTAGCAATATTTAAGGGATCAATTCAAATTCAATCCCTATAAAAAATGAATCCAAGTAAGCATCCAAATTCAACAGAAAAACACACTTTTGTGGAATGAGACGAATATGATAATGACAACATCGAAGGAAAATGTGTCTAAGATGCCCTGAATGGCCTTCCCGTTGCTATGAATGAGAAGTTAGGTCATCCAGATATGGTTCCACTATGTGTTTTATATCATGAAAATCATACGACATAGCTTGTTGGAAGGTAGCTCCAATGTTCTTCAAACCGAAAGCTAGATTCCAATAAGGAAAGGTTTCCCATGGACAAATAAATGCCATATTGTGATGGTTGGCATGTAAGATCTTGATTTGATTGTAGCTGAAAAAACCATCCATAAAGGAAAAAATGACACTTCCAGCAAATTTTTCAATGATATGTTCGATGTGAGGGGTAGGAAAGTTGTCCTTTGGACAATCTTTGTT
Organism: Pseudotsuga menziesii; assembly: GCA_001517045.1. Lineage (NCBI taxonomy): Eukaryota > Viridiplantae > Streptophyta > Pinopsida > Pinales > Pinaceae > Pseudotsuga > Pseudotsuga menziesii. The sequence goes on from LPNX010822700.1 coordinate 207,680, forward strand.
CAGGTCCCTAAAATTGATACAAACCCTAATAGTTCCCTGCTTCTTGGAAACAAGGATAGTATTAGACACCCACTTGGTTAAATGCACGGGATAGATAAAACTAGCTTTCAAAATATTTTCAACTTCATCTTTAATGGCTATAGTTTTTCTTGGGTGGACTTGGTGATTTTTTTCCTAATAGTCCTTTCCGTCGAATATGTCTTGATCTCATGCACTATGATATATGGATCAATTCTAAGCATTTCTTCATAAGTTCAAGAAAAAACATCACAAAATTATTTAAGGAGAGCTCTTTATTATTCAATTTATGTTGTCGAGCAATTCTGGCCTATGTGGATACGTTGGACAACACCTAGATTGACTGATATATTGAGGGGAATTGTTTTGGTGATATTGTATAATTTCCCTTCAAAATCAACACCTTGCAGTAACACAGGTGTTTGAGGATATTCAACTATCTCGGTACTGATCAGAGAAACAAAATTTGAATATATTGAGTTGGAATTAGGAAGAAACGATGATCCATGATGAGATTCTTCCCATAAATATTCATCCAGACTCATGATCTCCATAATGGACTCATCTGATGGAAAAGTCTATGAGAGATAATATAAAGTTTGGAGAGAGGAATCTAGCCAATAGGGTAGATGGTAAGGATCCGATGCTACCAGATGATGGTCATCTATGTAAGCATAAAACATAGACTGAATGGCATCATACAAGGCTTCATGTGGACTCAAATAATATGATTCAACAATCTGTTTTCCTTTCCACATGCCCCCGGTCATGGACGATATCATGTTTACTATGGAATTTTTTATACTAGAAGGGGCAGTGTTGGATGGAAAAAGTCCCATGAGTGAAGAATATTTCAACAATCCAACTCCTATAGACTGATAGGAAGGAGGTGACTTCCCTAACATAGGAAAATTATTTTTCATGGAAGCAGTAATATCTAGTGAGCAATTATCAAGCTGGTCTATGGTCACAATTTTTCCTTGATGCGGGAATTGGAGTGTGGGGAAAACTGACTAGAATAAAACCAATTCCTTCCTAATAAAAAATTGTAATCAAGAGGGGAATCAACCAATTCTACTTGGATATAAATGGTTTTTCCCCCAATATTGATGGAAAAATACAGAAGCAGTCCATGGGGTTGGTAACCTTGTAAGTAAAAATATTTTAATGTGGTTGGTGACTTATTCAACTCAGGAGAACCAATGGATTTCCATAAATACATCAATAAGACTGAGTTTGAAGCTCCTTCATCTAACATAGTCCAATGGACCTTTCTACCCACTACTCTAGTCGCAATTTGAAAACAAAGTTTTTGGGATAACCTCGACTTATAATTATCCACATTAAATGTGATCATGGTGGAATTATCAGGATTGAAAGCCACTAGGGTTGACAAAAAAATATTGCATTGTGTAGGAAAGCTTTGAAGTAATTCCAACGTGGACATAGTACAAGGTTCTTGAGCTAAATATTCAACAACATTATAAAATTTGGTAGCTTGAGCACTAGGATTGAAAACATTTTTACGGATTGTACTCTTATGGGAATGCAGCATTGTTTCAAACTTAGGTTTCTCAATAGTGAGAGGACCATTCAAAGGAGGTGGAGGAGAAGGGTTGACAGGAGGAGTCTTCTTGAAGGAATCACCTTCATATTTTTTCTCAGGTGTCTTATCATATGTTTGACTTTTGGTAGTCAACGCAACTGTTTAGGCAGAAATCATACGAATGTCTTCAGTAGAGGATGGAGGACCATGTGAAGACATAAGGTCTATCATTTGTGGCTGGTTCAGAAAGGATTTAGTTAACATTGTTGGTGTGGGGTTACTTTTCAAAAATTTATTAACCTGTTTACGATGAGGACACTCCTTCGTGAAGTGATCATATACATACAATAAGCAAGGATTCTTAGACTTCCATTTTGGTTTAGCATCATTCTCTTGGGTATATTTTTTGTTACTCTCCTATTGGTTTCCATATTTCTTATTCTTACCTTTTCATTTATTTTTATTTTTAGGTGATTGTGAGGATTGAATTGCATTCACCTTGGTGGAAACCGTAGGAGTACAAGAATTTGTAGTCAAAGAACTCCATAGATTAGTAGGATTGGTTGTAGATGAAGGTTGGATTGTACCAACAACACCATCAACAAGAGCCTTTGTAGGTGGATTGTAAGGATCAGTACTAGAATGAGGAGCATGAGGAATTAAATCATATAAAGTTCTATACTAAGAATAGGATAAGTCTAGATATTGGTCCCAAATAATATCCTTCTCTTCTATGATAGAACTACCAATGGCCACATCTCAGGAATTAGGCGACAACAACGAATTGGTGAACCAATCAGCCAAAAGTTGATCTGGAATGGAAGCCTTGATTAACCTTCAGTGCATCCTCCACTCATGGATGTGATCTCATACGTGAGTATAGCTATTTTTCCAAAGAGAGGTTAGGAGATCCATACTAGTCTCATACCGAATAGGCAACTGGAAATGAGGAAGAAACATTGTTGCAAAGGAATTAAAATCCACAAATGAGTTTTGTGGAAGTTCAATGTAGCATTTTTTGGCAATGACAGTCAAAGTTGTTTGGAAGAGTTTTAATCGAATAGAATCATCCATAAGGGTGTTGGATGAACACCACAAATGGAAATTAATCACATGATTTTTGGGATCTTCACCTTGTTTACCATCAAATTTTGGAATGTATGATGCAAGCTTGACTGGGATGGTAGGAAGAAATGTATCGTGTTGAATTGGATTGTTTATTAACTTAGATAGGTCAGGTAAATCCAATTTATCAAACAAAGGAAGTTGTCAATTTGGTTTTGGGTAATTATAATACTGATAAGGTAAATCCACCCCTATAGGACCAAAATTATACTAAGGTTGACCGTAAAACCCACCAAATTGTTGATATTTAGGATAATTTTGACCCATAAAGGGTGGTTGCACCTAGTTTTGTCTAGCCTAAAGCCCGCAAGTAGGTTGAGGCCATTGATTGGTAACTCATCCAAGATAAGGGACATATAAGGGATTATTGTACTATTCCCTGCTAAGTTATTGATTACCAATGTTAGGATGTTGTGGAGTGACCCAAGCTAATGTAGGAGGTTGTGAAGTAGGACCAATAGGACCAAGACCAACATGACCACTAGATCCAACAGTTGGAGGGGGAAGATGTGAGATGTTATGTATAAAATGCACATAAGAACCTCTAGCTGGTTGGGATGTAGGAGGGACAAATTGACTCCCAGCATTCGCCAAACCTATCGTAGGCATGGAAGCTACTCCCACATGAGCATTCAAATAAGTATTTTGAGCTAACCCTAGCAATCTTGAAGGAGTGGAAATTCCAGAAATTGTAGGTGTAGATGGAGGATGAGCTGGAACTATACTAGAAGGAATATTCAAAGACCTACCTAAAAGATCACTAGCTAACAGGTAGGGAGAAGGCCTTTTAGAATTTGGGGTCAAGTCCATAGTTGAAACATTCACAGTATTAGTAGCACTGAATTGAGAGATAGACTAACCAAGAGAATTTTCTTAAAATGCATCATTAGGACCAAATATGGGAGAAACCATTTCATTAGGATGAAATTTCTGAAGTGCATCTTGAGAAGGAGTTGGGACGACAAAAGAGGCATTTAGAGAGGAGGGTTTCTACACTAATGGTGGTCCTAATAGTTCCGTCAATGGGGCATTGGAAAGAGGAGATTCAACTACTTACTCTTCAATTGGAACTCCATCTAGTTCTGGAATAGAAGCACTACCTACCCCAGAATAGTTCTCCATGTCTCTTTCCATAGGAGGTTGAGTCAGAGGATTCAAAGGATTTTTCAGTGATAATCCTTGTAACCGACGGGACCTCCTCCATGAGAAATCATCAAGTTTATACAAATAAAACTAATCTCAAGGTAAAAATATCTATCTAAGCAAGTAAGACAAACCCTACTTAGGATAAATAAACAAGAAAAACTTGTGATAGGAGTGGTAAAAATTTAGGATCATCACGGGATTGTCAAACCACCACAACTTGCTATATATTGCAGGGTCCAAAATTGAAATCCAACATGGAGGATTGTGACCGTACCCTTGCCTGAACACCCAACTACCTGGATGAAAGATGCATAGTAATATCCCTAAGTGTTGTTCTTGTTGTGTTGTGGTTATAGAACGTTCAAAGGGGTATGCTCAGATGGTCCCAAGATCCCTAAAAATGTCTCCCCCTATATGCAAGGTAGGTGGGAGCTCCAATTCATATTAGTGTTGTCTAATGCACACATTTTTGAAAGGGGCATTCCGATATATAACTGATTACATGAATTACCTTTGTATATACTTCAAGGTTACGTGAAAGGTCATTATATATACCAGCGGTACATGGAAGAACCGCACGATCCCTGGGATGCAATGCAGGCAAAACACAACAGCTCCTAGGCTTAAATACACTGGAACACATCTCTAACCTATCACACCTTTATACAAGTTTTAAACTAAGTCCATCTCTTGATTTTATCTTTGCGATTAGGTGAATGCATGAGGTGAGTACATAAAATTAATACCATGTAGAATGCTTGTGCAAACTTTCTCTTTCACTTTCACAAAATTCCCTACTTATAGAAGGGAAAGAAATTCAATTTCTAATTATTCAAAAAAAAATTAAATCCCAAGCAAATGAAAAAGAAATATATCTTGAAACCTATTGCAAGCACATCATGAATTCAAAATCAATTTTTTTAAAAAGGGAAATGACAAGATCTCTTTTTGAAAGAAAAACTATGATAACTACTTAACACACCATATTTTCCAAAATTATTCAAAAATGAAACTAAGATGCACACAACACACTGTTCTTTTGTTTTGAGAGTAAGAATACTTAAGAAACAAGAATACTATAAACAATTGAGGGTCTTCAAAACTAATCAAGTCTCTACCAACTCAACCCTAAGCTTAACCTAGACCTTTCTCTCAATTTTCCAAAATAAAACAATGAAAACAACTAAAATGAAACTAATGAAGAAATCAAAAGAAATTTTACTTCCTTTCAATTTGATTAAACAAAACTTAGAGATATAGATCTATACTTCCTTTCCAGAATTCTTCTTTAACCAAAATCAAAATTCCAAAGAGCTCACAAGCCAATTCAACTAGTTCTTGGAGATCTAACCTAACCAAGATTAATTCAAATTCCAGATTTTAATTCAGAAATGAAGCTGACAGAAGAAAAATAGAACAAGTTCATCAATAAAAAATACAAATTCCAAGTTTTAAAAGTGCATTGGGATTAAAACCCTACCCGGCACTGTTGGCTGAAGGTGTTGTACATAACGTTGCTAGTCTGGTAATGCATATTTCCAACATGAATAGAGAGACAGTAACAGTACCCCTCCATTGGATGTGCACAATGGCACCTCTTTTTTCCTCTACAAAAAGTGCAGCGTCCTCTTCTGGTACACTACCTAGGTGCGGTGGTGCTTACTAGTTCCAAAAAAAGAGACAAGGAAAAAAAATACAATATTAATACTCAGTTTACTAGCGTCAAATGATAATAAAAAGGAAAGAAATAAAGCATATGCGGCATATCTGAACAGATCTAAGAATATTTGATCATTCTCAAATCAAATCCAATGAAACAACTAGAAGATCTGATCAATGGAGAAATTTCAAGTTTGAAGCAAAATCAAGAAATAAGAACTAAGAAAGACCAGAAGTTCTAAATACTCTTCCCATTGGAGTCGCTAGATTTGTTGCTAGAAATTGACACCTTTTGCAAACAGAAGTTGTTTCCCTAGACTAAAGTCATTATATCTAGAACAAATGAGTTACAAGAATGATAAGCACTTACCCTAATATTGCTAGATGTTTGAAATGGATATTTCACCTGTCATACAATGTAATGTACTAGTCTTCTAGAATGTTGGATCTCCACACATTCACTTGCAAAAAGAACACCACAAAAGCATACAAGATTAAAAGTACCAAGTATGATCTATAATCCTATATTGATGACTAAGGAATTCAATAATGAAACAAGTGATCAGTACACAATATATTTCATGGGAAAGGAACTTTCATTTTATTAATAGAATAAAAAAGAGTAGTTACAACCAAGATCCTTACTGTTGAGAGATTTCTTCTCAAGCTAGATATTTCCTCCAAAGCTTCAACTTGTCCACCTAGTTCCCACTCTCCTTGGCTAGATTTGGCCATAATTTTGGTGTTGTAGAATAATCTTCCTCTCTTTACCCATGGGGGATGAGCCAAGATTTATTGCCATGGGAGGATAGGAATAGTTGAGATTATTGTGGATAAGGTGGAGGGGAGATCCTACAAGGATGGATCTCAAGTCTAGGTGGTCCAAAAGTCTAGGGATGAGGTTGCCATGAAGCCAAGGTTCGAGAAGATTCGTGAATCTTCTATTTTTAGCTTTAAAACTCGAGCAATGCTCTTTGTCAATTAATACAGAGAGTTACCCGTAGTGGACCCCTGATTGTACAAAGGTAGGTGGCATTGGCACCATTTGTGTGCATGGAAAACATTCATTACGAATTGGGGTAATGCACTTTGTCCACAAGGAAAGTGTGGTGGTGGAAAAAATCATGAAAACACTGATATAGGTCCAAATTCAACTTCAAAAATTGGGGATTGAAGGCAAGTTTCGATGTTCGGTTATCATAACATGATGATGACGATAAATATGTATAATAGTGGTGGCTATAGACTGATCTGTTATGCTTGAATAATCAGGGACGTAACCTGGATGCACATAGGAGGGAGTAGCTCTGGACTGAGTCGTCACATGTGAAATATTAGTGGAGTAACCTAGTTGTGAAACACTATGGTTGTTATTAGGATGGGATGGCATCATGGGAGAGGCTGGATACAAATGAGGATGTTGGGTAATAAAGTAGATAACTCCATCAGCAGCATGATATTCCCTCAGCGTATCTCGAGGTGAGGTGTCAGCATGGGAAACATCAAGTATAATGGTAAACAAGTAACCAGATTGGGTGTATATCATATCGAACTGCTGAGCCTTAAGGATGTATTCCTCTTCAATTTGAGGGTTCTCAAATGCGACATCCTTGGTGATGTGGGGGAGTAAGGTGTTGGCACCAGGATTTTGAGCCCCCAAGGTCCAGCAGGGGGGAGGGGCCCACTCTCGGGAAATAGAAAAACCGCTTTAGACTGCGCCTCTGGCCCTGCGCAGTCAGAGAGGGATCTCTCATTTTTTGTATTCAGAGTCTACTCCGTGTAATATTTTTAGTCAAGGATAATCATGGGGCCAGGATCCTAAATGGGACAAAGTGTATGAAGGTGAGATGTAAGAAGGGATTATCGAGGTAAGGGACCATTGTTAATGGAGTCGAAAACCTATGTAGGGGACACTTGCATAAGGAAATGAGTGGCATAGGGTTGCAAACAGAGGCAAGGTAGCCACCGGTCTCCCAATCAGGAGATCTTTAGCGGGCAGTTTGAGGATGAGAGAGAACATCCCATCACATGGAGCACCAGCAAGATGAATTTCATGCAAATTTAGAAGAAACTTGATAAATATATGGAACAACAGCCGGAGCATAGCGAGTATGAATTCCTAACTATTATACACTAAGTTGTAGACATGAAAGCAATCAACAAACTAGAATGACAATAGGAAGCACATTACAATGTAAAAGAAGGTACATATTGGGAGAAGCAATGAAACATGAATCTCTGCTATGAGAAACAACTCTTCCTCTGCAATTTTTATTCATAATACAGGCATCAAATCTTATTTACAATGGAGAGCCTCAGCCATAGAATGTTTCCCAATCCAACCAACTCCTCTATCCCTCTATCGGGAGTGTATTTATACTATTCCAATGCTGAGACTACCGAATTGAAAATTGTTACAAGTCACTATCATGCATTAACAGTACAGGGACTGGAACTATCGCCACATTTTACAAATAAACAATAAACATTATGGAGACACGGTGTGTGATAACACAGACTGATAGCACATAACTTTCTCCCATTCCACTTCACGAAAGTGATCCCCATGAAGCATGTTGACAACCAATTGTTTAGTTAGGCTGCTTCGGGTATATCCCTCTGTTTCTTCGACCAGCCTGCTTCTTCCAGTTCATGTCGCCTAAAGGCTGACAATAAGACTTGAATCCACTGTCTAATCATTTTCCTGACCCATCCTTTTTCTGGTAACACTGTTATAGGAGGAGGCCAAAAAAATGTGGTCATGCACTTGGTGATGATAAACGACTTAAGAAGCTTATCATCTTTGTACTACTTTCTTCCTCCTACGAGGAGGGTTTTCCTGTAATCCATGCAACCAGGTGTGCATTTGACCCTCTCCTCACCCACGACCAAACAGTCAAGTGGAGATCCTAGGGGTGGTGTCGAAGGCTCCGGACCCTCCTAGTACCAAAACAATCAGTCCCTCTAAGAGGTTTTCCACCACTGTGAGCTGGGACTTTGGAGTTCATGACTGCAACTGGAACTGTTGGAGGAATGTCAGTGGGATGTCAAAACCCATGCACTACACATCCAGAGACTGGTTTGTCTAGAAGCGGGTGAACTCCCCTTGGTATTTAACATCTGTTCCCCGTTGGTTGGTGATATCCTGATATGGATAACCAAAACACAAATCTATGTTTGCCTACAAAGAGTACCCCTTATCGAACTAACTTCTTGAACCACACAGCCATGCTTTCCTATGAAGTAACTCGACACTTCTCTGCATTAAACTCTATAATTCTTATAATATACACATTTCCATGTCTCAAAAGACCTTCGGAAGATGGCTTTATATAGGGAAATCCAACACGGCCCAAAAAGAGCTATACCCTTAGAATATCAACCATTGTGATGGTGGCACGTGTGATTCCAGGATGGAGATCCATCCTTCTAATGTTCAATCATATTATCTGATATGGGAAAGATTCCAAACAATTCCCGCGTGGACACCAACCTGGTTTCAAGGGTTGTGGATTTGACCTTCCTTGGCCTTTCAATTACCGTGACGGTGGCGTCGGGCTATTTTAGTTCGTTTCCTCCCTTGGCCTCATGTAAATGCCAAGTTGGATGTCTCAATGAATCAAACTTACATCTTTCTCATGGCTCCCTTTGAAGTGAACCACGTGCCACACTTGTGAACTGGGGAAATTAGCGTCACTGGACAAGACTTCCACCTTAGGATCATCCTGAATGGTGTCGGAGGAATCTGCCAATCTGCAATGGGGGTAGATTACACGCGTGAATGCCTCCTTCGCTATGATCTGCACACTCGATGTGAAACCTGTACCTTGGGAGCCTTCTCAGCCATCCGATTTGAGGAATATTTTACGTCCACCGTCCATGCTCCATTCTTTCTGCTACCAACTTTTCTCCTCTGAACACCGCGGGCATTTCTGGATCATGACATGTTCTCAACTCTTGATTGCGACCGACCCTTCATGCAGCTGTAGATCTGAGTGGGCTCCATCATATTTAGAAATGAGAAACCATGGTATCCATCCATGCTAGTCTACATTCCGAAATAAACCAAGGCCGTAGATTTCTTTCCTTTCTTATCGCGGTCGTTGATCTTTGCGACCGGTACCCCTCTTTCACGATTTGAAATCGTGGCTTTACCTGCACAAGTATGGCTTGCAAAATTGATTGAGTTCATAGATCTAACTCAGATCTCATCTTGGCCGTAGAATGTTTCCGACCTTTAACCCATTTCGCTATTTGAAATCAAGGCCTTGGCCGAGCATGTCCGCTCACGTGAAATGGTTTGGAGCCATTGATCCACCTCCGATCAATCTCAGCCTTTGATTTTGAGTCATGTTCAATGCCTTCAGCACACCTTCCATTTTATTCTTTTCCTTACACTTCTGATAACCTGAAGGGGTGTTCATATGAAGTTCACAGGAATGAGACCCTCATCGAAATCCTATCAGGCCCTTACATCAACTGTTAAAAATAGAGTGTTAACAACTGGCTCCATGAGGTATGCTATCCTCCCAGTGAGGTAGCAAAGAACCCCTGTAGACCAAGTGCCAAAACCATTGGGCTGCCTTCAACCTTTCTTTGACAGCTCCATTCTGCTCTGAGCTACTGCTTCAGTGAATTCATGTCACTCTTGCAAATCATGCTAGTGATTGTAAACATGTGTTGGTAACTAAAAATGAAAACAAACTAAAATAGTAATGAAGGAAATGCTTGATAACTGCCGAGCTTATTTTTTCCTACCTACTCTACCTAACTTTGTGCACAAGTCCAATTAAGTGAAATCAGACTTCCAATGAAGCCAATCAAGCAACTTTCCTAATAGTTTTGTTTTTTTATTGTGCTTGATGGACATAAATGAAATAGATAATGGGAGAAGGAAATGATAAACAAACTGATCTTCAAAGCAGGGATGCAACCAATCACTTCCTTCGCCCAGACCCTCCATGTATTCGGCCACGGGGTCATAGAAATCATGGTAACCTTTAGCATGTTCTGTCACATGTTCATGGGAAAGCCGTCTGAAGCTTCCTTTTCCTAGAGATTCATCAGGATAACACTTGGAAGACTTTAGAATAGGACCCACATAATATTTCTTCAATGGAACATCCCACTTTCCGCTCGAAATTTCTGTAACAAGATCTAGATGTGCTTCAAGGGGGAGGTCCCCTGTTTCTTCAGTGGAACCGAGTAGGCATATTCCTATTGTGTGACGTGGCAGTTCTGAAGGTGAAATATCAGAAAATGTGTTCATTTGGAGGCTGTTGCATCTGTCTTTATAGCTTGACACTTCATTGCATATTCCCAATGTATTAGTAGTAGGAGAGGAATCGCCTGGCTGCTTCCCATCGTCTTCTTTCCTGTATTGGTTTCTGGCATGCACCATCTCCATCTATTTTTGTTTTTGCTTGGAGGATTTAACAATGTGTCATATTAATTCAAAAGAGGCATAACAAAAGGGTAGGCTATCACCTCCAGTTCCCTCATTGTCCTGTCCTGCCTCAACCTTCTGATTTCACATTGCATCTCGATGCCTTTCATTAGCATGCTTTGTTTCAACAGCTGCCTCGTCAGGTATATTCTACAGGTACTCTTCCTCATATTCATCATACATAGGTGTACCAAAATCCTTCTTAAAATTGTCCTTTTCAGACTAGGGGCGGTGCAGGTCGCCATCTTCAGAGAAAAATCCTGCAGGACTACCTACTCCTGCATCAGGACGGTTATCTTTCTACATATCAGGAGAGAGTTTTGACAGGTTAGAGACTTTCCCATTCTACTTGTAGGGCCCAACCAATTTGTATGTATCTTCTATTTCACCACCACTGTTTTGATCTGACAATTTCTTAGACATCTTAAGGTTTTCCACAACCTCCAAACAATCAATGAACATATGCTACAGGGTGGTTGATTTTCTCTCCAAAAGAAGCAAGGACAGATCAAGAGGAAAGGCAGCTGTGTAATAGATCTTAGCAACATTCTCAAGAGGTTGGACTTCCTTAGTCATGTTATAATAAAAACTTGTGAATCTTCTGTTAAAACTAGATATGGCATCATCCTTATGCCTCTTCAAGGAATAAAACTCTGAAAGTATTTTCTCCAATGGCCTTCTTCTACCCCAAAACTTTAAGAATGTGCAAGAAAAATCTTCCCAAGTGTTGATGGACTTAGGCTGCAAGTGTTTAAACCATACTTTGGCATCTCCTTGCAAGGATAGGGTGAAATCCCGCATGCAAACATCATCATGTTCTATCTCAAAAAGGTCAGAGAAATGATCAAAGGCTTGTAAATGTTTCTCAGCAGTCAAGTCTTGGGATTCTCCATCAAACTTGGGGAGGTATTTGTAATATTTCATGGGAAAATCATGGAGGATGGGGGGCAGCTGTAGTGGTTTGTATCATCTTGGAGAAATGGGAGACACAAGGTTAGGCACAATAGCTGAGCTACCGTCCAAGGTTTCATGAATTTCACAGGGGTGTCCTTTGACATCATGATCCCCTAGATAAAAATCTAGGCCATAATCAGATGTATAGGATGACGCAACACTTTTGGTTCGTAAAGACGGATAAACATGATTATATTCATAGCTTTGCTCAGAATGAGATGAACCATAGAAGGCTATTTTGATAAATCTAGGAAAAGATAATAGCAAACTTACAATATAGGATAAGGCATCTTGGAAGAAACGTGGACTCGAGCATCTTGACCTTCTGCCATGCATTTCTAAGCTTTAGAAGGGGTCCATTTTCTAGAAGGAGTCTGCCAGCTTTCTTTGGCCATTTGATTTCTGGGTCACACCACCAACGGAGTCGCTGAAGTCTAGCTCCTTCAAGAGTAGAGCTGCTAGGTGAAAATTTCTCAACCTTCTTGATGTCTGGTCAATTGTTCACCATCAACAACCAGATCTAAAATCTTTATCATTCTTCCCAGGGAGGATCTTCAATTTTGTCCCCAGCAACGATGCCAGTTTGTTGGCACTGGGATTGTGAGCCCCTAAGGTTGAGCAGGGGGGAGAGGCCTGTTCCTGGGAAATAGAAGAACTACTTTATACTACGCCTCCAGCCCTGTGCAGTCAGAGAGGGATCTCTCATTTTTTGTCTTCAGAGTCTACTACACGTAAGATTTTCAGTCAAGGATAATCAGGGGGGCCCGATCCTAAATGGGACAAAGTGTATCAAGGTGAGATGTAAGGCAGAATTATCGGGGTAAGGGACCATTGGAAATTGAGTCAAAAACCTACGTATGGAACACTTGCATAAGGAATGGAGTGGCATGGGGTTTCAAATAGACGCAAGGTAGCCGTCGGTCTCCCAATCAAAAGATATTTAGCGGGCGGTTGCAGGACAAGAGAGAAAAACCCATCACATGGAGCACCGGCAAGATGAATTCCATGCAAATTTAGAAGAAACTTGATAAATGTAAGGAAAAATAGTCGGAGCATAGCAAGTATGAATTTCTAATTGTTATACACTAAATTGTGGACATGAAAGAAATCAACAAACTAGAATGAAAACAGGAAGCACATTACAACGTAAAAGAAGGTACATATTGGGAGAAGCAATGACACATGAATCTCTACCATGAGAAACAACTCTTCCTCTGCAATTTTTATTCATAACATAGGCATCAAATCTTATTTACAATGGATATCCTCAACCCTAGAATGTTTCCCAATCCAACCAACTCCTCTATCCCTCTATCGGGAGTGTATTTATATTATTCTAATGCTAAGACTACTGAATTGAAAATTGTTACAAGTCACTATCATGCGTTAATAATACAGGGAGTGGAACTATCACCATGTTTTACAAATAAACAATAAACATTATGGAGACACGGCATGTGATAACGCAGACTAACATCACATAACTTTCTCCCATTCCACTTCACGAAAGTGATCCCCATGTGGCATGCTGAAAGCCAATTGTTTACTTAGGCTGCTTCGACTATATCCCTTTGTTTCTTTGACCAGCCTGCTTCTTCCAGTTCATGTCGCCCAAAGTCTGACAAGAAGACCCAAATCCACCGTCTGATCATTTTCCTGACCCATCCTTTGTCTGGTAACACTGTTATAGGAGGAGGCCAAAAAAAAGGTGGTCATGCACTTGGTGATGATAAACGACTTAAGAAGCTTATCATCCTTGTACTGCTTTCTTCCTCCTATGAGGAGGGTTTTCCTGTAAGCCATGCAACCGGGTGTGTGTTTGACCCTCTCCTCGCCCATGACCAAATAGTCAAGTGGAGATCCTAGGGGTTGTGTTGAAGGCTCCAGACCCACCTTGTCCGAGAATGAGCAGTCGCTCCAATAGTTCTGCCACCACTATGAGATGGGACTTCGAAGGTCGTGACTACAACTAGGAGTGTTGGAGGGATGTCACTGGGACTTCAAAACCCATGGACTCCACATCTAGAGATAGGGTTGTGTAGAAGCAGGTGAAACCCCTTTGTTATTTAACATATGTGCCCCGATGGTTGGCGATATCCTGATATGGATAACCAAAACACAAATCCATGTTTACCTACCAAGAGTACCCCTTGTCGAACTAACTTCTCGAACCACACAGCCATGGTTACATGTGAAGGAACTCAACACTTTTTTGAGTTCAACTCTATACTTCTTATCATCTACACATTTCCATGTCTCAAAAGACCTCCAGAAGATGGCGTTATATAGGGCAATCTGACATGGCCCAGAAAGAGCTATACCCTTAGAATATTGACCGTTGTGATGGTGGCAAGTGTGATGCCAGAATGGAGATCCATCCTTTTGACGTTCAATCATATTATCCGATATGGGAAAGATTCCAAACAATTCCTGCATGGATGCCATGCTGGTTTCAAGGGCTATGGATTTGACCTTTCTTTCCCTTTCAATTACTATGATGGTGGCATTGGCCTGTTTTAGTTCATCGCCTCCCTCGACCTCATGTAAATTCCAAGTCAATTGTCTCAATGAATCAAACCTCCATCTTTCTCACGGCTCCCTTAGAAGTGAACCACATGCCACACTTGTGAACCGGGGAAATTAGCATCGCTGGACAAGACTTCCACCTTAGGCTCATCCCGAATGGCATCGGAGGAATCAACCAATCTGCAATGAGGGAAGATTACACATGTGAACGCCTCCTCCACTATCATCTCTACACTAGATGTGAAACCTGTACCTTGGGGTCCTTCTTAGCCATCCGATTTGAGGAATATTTTACGTCCACCGTCCACCTTCCATTCTTTCAGCCGCCAACTTTTCTCCTTTGAACACTGTGGGAAATTTTGGATCGTGACATGTACTCCACCATTGATCATGACTGACCCTTCATGTAGCCATATATCTGAGTGGGCTCCATCATCTTTCGCAATGAGAAACCATAGTATTCATCCGTGCTAGTCTGCATTGCAAAATAAACTGCGGCTGTAGATTTCTTTCCTTTCTTATCGCGATCATTGATCTTTAATACTACTACCCCTCTTTCACGATTTGAAATTGTGGCTTTATCCGCACAAGTATGTCTTGGGAAATTGATTGAGGCCATAGATCTAACTTAGATCTCATCTTAGCCGTAGAATGTTTCCGACCTTTAACCCATTTCGCTATTTGAAATCACGTCCTTGGTCGAGCATGTCCGCTTGCGTGAAATGGTTTGGAGCCATTGATCCACTTCCGATCAATCTCAGCCTTTGATTTTGAGTCTCGTTCAATGCCTTCAGCACACCTACCATTTTATTCTTTGCCTTACGCTTCTAATAACCTGAAGGGGTGCTCATATGAAGTTCGCTGGAATGAGACCCTCATCAAACTCCTATCAGGCCCTTACATCAACCGTTAAAAACGAAGTGTTAACATAAGGTTTTGAGGAACCAATCTAGGAAGATCCTATCATCTAACTGGATCTTAAAAAAGCTACAACGATGATGCCATTCATGAATATGATCTGTGATATGGGTAGTTGTGTTCTGTCAATAGGATAACAATATTTTCACTCCCTCTCCATAACTAATGGGTAATTGGAAGTATTGAAGGAACATCGAAGCTAAAGAGGAAAAGCCAAGGTAGGTAGCATGAGGTAGTTCGATATACAATTTGGCTGCAACACTAGTGAGTGTGCTCTGGAACAACCTCAACCGGTTTGAATAATCCACTATGATGTTAGATGAACATCATAGGTGGAATGACATAATGTGATTTTGAGGATCCTCTCTTTCCTTACCCTCAAACTTAGGGATGTATGAGGGAAGCTTGGTAGGCATAGGAGGCCATTATGGGTTATGACGAATGGGTTCATTGTTCAACCATGCCAAATTAGGAAGGTTGAAACTAGACATAAAAGGTAGACTAGAACTAAGAGTGGATCAGGAAGGACCAACATTGGTGTTGGAGAAAATAGGAATGTAGTTCCCATGTGAAACTGGGGGTGTATAAGGTTGAATTTCGACATTAGGAAATGTCACCGATATGGTAGGAATAGTTAGAATAGAATTGGAAGGGCCACTACTCCCAGGTATAAATGGTGGAATGGTAGTGACCAAGGTGGCTTGAAAGGAACCACCAATAGTGGGTAGTGAACCAGAAGCAGTGTGTGCAGTGGAAAGGGGACTGTTAGTACCAAGACCCATCGACCAAATGGAAGGGATACCCGTAATGATAGGTGGAATAGATGTAAGCCCACAGTAACAATCCCCCCATAAAATGGATCAGGATGTGCACCATCCATGGGGATAGATGGAGCATTGAATAAGGTGGGTTCAAACTTATATGAATATGAATTAGACTCAGAGGTCATATGTGGCTCCAAAGGTAGTGAACGATGTCAAATATGGATTCAATGGTGACTGTTCAAGGAACCAAACTGGGGGGTATTCCCCCTAAGTCTATGTGAGTAGCGTGGTGGATCTATGATGACATGAGGGAGTGATCTGTAATGAATGAAAAATCAAGAGTATTAATCGCAGCCTAAAAAAACCAACTACAGCTATGTGTGTAGAAGGAGAGCATATGAAATGGTAGCTCACAGTCCAACAACAATATCTAAAACCAAATTACGAAAATGGGTCAAAGCAACGAGAGTCTACAACAAAGTGGCCAAAAATCCAGCAAGAAATGCTACCTATAAAATAAAATGATGCACTAATATTTGGGATAAAAGTGCAAGAAAACTCCTAGCTACAAGCTGGAATCTCCTGACAAATCCTATCCTCAACAGAGTGATGAAATCCTAGACAGACATTATGAAATGGAAGAAAAATATAGGAAAAGAGAATCCCACTATCGAGAAGGACCTTTGGGTAAAGTATCCCTAGAAGAATGGAAACTGGGATACCTTGTTCATGGAATGTTTGGTTGGTTTACTAATGATTAAGCCCATTGTCCCCTGACCCCCAATTGGGTGATACAAGGAGGAATGTGAAGGTTTAGCCTTCGGTGCAAGATGGAGTGCGGTATTCCACCTTGACCTCCAGAACCCCTTCTTTGCGGCTTACTCCTGAGCATCCCCCCAATAGATTGGCCTAGATCTTGTCAACAAGAAAAATAGGAATTTGGTCCCCTAATGTACAACAACTATGTCTCAAGATGTAAGTAACAAAGGAGTGTTGTTTGGATTCCCATCCCCAATGTCCTAACTTAGCTACAATATTGTTTTGTCCTCAAATGAGGTTACAATGTTGGTTGTATTAAGTTAATTTTAAGGTTGGCTTGGGGTCATGAACCAAACATTTTGATCTTTAGGGTGTGATATGTTTGCAAATGGTGTGTACAAACCCCAACAATCCAACATTTGAAGATATTCCAATATCACTTCTGGGATGCAAATAAAATGCAGATAAAAAACAGTAAATGAAAGTAAATATGTTGCAAAATAACTTATTCATTCAAAAATAAAATACACTTGAAGTAAATGAGCAGTAAAAGGAACTAATCAAATGTAGGAAACATACATGGTTTCTCAACCACAAATATTGACTGGAATAACTAAAAAACCAAGTAAGTGGGATCACAAAACATACCAAGGGGCTACAAAGGATCATATCTAGACATAAACATGTTGAAAAGGGGTTTAACACGGATAGGGGGTCTAAAACAGGGATCTCAAGCACCAAAACAGACTGAAAAACTACAGGTCACACCTGTCAGTCAAACATGTGTGATCAAGTTCACATAGAATTGGGAAAAAGTTGTGATCTGGTCAGAAAACCAGTTGACAAACTTAGGTCATGCAAAAGAGAGGATTAAGCATGACAGGTAGCTCAAAATCGAGTCACAGTAGTGACCAAGGTCGCTCCGAAAGTCGATACAGGAACGATCTGGCTTTCTGAGCTAGGTCACATATATCAAGGAAAAATGTCCAAGCTAGGTTGCACTTATTGGTCAAAAAGGTGCGAATGGGATGTAGGTTTCGACCGGATAGGTGTGACTCGACCCGAACAAGAAAATTTTAAAAATGGTTGCCAGCTAGGGTGGAGGGGGGGGTAGGTACTGACATAGTACTAGTTCATATATGTCTCTAGGGGGTTATATTTGTAATGACTGAGGGAAGAAAAAGAGAACAAAACAATAAAAAAACTGCAAAAACAAAGATCCGTATGGATCGACCGAGTGGAGTAACCAAAATTGTAGTGGGGATTTCTCCCCAGCTACATTCAAAAGCACCAACCTTATCTCATACAGAGCATAAGGAATATTTCAATGATACCAAAAAGAAACGAGACAACAACAAAACTATTTTTAGGGGTTTTTCAAATCTATACTACTAACTAATTCAAAAAATAACAATGAACACACCTTTCTTTTGAAGTTAGGCCACCATAGTCATCATAGGAAATGGTCTTGCAACTCCACGGTTTCGATCTCCAGTCTCTTCCATAGCTATTTCTCGAATGGGGGATGGACACAAATGGGTATGGAGCAAGCTCAGCATACACTGTGGGAATGGCGTGGAAAAATATGGGAATAATGGAGAAACATGTATGATGTGACTAATGGAAAATGGACAAAAATTAAAATGATTCTGGAATGGACAAAAAGTGTTTTGGACGAGTCCTTCACAATGTATTTATAGTATGGCCCTAGGGTTTTTTGATGCTAGGTAATGACCCATGGTATTTTATTGTCCATGGTATTTTTTAACAAAAAATATTGTTCACCTAGCTCTACATGGACTAAACCACATACATACATCATATTCCTACCACATTTCCCTTACTTTTAACCTTCACAATTGTATTTCCACAACAAATGGTCCAAAACATTATTATTTACTATGGTTTACCCTCACTCTCTCCAAAAAGGGTCAAGAACCCTAAAAAAGGGTCAAAACCCCTAAAAAAGGTTCCAAAACCCTAAAAAATGGTGTAAAAACCCTAAAAGAGAGAAAACCATAGGAAAATACCATAGGTAGCCACATTGGGTCAAAAAAATCTAGAACTATTCTATGAATACATTGTGAAGGGCTCTCCTAAAATACCTTTTTCCCATTTTCATTTTGTGAGTACGCTGGGACACCTTTTTCTCTCGGGTATTCACACACCTTTTTGCTACCATCCTATTTCCATACCATTCCCACTTAATACATTGAGAAATTCTCTATACCCACCTGGAGAACTAGCCTATGGAGAGGCAAAACACTTCTGATACGGCCGCAGTGACCCACTTTACAAGAACGAAGGTATAACAGTTGTTTATTTGTATTTTATTTAGTTTAGAACTCATATATTTATTTTATTTTTATTACTAATATGTTTTATTGTTTTAGTTTTCCATAAACTGTCCCTTATGGTCCCATTGATGTAAGGCTGGTTCTTTTCGCATGTAACAAGGAAGAAATCCCTGTTACAGTTTTTGCAACTCTAATGGTCGACCCTCTCGAATCCCTATTTTTGTAGGCTTTCTACAGGTTTTTCTTAAGTTTCTACCTTTAGCTGTCACCGATTGGGTCCCCATGCAGTCGATCCAAACCTTCACTACGTCAGTTTGTGCTCCCCCAGCCCCTGCCGGTTCTGTCTTTTTTAATTTTTTCTAGTTCGGGGACAGTCGCACCTATCAAGATGGAAGCAGCAACCCAGTCGCTCCTTTCCACCCAATAAGAGCAACTTAGGTCATGACCTTAGCCTTGATACACATGACCTAGATCACAGAGTCAGATCGCTCCTGTCCCAGCTAACGAAGAGACCCCAATCACCCCTGTGACCTTCTTCTGAGCGACTCAGT
This sequence comes from Pseudotsuga menziesii, assembly GCA_001517045.1. Lineage (NCBI taxonomy): Eukaryota > Viridiplantae > Streptophyta > Pinopsida > Pinales > Pinaceae > Pseudotsuga > Pseudotsuga menziesii. The sequence goes on from LPNX010822700.1 coordinate 227,389, forward strand.
CACATATGATCCTCTATTATATGCGACTTGGTTGTTTTATTTTTAGATTGCCATTATCTTTTTGTTCTGTGCGACCTAGATTGTGTCTATTTTCTATGCCTGGTTTAGACCCCTGTCTATCCCAAACATCTGTCGAGACCTGCTCTGGTACAACCCCTTTGCTAATTCCCTATGAAAAGTCCCTTGGTACTCATTCGTTTCAAGGTTGGAAGGAAAATTTTTACATACAAATGCACACACACTCGCACCATTAAGTGAACACACTCGGTTCATGACCCAGAGAAGATCCATTAAAAATAATCAATTAACATAATAGCATTCATATTAGGCTATAAACCCCATCCTCTTAACTGTGGGAAGTACTTGGAAATAGCCCTAAAATGCATTATGAGGAGTACCAAAGGAACCCCGAAGTAGCTGGTCATTGAGAGGACCTCCCAAGCGAAAAGGGAAATGACCCCCACTAGATTGACTAGCTCCCAGCCATGAGGAAAACCAAGAGCTGTCATTTGTGGCAAAGCAATTATCAGTTTTACCTCAGCCATGGAGTGAGGGGTACTTCTCCAATATAGAAGTCGCCAGACAACATTGGTGTTCGAGTGACTCCTTTTGAATAATTAGGAAGCTAATTAAATATGGGGTCCATATTCATTTCTCACCACTACAATAAGCCATAATTTCTCCACCACGTTATTCCTATTGGCTTAGGGGGGCACCCCTTAGTTCGGTTCTTTGAACCATCACCATCGAAACCATCTTCGAAATCACTCACCACCCTCAGAGCCACAACAATGTTTGACTTTGATTCATATTCCTACCAATATGAACCCACTTTGTTCACTACCCCATCTAGCCCCATTTATGGTGTACATCATGATCCCTTGCACAGAGGGATAGTTGGTGGAGGAACTATGTCCTTTCCACCCATCATCATGAGTATCCCTTCTAATGGGCCCATTACCGCCACACACACTATTTTTGGTACGCTACCTACTAGTGGTGGCCCCACACCAGATACCGTAGTTCCTACCATACCACCTTTTATTCCTAGGGTTGGTGGCCCTTCCACATCCATTCCAACTATTCCTACAATGGGAAGTCAACCTCACCATCCCTCAGTCATACACAGGAACTACGTTCCCGCAGCCACCGACACCATTGTTGGTCTTTCTCAAGCCAACGTCGGGTCTAGCCTACCTTCCATGGCTAGTATTAACCTGCCATATTTGGAAAGGTTAACAAATGACCCCATCAATCATCAACCACACTGGCCTCCCATGCCTACAACACTTCCCTAAGATATCGCAAAGTTTCAGGGAAAAGCAGGCGAGGACCCTCATAACCACATCATGTCTTTCCACTTGTGGTGTTCATTGAACAACATCATTAATGACTCTATTAGATTGAGGTTGTTTTAGCACACACTTATGGGTGCTACAGCCAAATGGTGCATCAGGCTGACTCATGCCACTTACCCTGATTTCTCCTCACTTGCCTACATGTTCCTCCAATAATTTCAACTACCTGTCCGATATGATGAGGGAGTGGAGATCCTTTTATCCTTCTATAGATCCACAACTACCCACATCACAGATCACATCCATTAGTGGCGATGTTGATGTAGCTTGTGTAAGATCCAATTGGATGATAGGATATTCCTTGAATGTTTTTTGAAAACCTTACCCCCACCCATAGCCAAGGAAGTCTCCTTTGAGTGTCCCCAAACTGAGGAGGATGCCATTCTAAAGGCTCAATAGTTTTACTTGATATACTCCCAGTTCGGGTACTTATATATACCATCATCCCCGATGATCCCCAATTCGACACCTCTCATCATGATACACTGGGCGCATCCCACGCTGCTGATGGAGTCATCGGCTCTATCACACAGAACCCTCTATTCTATGCATCCTCTCCCATGATTCCACCACACCCAGGTAACACCCATCGTATTTCCCAAACCAGTTATGCCCTCAGTTTCTCACATGTGATGGCTCAGTCTATAGCCACGTCCTCCTATGCACCTCCCGCACTACCTCATCACATCCATGGACCGACATGTTCAGCACAATCATGTTCCGGCCAAGAGGCTACATTTGCAACCCCTCCAGCTCCTATGGCCTATTATGCACCACCTATGCAACCCATTCTGGCTTTGACCCTAGATCCTTCGATATATACATGACATGTTTATTCCCAACAAAACCTTCCTAACAATCCCACCCCCAATAACCAACAAGGGCATGGAAAAAACAAGCAAGGAAGAAACCGAGGCAATAATCAGCCCCAAGGAGGTGGCCAACAGGCCAACCCTCCAAAAAATAATGGTGCTGACCCACCTGCACAGAATCCCTAGTCTCCCAATCAGCCTAGGAAGAACCCACAGTTATGGACCAACCATCCGTGTGCTATCTGCAACACCTATTGTCATTACACTCATATGTGTCCTCACATGGATCGCGTCCAACAACTTCTCCAAAATTATAATCAATGTGATCCAAACATGAATGCTCTAGCTCAGCCCAACCCTGGGCCACCAAGTCCTCCACCTATGGTGCTCCAAAACCCCCTACCACACCAAGGAATGGTTGCAACCCAACGCTTGGCCCCACCTTCTCCCACAGCTCTTGCTATGGCCCCACCTGCTGAGGTAGGTGTCCATCACCTGATGATGTTGTCCTCTGAATTCAACCTCCAGAATCAACATAACTAGTATGGATTAACTACAGAAACCGTTGACCCATTAGCAAAGTATACCTCTACCAATTCCGATATATCTCCCCACTTATCGAAACCCTCCGTCGACGGGGTGGCCAGAGTCCCATGGTTTCCTATGTGTCATGTCGCAAACAATGCTAATGCCAGAGCTTCCCTCAACTATAGAATAGTTGATGACTTAGCATAGTCTCCTACATCCATGTCTACTTTGGAAGTGCTTAAAACTTTCCTGACATAGCGTAAATCATTGTTGTCCATGCTAGGTGTCGTTCATCCCTCTGATTCCAGGTTGATCACCTTTGACTTGGATCAAGGAGAACCTAGGATGCCTTCTATCATTTCCTTCCAAGTTCTAGTCTTGATTCAGAATTTGGTCATACATCAATGCATTATGAATGAAGGGGCATCCACCTGTGTTATGTCAACTACCATTTGGAAGAAACTCGAGGCTCTACCCTTCAACCTTCTACCATCTCTCTCCACGCCACTGATGGTCGCTCCACTCAGCCACATGGGATTATCATCAACATTCCTATTGAGATAGTTGGTAAAATGGTGTTTATTGACATTGAGGTTGTCAATGCCCAAATTGACTATAGCCTCCTCCTAGGATGTAGCTACATGTATGCCATGTGAGTTGTGGTCTCTACCGTCTTTCGACTGCTGATGTTCCCTCATGATAGGAAGATCATGACTATCGACTAGTTGAATTACTATGATTCGAAGGGGATAGCCATGCTAGAACATTTCCTTCTGACTATCAGCTCCACCATCGACAATGTGTCCATTCCTTCCTTATCTATTGTTGGCCCGGACTTGTTTTCCAACACTCCTATGACAAACACCTTTTTGTCCTTACCATCTCCACATATCTCGACTGACGTATCACACTTATGTAGTATCACATCTAGTCCCATATCGACCACATTACAACAACAGTTGCAACCCCATCCACAATACCCCAGGAAATATTGGGGTTCATTCCTGATCCACACGCCTCCCTTCCTTTTTCCACCATCTAGCATCATGAGCAATCCTGTCATGGCTACTCTCAACTTACCTAATTTCACATTTGGAATCCCTGTGTGGTACCTTGATTCACCCACTCAACCCTCGGTTCCCTAGGTTGTGTTGAATCTCATCCAACCCATTGAGACATTGTCACTCCTACCACCTGGTCCATCGAAGACTACTCCTGTCTCCATGCCTACCCCTCCTCCTCTAAAGAAGGATGGTGGCAAGGCTTCCAAAGCAACAACCGAACCTCATTCGGTTCTGGCTTGGGTGTTGTGTGATATCCAAGGTCATGCGACAGAAAATTTCCCAAAGTTACCTATCCTTTGCACACATGTGAACGCTATAGATACATCTGATGGCACTCCAGTAGTCATCGTCCCAGATCCTCCAGTGGTCAAGAAAAAGTCATTGTGAACCAAACATCCTTGCGCACTTTGTGTCTTGTATGGTCATTACTCTCACCATTTCCTAGAATTTCCTGAGTATATGTTAGCACTTCACGACCTTCATAAGCATTTTCGTGAGTTTGAAATCACTATCCTAGGGGAGATCCACCCTCCGACTGCTTCCTCAAATAGAACCAACATCATATACATGATCTCCAGTTCCGCTAGTCCTTCCATTCCCTCAGACATAGAGGATCCCTCTGATCTATCGACACATTGTTTTAACAATTATGAATCTATGTTAGCTCCTGAGTACCCTTTGGATGATATGCACCATCACTCATTCTTTATTCCTAATGAACCTCTTTCATCATCAAATCAATACTTAGTTGAATCCAAAGTTTTCATCCATGGAAAAGTCGATTGGCTCAAGAACCCCATTCTGACATCCGACGCCTTTGAAGAGGGTAATATGGATAACATTTCACCAACCATTAAGGTCAACATATCAACCAACCCTGAGGTAGTTGAAGATATTACACTTAGAGCATCTTTCTCCCCTAAAGAAGTGGATTCTTACAAAGCACATTTTTAGTAATTCCATGATATTTTCTCTTGGTCCTATACTGGGATTCCTAGGCTTGACCCATCCATCATCAAACATCGTATCGACACTTGGATTGATGTTGTGCCCATATGGAAAAAGAAAAGACCCATTCACCCCTTAAATACTCCCGTTGTAAGAGCCAAGATCGATAAAATATGCAAAGAAGGTTTCATATACCCCATTGTGTATACCACTTGGGTTTCCAATCATGTTCCCACTAATAAAAAACATGGTACCATTTGTGTCTGTACTGACTTTCATGATTTGAACTTGGCATGCCCAAGGACAATTTCTGTGTTAGAATAATCAACCCATAGTTACCTACCTTAGACATTAATTAATCCATTTTTGTCTTATTTGCCTAGTTTCCAATATTCCACTCTATGCAAGTTGTNTTCCATAGAAGTCAAACTTGCTAAAAATGAGTCATGGAGCACTTGGGAAACCTCCTAGAATCCATATTTATCATATCTTCTTTATTCCAGATCCTCCCTAGCGCATATCTGCTTTTTCTACTAAGTTTCCTGCTTTATTGAGATTTATGGCAAAAGGGAAAGTAAGACTAGGTGTAGTTGACTTGTTTTTTTCCCTCATCATCTTCCATTCTTTTCTTATAATAAAAGCATGTCTGAGTTGTCACTTATTAGCTTTCCTGCTTGACTTTTCCAATTCGTGAGCCTCTAGGTAGATTTGGAAACTGCTTTATGCACCTATGGGGGATTTGACTAGATTTAGTAATCCTGCTTTTTGACTATTTCGAATGCATCCTTATGCATTTGAATCTCTCGTGTAATTATATATTTCATCAGCCTATTACTTCATAAGGTTGGATATTGTACACTTATTCAATACAGATTAGTGTTATGCTCCAATTTCAGTCTCCTTTGTGTGTAAATTTGGATGTTTGATTAAAAATTTTGTGAGTGCAATTGTTCTATCACTTGGGTTCAATTTCCACATGGTATCAGAGCCTTTGTAGATCAATTTCTCTCCTTCCATATTGCTATTGTAGGTTCAACATCTTGACTGAGAGCATTCTACTGACTGAAGGGCACAGTTTCTGAGCTATGGATCAATCTCAAAAGATCATCTTGACTCCATTTAATTTATTTGAAAGGAAAGTAGAGATGGATATACTGTTGAGAGTGAAATGTCTCTACAGGGTGACTATGGCAACTGAGGTAGATCCCAATGCAGCTGCAAAGAAAATTAAATGGCACAATAGGAGGGATGAGGCCTATGGCCTTCTGTGTCTGAGCATATCCAAAGACCTCCTCTTCCATCTTGATGGATTGACATCACCTAATGAAGTGTGGGAGAATATTGTATAGATTTTTGGTAAGACAGATGAGATGAGAGGACATCAAATTGAGAATGAATTGATCTCTTTGAGTCCCAGCAGCTTGAAATCCCTACAACTCTACTTTTCCAAGTTTAAAGACCTTGTTTTGCAGCTAAAACAGTGTGGAATTGAAAAGAAGGAAGAGCAGCTAGTTTTGGCCATACTCTCAAAGATTGGACCTGACTCTTTAGTGTTTTTTTTGACCTTCCATGCCACAAAGTTGACAGCTTGAGCCTGGAAGATTCCTAAGCTTGTAGAGTTCATGGAATCCCTTACACAAGAACAAGATAAACTGGTGATGATGTGCACCATCAAACCTTCCAAAAACCAAGATTTGGTTGCTGGAGATTTGTGGGTGGATTCCAAAGGTAAGAAGAAAGCTAAGAAGCCACCTGAGCAAAAGAGAGACAAGAACAAGTCTGAAGAGGAGCTCCAAGGCTCTAAGAAGAAGAACAAAGGAGAAATGAGCAAGTGTGCATACTGCAGTAAGGGCTATCATCTTGAAAGCTCCTGCATGAAGACGCAAATTGACATGTTAACCCAACTCTTGGAGAAGAATAACATCTCCCTTCCTGGTTTCTCAAAGAAGAGGGAAGGAGGATCAAATTTAGAGGATAGAGAGAGAGTACATGCCTTGGTTGCTAGCACATCAATCTCACCTAGCTTCATCATAGACTCTGGAGCTTCAAGACATATGGTTTCAACCAAGGAGGCATTCTCCTCTCTTGACATGTCGAAAGGTCCACCAATAGTGCTAGGACATGACTCTCTCACTGACAATTTGGGGAAAGGAAGGATTGATCTTGACCATGGTAAGTTCAGTAATGTATTGTATGTTCTAGGTCTTTCCTCTAACCTCTTGTCAGTGTATCAGATGACTCACACAGGGTCTCCAAAGAAAGTCATCTTCTCCCCTGATGATGTTGACATCACAGAGATCTCTAATGTTAAATTCAATGCAAAGAAGTTGTATATCACACTTCGAAGGTATACATGTTTTCACATTTTCTACCCTACTCAAACCCGCCTTCTCTTCTGATTCATGCTAATGAGGAAAACAAGCTTTGGCATGAAAGATTTGGCCATCTTAACTATAAGTATCTTTCTGATCTAAGTGAAAAATAAATGTTGATAGGGTTACCAAATATTAAATTTTCCAAGGGAATCTATCAAGGTTGTATCCTAGGAAAACACCCAGAGCATAAATTTGAGAGAGCTAGTCATGAGAGAACCTCTGCACCTCTTGAGTTGATCCACAATGATGTTGCTGGTCCATTTTCTTATATTTCAATGAGTCAATCCAAATATACATTTACCTTCATAGATGACTTTTCTAGGTGTTGTTGGGTTTACTTTCTGAAGCGTAAGTCTGAAGTTTTTGGCCTCTTCAAAGTCTTTAAGGCCTTGGTTGAAAATCAGTCTGGGAGGAAACTCAAGATCCTCAGATCTGAAAATGGTGGTGAGTATGTCAAGTATGATTTCATTCAATACTATGAACATGCAGGTATTCAGATGCAGCATTCAATCCCTTACACACCACAGCAAAATGGTGTTGCTGAGAGAAAGAACATATCACTAAAGGAGATGGAAACCTATATGATGGAGGCTAAGACGTTGCCACCAAATTTTTGGGATGAGGCTATAAAATGTGCATCCTATATCCAAAATAGGGTGCCTCATAAATATCTTGATGGTATGACTCCTTTCGAATCTTGGAGTGGGCACAAGCTAGATGTGACCCATTTCAGTATTTTTGGCTCAAAGGCTTAGGCTATAATTCCAACTGAAAAGAGAAAGGCTTTGTAACCCAAAATCCAAGAGTTTATATTTGTTGGGTACTCTAAATATTCAAAAGGGTACAAAATGATCAATTTTAGCATAAACAAATCCTTCATTAAAAGGAGTGTTAGTTCCAAGAAGATCCTTTAGCAGCAGTTGAAGTTGGAGAGTCTTCTTCACCACCAGAACCATTGAATGTAAGTGAAGAGACAAATGAGTTTGATGATTATGATATGTCTAATAATGATGATTTAATTGCAGATCCTGACATTCATACAAGACCAAAATGGGCAGAAAATACCATTCATGTAGCTGGGGAACTAGCTGGAAATCCTAGTGATCCTAGGAGGACTAGATCTCAGTTTGAGAGTGCCCTATGTATGAAAGACACTTTGTTTGAAAAGAAGTGCTATATGATGGTTGAATCAGATCCATAGACATATTAAGATGCAGCACATTATCCAATATTGCAAACATACATGAAAGAAGAATTCAGCTCACTCCAAAAGAACAACACTTGGGAACTGGTTAACCTTCCCCCAGGGAGGAAGCTAGTTCAATGTAAGTGGGCTTTCAGAACTAATTTTGCTGCTGATGGTTCACATTTGAAATATAATGCAATATTGGTAGCCAAGGGATACTCATAGGTACTTGGTATTGACTACAATGAAACCTTTGCACCAGTGGCAAATATGGACTCCATCAGGCTAGCCTTAGCCATTGCAGCTTCGAAGCACTGGGAGGTACATCACATGGATGTGAAGTGTGATTTCTTGAATGGAGATATTAATGAATATATTTACATGCAAAATCCTAAATGGTTTGTGTCTAATCCATGTTTTATGCGCAGGTTAAAGAAATCATTGTATGGGCTCAAGCAAGCCCCCAGGGCTTGGTATGCCAAGATTGATGGCTTTCTACTGTCATTGAGTTTTGTTCGATTCAAGTATGATCATAATGTTTATTTGAAGCTGATTCATGGTTATTTGATGATTATTGTCTTGTATTTGGATGACCTTCTGATTACAGGAAGTTCAAAGAAACAAATTGCCTCCTTGAAAGATGCAATGAACCATGCATTTTTTATGACTAATTTGGGGTTGTTGAGCCAATTCTTGGTTCTTGAAATTTCTCAATACCAACATGGAATAAAATTACATCAGTCCAAGTATGCTTTATATTTGATGAAAAAGTTCAACATGAAATATTCCAAGCTAAGCAAGACCACCTTCCTTTCAGGAGTTAAGCTTGAAGAAGCAAGTTCTTCTCCTCTGGTAAATAATACACTGTATAGGTAGTTGATTGGGTGTTTGCCTTACCTTACAGACAATCAACCTGATATTTATTATGCAGTAAGTGTGGCTTCAAGATACATGGATCAGCCTCATGAGATCCATTGGGGAGCAGCCAAAAGGATCCTTAACTTTGTTCAGGGAACAAGAACTCATGGGATCTTCTACAAAGCTAAATATGATCTTGATTTGATTGGGTTTACTGACAGTGATTGGGCAGGTGACAACACAGATCAAAAGTCAACATTAGGATATGTGTTCATTCTTGCTAAAGGACCAATCAGATGGTGAAGCAAGAAACAGAGTGCCATAGCACTCTTATCTACAGAAGCAGAGTACAGAGGAGTTGTAAATGCAGCAACTCAATGTTTATGGTTGCAGGGGATACTTGGTGAGTGTGGATTTGAATCAGAGTTTCCAACTATTATCTATTGTGATAATCAAAGCACCATTTGAATCTGCAATGATCCAGTTCAGAGACAGAGAACCAAACACATTGAGATCCATATGCACTACATCAGACAACTTGTGCATGATGGCACCATTCGCCTACTCTTCTGTGCATCTTCAGAACAAGTAGTAGACATCTTCACCAATTTTTTTTGTGAGAAGACATTCAGCAATATCAAATCACTACTGGGGATTTTTGATCATGCTGTGAAGCATGATTGATGACAAGATTTTGAAATTTTTTTTTACTGTCGATGTTTAAGGGAGGGTTTTCCCACTGGGTTTTTGCCTCTTTCCTTGGTTAAATGGACATGCAGTATGTAAAGGGTGACTAAGCCTTGTTTCTAGGCCCTATAGTTTTCTGATATTTACTCATAAAGTTAGGATTAAGGGGGGGTGTTAGAATAATCAACCCATATTTACCTACCTTAGACATTAATTAATCCATTTTTGTCTTATCTGTCTAGTTTCCAATATTCCACTCTATGCAAGTTGTCTTCCACATGCCCTAGAAGTCAAACTTGCTAAAATTGAGTCATGGAGCACATGGAAAACCTCCTAGAATCCATATTTACCATATCTTCTTTATTCCAGATCCTCTCTAGCGCATATCTACTTTTTCTGCTAAGTTTCCTACTTTATTGAGATTTATGGCAAAAGGGAAAGTAAGACTAGGTGTAGTTGACTTTTTTTTTCCCTCATCATCCTCCATTATTTTATCCTAATAAAATCATGTATTAGTTGTCTTTCCATCACTTATTATCTTTCCTACTTGACGTTTCCAATTTGTGAGCCTCTAGGTAGATTTGGAAACTGCTTTATGCACCTATGGGGGATTTGACTAGATTTAGTAAGCCTACTTTTTGACTATTTCGAATGGAATCCTTATGCATTCAAATATCTCATGTAATTATATATTGCAGCAGCCTGTGAATTCATAAGGTTGACTATTGTACACTTATTCAATACAGATTAGTGTTATGCTCCAATTTCAGTCTCCTTTGTGTGTAAACTTGCATGTTTGATTAGCAATTTTGTGAGTGCAATTGTTCTATCACTTGGGTTCAATTTCCATAATTTCCCCACTCCCTTAATTGACCATATCATTTAAGCCTAGTCCAAACATGAATTATTTTTGTTCATGGATGGTTTTTCTGGTTTAACCAAATTCAGATCTGGAAAGAAGACCAGTACAATACTGCTTTCACAACCCCCTGGGGCACATTCGTGTATCGAGTCATTCCATTCGGACTTAAAAATGATGGAGCCACTTTTTATCAGTTCATGACATACTTCTTCCATGACCTCATCTACATTATTTTGGTCTACCTCTATGACCTCCCAACTCACTCTCAAAAGCGTTCACAGCATCTAGTTAACTTACGACAAGTATTCTTACGATGTCACAAATACAACGTCCACTTGAACCCGATCAAGTGTTTATTTTGTGTCCTAGCTGAGAGTTTACTTGATTTTATCATCTCTCACAAAAGGATTGCTGTGGACCCTCTAAATTTTCAAGCCATTCCAAATCTTTCCTCACCATGTACTTTGCTCCAACTGCAGAGTCTCCAAGGAAAGGACAATTTACTTCGTTGTTTCATTCCAAACTATGAGACAAAACTCCATGGTTTCTTGTGACTACTCCATACAAACATTCCATTTATTTGGGATAAGTATGTGCAAGGTTCTTTTGATGCATTAAATCAAGCTCTAGCGTCTGCTCCATTATTGTCTCCATCGGACTTCATTAAGGATTCTATTCTCTATGTTTCGACATCTGAAAATGCCATCGTTGGAGTTTTGGTCCAAGAAGATGATGCTCATCAAGAGCATGTGATATATTATGTCAGTCATAATATTTTTGGTCCCCCTTTACATTATTCACATGAAGACAATATGGCCCTCTCCATCATCATTTTTGTTCAAAATCTATGCCATTACATCCTTTTGAGCTGCACTCGAGTCATGGCTGATTCCAATCCTCAGAGGTATCTCCTGAGCTGCCACCTTGTTCAAGGTCATGCTGCCAAGTGGATGGTCTTTCTCTAGGAGTACGATTTGGAATTTATTGCCCCTAAAAGCACCAAAGCTATGGCATTAGCTTCCTTAATGACAGATCTCCCTTCGGTGTCTACTTCATCACCCATCACAATCAACCTTCGAGACAAATTCCTATTTTTCATATCCACGGAAGACCCCTAGTATGGGGGCATCCTTTTGTACCCGCACAATAAAAAATTAGAGGCTCATTTGAGACATGAAGATCGTCCACACATTTGACACCAAGTGGCTCTCTATCTCCACATATGAGATGTATTGTATCATCAGGGCATCGATACAATATTGTATTATTTCCTCACCCATCATGAGGCTGAAAATTTCCTTACTCACTATCACAGTGGAGCCTACGCTTCCCACCTCTTTGATTTGGATACTGTGAAGAATATTCTTTATGCTGCTTATTTTTGGCCTACCATATTTGTCGATTGTATCCATGTAGTTAAACATGGTTGCAATTATCAAATCTTTGCTCCAAAATAAAGGACTCCTCCTGTGCTATTACATCTTGTGGTCACAGTCAGTCCCTTCTGTAAGTGGGTGATTGACTTCATGACATGTAATCCTACCTCAACCAACGACCATAACTATATCATCATGGCTATCGATTATTTCACTAACTGGGTCAAGGCCATGCCTACATTCAATTGTAAGGCCAACACAGTAGTGTGTTTCTTCTTCAACCACGTTATCACACGTTTAGGTGTCCCCCAATAGATAGTCTTGTGGAATTTGAAACCAGGTGTTAGAACAATTACACTCACAAAAATTGCCAATTACACATGCAAATTACACACAAAGGAGACTGAATATGGAGCAGAACACTAATCTGTATTGAATAAGTGTACAATATCCAACCTTGTGAAGTCATAGGCTTCCATAATAAATAATTACATGAGAGATTTGAATGCATTGGGATGCCATTCGAATTGGTCAAAAGCATGCTTACTAAAACTAAGTAAATCTCCCATAGCTGCATAAAGCAACTTCCAAATCTGTCTAGGAGCTCATGAATTGGAAAAATCAATTAAGGAGGCTAATAGGTGATGGAAGGACAAATCATACATGCTTTTATTAGGAGAAAAGAGTGGAGGATGATGGGGACAAAAAACAAGTTAACTTCCCCTAGTCAAACTTTCCCAATTGCCTTAAAACTCAGTAAAAGCAGCAATAAAGTAGAAAAAGCATATATGCACTAGGAAGGCCAGGACTAAAGTAGAAATGATTCCAAGATATTTCCCAAGTGCTCCATGACTCATTTTTAGCAAGTTTGACCATCTAGGACATGTGGAGGACAACTTGCATAGAGTGGAATATGGAAACTAGGCAAACAAGACAAAAATGGAGATAATTAATGTCTAAGGTAGCTAAATATGGGTTGATTATTCTAACACCCCCCCTTAAGCCTGACTTATGAGTAAAATATCAAAAAATAATAGGGCCTAGCAACAAGTCTTAGTCACCCTTTACATACTGCATGTCCATTTAACCAAGGAAAGAGGCAAAAACCTAGTGGGAAAAATCCTCCCTTAAACATGGACAGTAAAACAAAATTTGAAAATATTTTCATCAATCATGCTTCATAGCATGATCAGAAATCCCCAGCAGTGATTTGAGATTGCTGAAAGTCTTCTCACAAAAAACTTTGGTGAAGATATCTGCTACTTGTTCTGAAGATGAACAGAAGAGTAGGTGAATGGTGCCATCATGCACAAGCTGTTTGATGTAGTGCATATGGATCTCAATGTGCTTGGTTCTCTGTCTCTGAACTGGATCATTTTAGATTCGAATGGTACTCCGATTATCACAATAGATATTAGTTTAGTATTCTTATTTGAAGCCACACTCACCAAGTAACCCCTGCAACCATAAACATTGAGTTACTGCATTTACAACTCCTTTGTACTCTGCTTCTTTAGATGAGAGTGCAATGGCACTCTGTTTCTTGGTTGACCAGCTGATTGGTCCTTCAGTAAGCATGAACACATATCTTGATGTTGAATTTTGATCTATGTTGTCACCTTCCCAATCACTGTCAGTAAACCTAATCAAATCAAGATCAGATTTAGCTTTGTATAAGATCACATGAGTCCTTGTTCTGGGAAAAAAGTTAAGGATCCTTTTGGCTGCTCTCCAATGGATCTCATGAGGATGATCCATGTATCTTGAAGCCACACTTACTGCATAATAAATATCAGGTTGAGTATGTGTAAGGTACATCAAACACCCAATTAGTTGCTTATACAGTATATTATTTACCATAGGTGAACAATCTGCTTCTTCAAGCTTAACTCCTGAAAGGAAGGGAGTCTTTCTTGGCTTGAAATATTTCATGTTGAACTTGTTCAGAAAATCCAAAGAATACTTGGAATGATGTAATTTTATTCCATGTTTGGTTTGATCAATCTCAAGACCCAAGAATTGGCTCAATAACCCCAAATCAGTCATAGAAAATGCATGGTTCATTGCATCCTTCAAGGAGGCAATTTCATCCATTGAGCTTCCTGTAATGAGAAGGTCATCTACATACAAGAAAATAATCATCAAAGAACCATGAATCAGATTCAAATAAACATTAGGATCAGACTTGCATTGAACAAAATTCAATGATAGAAGAAAGCCATCAATCTTGGCATTCCAAGCCCTGGGGGCTTGCTTAAGCCCATACAATGATTTCTTTAGCCTACACACATGAGATGGATTAGTAACAAATCATTAAGGCTGATGCATTTAAATATATTCATTAATATCTCCATTCAGGAAAGCACACTTCACATCCATGTGATGTACCTCCCACTGCTTCGAAGTTGCAATGTCTAAGGCTAGCCTGATGGAGTCCATCTTTGCCACTGGTGCAGAGGTCTCATTGTAGTATATGCCATGTACCTGTGAGTAGTACTTGGATACCAATATTTCCTTATATTTCAAAGGTGAACCATCAGCAGCAAAATTGGTTTTGAAAACCCACTTACATTGAACTAGCCTCCTCCCTAGGGGAAGATCAACCAGCTCCCAAGTGTTGTTCTTCTGGAGTGAGCTAAATTTTTCTTTCATGGCTGTTTTTCATATTAGATCATGCGCTGCATATTAATATGTATGTGGGTATGATTCAACCATCAGATATCATTTCTCTGCAAAGAAGGGGTCTTTCATACATAGGGCACTCTCAAACTGAGATCTAGTCCTCCTAGAATCACTAGGATTTCCAGCTAGTTCCCCAGCTACATGAATGGTATTTGATACCCATTTTGGTATTGTAGGAATGTTAGGATATACAATTAAATAATCATTATTATAAATATCAGAATCAACAAACTCATTTATCTCTTCACTTACATTCAGTGGTTCTGGTGGTGAAGAAGACTCTCCAACTTCAACTACTGCTAAAGGCTCTTCTTGGAATTGAACACTCCTTTCAATGAAGGATTTGTTTGTGCTCAAATTGATCATATTGTAACCTTTTGAATCTTTATATTACCCAACAAATAGACACTCTTTTCTTTGGGGCTGCAAAGCCTTCCTCTTTTCTGTTGGAATTCTAGCCCAAGCCCTTGAGCCAAAAATCCTGAAATGGGTCACATCTAGCTTGTGCCCACTCCATGCTTCAAAAGGATTCATACCATAAATATATTTATGAGGCACCCTATTCTGGATATAGGATGCATAGTTTATAGCTTCGGCCCAAAACTTTGGTGGCAAAGTCTTAGCCTCCATCATGCAGGTTGCCATCTCTTTCAGTGATCTGTTCTTCCTCTCAGCAACACCATTTTGTTGTGATGTGTAAGGGATAGAATGTTGCATCTGAATACCTGCATCTGCACAATATTGAATGAAATCATATTTGACATACTAACCACCATTTTCAGATCTGAGGACCTTGAGTTTCCTCCCAAACTGGTTTTCAACCAAATCCTTAAAGACTTTGAAGAGGCCAAAAACTTTAGACTTGTGTTTTAGGAAGTAAACCCAATAGAACCTAGAAAATTCATCTATGAATGTCAATGCGTATTTTTCTTGAATCATTGAAATATGAGGAAATGGTCTAGAAACATCATTGTAGATAAACTCAAGAGGTACAGAGGTTCTCTCATGACTAGCTTTCTCAAATTTATGCTCTGGGTGTTTTCCTAAGATGGAACCTTGACAGACTCCTTTGGAAAACTTAATCTTTGGTAACCCTATGACCATTTATTTTTCACTAAGATCAGAAAGATACTTATAGTTAATATGGCCAAATATTTCCTGCCAAAGCTTGCTTGCCTCATTAGCATGAATCATAAGAGCAGAGGGGTTTGAGTAGGGTAGAAAATGTGAAAACATGTATACCTTCAAAGTGTGATTTGCAACTCCTTTTGCAATGACTTTACCACTAGAGATCTCTGTGATCTCAACTTCATCAGGGTAGAACATGACCTTCTTTGGAGACCCTGTGTGGGTCATCTGATACAATGATAAGAGGTTAGAGGCAAGACCTGGAACATACAATACATTTCTGAACTTACCATGGTCAAGATCAATCCTCCCTTTGCCCAAACTTTCAGTGAGAGAGTCATCTCCTAGTACTATTGGTGGACCTTTTGACATGTCAAGTGAGGTGAATGCCTCATTGGTCAAAACCATATGTCTTGAAGCTCCAAAATCAATGATGAAACTAGGCGAGCTTGATGTTCCAGCAACCAATGCATGAACTCTCTCTCTCTATCTTCTAAATTTGATCCTCCTTCCCTCTTCTTTGAGCTATCAGGAAGGGATATGCCATTCTTCTCTAGGAGTTGGGTCAGCATGTCAATTTTCTTCTTCATGCAGGAGCTTTCTGGATGATTTCCCTTACTACAGTATGCACACTTTCTCATTTCTCCTTTGTTCTTCTTATTCTAGAGGTTCTTCTTGGAACCTTGGGGATCCTATGGATACTTGTTCCTATCTCTCTTTTGCTCAGGTGTCTTCTTAGCTTTCTTCTTTCCTTTTGAATCCACCCTCAAATCTCCAGCAACTAGAGCTTGGTCTTTGGAAGGTTTGATGGTGCCCATCATCACCAATTTATCTTGTTCTTGTGTGAGAGATTCCATGAACTCTGCAAGTTTAGGCATCTTCCAAGATCGATCTATCAACTTGGTGGCATGGAAGGTTCAAAAAAACACTGAATATTCAAGGCCAAATTTGGAAAAATAGAGTTGCAGGGATTTGAAGCTGCTGGGACTCAAGGAGATCAATTCATTCCTGATTTGATTTCCTCTCATCTCATCTATTTTACCAAAAATATCAACAAGCTTCTACCATACTTCATTTGGTGATTTCAATCCATCAAGATGGAAAAGGACGTCTCTAGATATGCTCAGAAACAGGAGACCGTAGGCCTCATCCCTCCTGTTGTGCAATTTAATTTTCTCTGCAGCTACATTGGGATCTGCTTCTATTGCTATAGTCACTCTATATAGGCATTTCACTCTCAACAATATCTCCATATCTGCTTTCCATTCAAATAAATTAAATGGATTCAAGATGATCTTCTGAGATTGATCCATAGCTCAGAAATTGTCCCTTCAGTTAGCAGAATGCTCCCAGTCAATGATTCTGAACCTACAATAAAAATATGGAAGGAGATAAATCAATATACAAGTCTCTAATACCATGTGGAAATTGAACCCAGGTGTTAGAACAATTACACTCACAAAAATTGCCAATTACACATGCAAATTACACAAAAAGGAGACTGAATATGGAGCAGAACACTAATCTGTATTGAATAAGTGTACAATATCCAACCTTGTGAATTCATAGGCTACCAAAATAAATAATTACATGAGATATTCTAATGCACTGGGATTCCATTCGAATTGGTCAAAAGCAGGCTTACTAAAACTAAGCAAATCCCCCATAGGTGCATAAAGCAACTTCCAAATCTGTCTAGGAGCTCACGAATTGGAAAAATCAATTAGGGAGGCTAATAGGTGATGGAAGGACAACTCATACATGCTTTTATTAGGATAAAAGAGTGGAGGATGATGGGTACAAAAAACAAGTTAACTTCACCTAGTCAAACTTTCGCAATTGCCTTAAAACTCAGTAAAAGCAGCAATAAAGCAGAAAAAGCAAATATGCACTAGGAAGGCCAGGAAGAAATTAGAAATGATTCCAAGAGGTTTCCCATGTGCTCCATGACTTATTTTTATCAAGTTTGACCATCTAGGACATGTGGAGGACAACTTGCATAGAGTGGAATATGGAAACTAGGCAAATAAGACAAAAATGGAGATAATTAATGTCTAAGGTAGCTAACTATGGTTTGATTATTCTAAAAAGTCTTAGATCAAGGTCATCATTTTGAATACACTGTTTGTACCAATATTTCGACCATGTTTAAATTTGAACACTAATACCCTTCCTCATATTACCCCCAGGGAAATGGACAAGTTGAGTTTGTCAACAAGATCATCAAAACCATGCTCTAGCGGATGGTGGGAAACCATAAATCATATTGGAACCATATTATTTTCTCTACCGTCTGGTCCTATCAAACATCAACAAATATTGCCACCATTTTTACCCCTTTCCACTTAGTACATGGTGTTGAGTCAGTACTTCCCATTGAGTTCTAGATTCCATCACTCCGCCTTGTCGTTAAATATCTCCCTAATACCTCACCATTAGAACAATGGCTTATTATGCTTGAAACAAAAAATGAGGACCCTTGTGCTACTCTCCAAATGATCGAAGCGGCTCAGACTCGCTCGAAGTCACATTTTGACTCCCATGTCCACCCTTGCATTTTTAGCGAAGGCGATATGGTCCTCGTTTCTGATCAAGCCAATGATAAGTTGGGGAAAAGGAAGTTTGATTCAATGTGGTACGACCCATATGTTTTCCATCGCTTCCTCGACAAAGGGGTATATATCCTTGCTGACTCTAATATGTTGTCCATCGCTTCCTCTTAAATAATCCCTGCAACGGGCTCTACCTCAAGAGGTTCTATGCCTGATGTCACCCACCATGAGTCACTTGTGTCATAGTTTTTATGTTTTGTTTTACATTGTTCTTGTCACAAGTTTTATAGTTTGTTTCCTTGGTTGTTTTAGATGGATCCTACCTTGCATCGCTACGTTGGTTTTGCTGATGGAGTAAGTACATGGTCTCCAAATATTGCCTCAGTTGCATTGGTTATGTATTCCCTGTCACATGAGTTGATATATATTGACAGAATGTATGTTTCCATTGCTACCAACAACCAGGATAAGTATGATGGTGTCATTGGCCTCCCGACCTCCTCCCTACACATGGGTATTCATCACCTTGATGTCTTCTTGGACTCCCAGCCGCTTGTCTCCTAGTTGAATAACTAGTATCATGTATGTGATCCTTGTCTCTTTAGAATTTCTTGTGCACTAGACATTTGGTTAGACATTTTGAATCCATTACATTCACACATGTTCACAGAAGTCTCAATGGTGTAGCAGACTAAATGGCTAATGACGTTCTAGAGTGGCACATAAATCATCGCATATAAGAAATCAAAACTTTATCATCCATCATCATATAAGTCATGTATACATATGTTATATACATCTGTTGGAATATATTAAACCCACTCATAAATTAGGATAAAATAATTAATCATTATTTGATTAATTATTCACCCTCTAGCTTAATTATTTGGCATCCACTTGCACCTTAAAGTCAATACATGCCATCTATATCCCAGACATGCTTTATTTCTAAATATGGGTTGATCTTGACCACCTTTTGACCATCCAGAAATAGTATACAACACTTTACAAGAGATTCTTCTTTATTCTTCTTTTCCAGCTTTTCTATGGATAATATAAAATCTAGTCAACTAGGAAACTGGCAGGTTTTGTTTCCAGATTATTTTTTTCTCCATTTTATAGGATTAACATGTTTTAACATCTCCCTTGACAACTCACTCATGCTTTTTCCAATTCGTGAGGTCCTTGATATATTTGGGAACTGATTTAGCCACATATGGGAGTTTTCTATATTTTGGTAAGTCAGTCTTTTTGAGATTTATGATTTGTCTCCATACAACTTGATTTTCCTATGAGGGATATACTATTTATGTACACTATTATTCATAATTATTCAATGGAAGGATACACACCAATATCCATCTCTTCATCCATGTGATTCAGTCTCTTTTCTTCTCTCTATTTTTCCTATGTATGATTGTGAGAATTCTTAGTAGCAAGATCTATTTCCTATGCTTCTTCTTAGCATCATTTATCATAGCACTGGTATATTATTTCTACATGGTATCAGATCTATAGGGGGAACAACCTTGCCATATTCTGCATGGTATCATAGAAGCAAGGTTGATCAAGTTCTACAGAGTTAAGGAGCGCATCCAGTCTCCTATCCCTCTCTGAAGAAGAGCTTGTCTAGATTAGAAGATTTTCTCCTAGTTTGTTTTTGCAGGTTGCATAGAGTATCTCCTAGAGCATATAAAAAACTTCTATATGGATTCAAAATTTCCTCTGCTATCTCCTTTCAACTATGCTGATTGGAAGCCAAAGATGAGCGCATACTTGAAAAGGCAGTGTCTCTTTGATGTCTCCATTAGTGCATTGAGCGAACTCGAGTCTTACGAAGAGAAGATTGATTGGATAAATAATTGTGATAGATATAATGGAATTATGTGTTTGGGAATGTATCCAAATATATATCATCTCATAGATTCTGCTGAGTATCCATTTGAGCTTTGGAAGAATTTGGACAAAAGTTTTGGTTTGTAGGAAATAGAAGATGAAGCATGGAGAGAACCCAACATATCCTCTTGTTCTCTCTCTTAAGATTTCTTATCCACTACATTCTCTTATGAATTTGATAATGATGAATAATTTTTTCATACAGTTCATGTTGCTGCTTCCCTCTTTTGATTCAAATGCTTCCTCCTTCAATGAAGAAGCAAATATTGAAGAGCCATCTTTTTCTGTGTCTCTTGAAGGTGATTTTTCTTCTTGTGATACTAATGATGAAAAAGAAGTAACATATGGAGCTTCTATTGATATTGATTATGATCCTATAACACATTCATTTTTCTCTAAATATCCTATCTTAGATTCTGAGATCTATGTGCCAGATCCTTCACACCTTGTGCATGCCTCTCTCATTGATGGTGCGCAACCCAGTGATTTCCAGGATGTTTTCTTAGCCAAATCAAGCCTTATTTGTGTCATACCACTTACCTTACTTGATATGATGTGCTTCAGAATATCCTACTTTGTTCTTGGCATCAATACTCAGAACCTCCTTGAATATTGTGAACATCTTATTCTTTCCTCCTTTCATACAGAGGATTCATTACCAGTGTATTCCCATGAATCTATTGATATGCTTATATGTGATCCTTTGGATTCTGATTTAGAACCATATTTTCAGGTTGATACACATATCATGCCACCATACATACCATCTACCATAACTATGAATAATCCTAAGACTATACAAATCCGAAGTTCACTAGTTGATTCCTCATTGGTCTCTTATGCACTGATATTTATCTTACATGGTTTGAAGTCTTTCCTACCTGTCAGTGGCTGGTTATCCATGAATTTAGTAATATTTGGAATGATATAAAACATGTTTTAATATTTTATAAGAACTTATGGTTCATATATTATGCCCATCCATCATTAATATATTTACACCTATCAGTTTTCCCCAGTTGCTCATAATTTTCCTAGTCTATCCCTATATCCTCATGGAGCCACTAAAGCCTTTGTATTTGCTGTTCCATATTCTAGTATTTATGATATATCAGAGTTTTATCAGCCTCATATCATATCTATACAGGTGCTACATCAGGTTGGAAGATTGACATGTGATTCACATCAGAATTTTGCAGCTATTCAGGGAATTGGGTGTGAAATAAATTGTCTTAATTTTTGTACTCTTTTGAAAGGAGTATGCACAAATATCTTTTCCATTTCAAATTATGTTTGTAGATCAAAGTTTGACAGAATAAAGAAGCATTCAGATAATTCTCCCATTTCATCAGTTGATGAGATACACGGAGTCTCTCCTCTTCCTTCTTGTAGGTTCTACACTCTAGCGCATGATCATGGAGTTCATGATTTCTTTAGCAAGTCCTTCATGTAGAAGCAATTTATTCATATCATTAAAGTAAATATGAAGATATGATGAAGAAATATTTCAAATTTTGTGCCTTGTCCTATCTTGAGGGAGGATTTTTCCCATGTGGTTTTGCCTCTTTCCTCACTTTTCTGGACATAATAATTGTTAAAGGGTGACCATAGCGTTGTTGCTCAGCCCTATATGCATCCATATTTTTTTTCATATCATCATAAATTCAGAATAATAGGGGGGTTTTGGAATATATTAAACCTACTCATAACTTAAAATAAAATAATTAATCATTATTTGATTAATTATTCACCCACTAGCTTAATTAGTTGGCATCCACTTGCACCTTAGAGTCAATACATGCCATCTATATCCCAAGAATGATTTATTTCTAAATTTGTCTTGATCTTGACCACCTTTTTACCATCCAAAAATATTATACAGAACATTACACCAGATTCTACTTTATTATACTTTTCCAGCATTTATGTGGATAAGATTAAAGCTAGTCAACAAGGAAACTGGCAGCTTTTGTTTCCAACCCATCCTCTATTAGTTTTTCTCCATTTTATAGGATTAGCATGATTTTACATCTCCCTTGAAAACTCACTCATTATTTTTCCAATTTGTGAGGTCCTTGATAGATTTGGGAAGTTCTTTAGCCGCCTATGGGGGTTTGCTATATTTTGGTAAGTCAATATTTTTGAGCTTTATGAGTTGTCTCCATACAAATTGATTTTCCTATGAGGGATGTAATATTTATGTACACTATTATTCATCATTATTCAATGGAAGGATACACATCATTATTCATCTCTTCATTCATGTGATTCAGTCTCTTTTCTTCTCTCTATTTTTCTTGTGTATTCTTGTGAGAATTCTTAGTAGAAAGATCTATTTCCTATGCTTCTTCTTAGAATCATTGCTCATAGAATTGATGTATTATTTCTACAACATCATCTAGGCATCATCATCATAAAAAGACTCATATAAAAAAAAACATAAAAAAGTGCATCCACGTGCATATATATATATATCATCATGTCATAATGTTCCCTACAAAAACAAGAAGCCCCATAAGATTTCTCAGCTGAGCATGCATATCATACAAAAATCCTAGTCCACCAATGCACTAGGGGAAACACCACTAGCTACTAGTCAGAGTCAAAGTCCTCCTCTTGGTACTCTAGGTTTGTATCCTCCTCTATTTCCTCCTCCTCCATTGACACATTACCCTGTGACACTGCTCGGACATACTCGGTAGCGATTTCTATCCTCTTCATCAATGGGATCCACTCTGGAGGAGCCTGGTAGAATGCGGCGATCAAATCACCATCCAAGTATTGCCAGCCATCATCAGTGACCCCCTCTAGTAAATTCTCTGTATCATGACAAACTGAGTCCAACATGCTCCGATGCCTCCTATGCCCATGAGCAGGTGGATCTAACCCCTCCACCCTGCCCCTCACTCACTAATATCCTACTTGAGGGTGTGGTACAATGTCTGGACATACACACAGTAAGTCATTAGTATCTATCCCATTCATAAAATGGCTACCACTAATATACTAAACTATATTTGAATGCAACCACTTAAAGAATCATGTATACATACCATCAGGTCCTTAGGCCTATCCTAGAGGTTGAGGCATCTCAGGGTCTCCCCAGTAGTCCATCCCTACATACGAGTAGTTGTTTATGAGGACTAATAGCTACCTCCACTGTGAAAAAAGATCTCAAGTAAAGAACCGACCCACTAGAACACCTTCTTCCCAGATCATAATCTCCCTCCACCTCCTCATGCAAGGCTCCTGAGGTCCTCCCTCCGGCACTATCAAGTGTGGTCGTAGGGTCGAAAGTCACTAAAAAAAGAATGAGCAAAAAAAGAGGGGAAACGCAAATCCCTTCCTAGTGTCCTGGGATGGTTAAACGAATGTTGAACCTATTTCAAGTACATCCAGGCCCACCCATAGTAGGTTCCCCTTAGCACACACTCCACAATCTGGAGCTATCCTCCTAAGATATTGTGAGGTCCTGATGACCCCAATATTTGCAGCACCATCGCTGCCACAACATGAGTCACAAGACTTTAGATGTCACACACAAATATGTATGATGAATGTGCCATAGAAGAGGCATAGCAATTCCTCTCACAGAGATCATCCAGTGACACCCCGTGTGTGAGCTTCGACATAGTGTCTTCGATCACACCCAGCGTCGAGATCCGAGTCAGAAAATAAATATCGAAGAGTGTGATCTCAATCCGCTCCCCCTGGATGAGAAAGAACTCACCATCTGGGTCCCATAATCTCACCAGCATGTCCATAAACAACTTGGTTGAACACATGATTGGGACCTAGAAGTACTTCAGTAGACCACTTCGGGTGAGCATGTCCACCACCGCTCTACCCCCAAATGCCTGCTCTTGTAAGGTACCAATATACTTCTATCGCCATACCTCCTATGGAATCCTACACATACAGACAGTCCCTATTAGGTCTAGTTATACACAACAACTCATCCTGGGATGAGTCGCCCCTGTTCGGACTTTTGTGCGACCCAAGTCACTCAAAAACCCATAACAGGAGTGACAGGTTCGCTTATACCTATTGAACAAGGGCATCTTGGGTCGCTCCTGTCTGCCTGATAGGTGTGATTGGGTCATTCCTGTCAACTCAGTATGAGCGAATTGGGTCGCATCTTTTCCCTCAAAAAGAGAAACCTGACCCCACGAACCCTTTCTGCTCGGCATAAGCCCCAAGATGAGAAACATCACAAAATAAACCAATGAAAATGATGGGTTTGGCGAGAGCTATTACCTGCAAGTCACGAATCAAAAAATCACCAGTCGAAATGAAAGAAATCAACAAATGAGATCTGGGGTCCTCCACTCTAACTCAACACTAAACAATAACAATGACACATGTCATGTGGTTCCCCATGTTTATAGGCCTCCATTGGGTCTATTTTTCTTTCATGTGTCACAGAGTCATCTAAAGTCTGTTTGAGACACCACTCGCACCACTCGGTTCGGTTTTCTTTCCTCTATATTTTGATGACACCCTTGTCTTGTACTATCACTATGATTTTCCAAGCTATTTCCTAAAATTCACCTCAATTTCCATGCCATCACTTGAATCACCCATTTTATATATTGGCATGTTCACGAGCCATCTACTCCATCCATGCTGCACAGTTGGCCATCTATATCACCATCCATCATCCTGCAAGGGGCCCCCATCACTTTTATCCATTTATTCCTTTGATCCATGTTCACAACATAACCTCTTTCCATATATCGAACACTTCCCCCTTTCTTGATTTACCATTATGGAGTTTCTGTTAAGCTCTTTTTTGACTCCTAAAAGAATGAAAATATTGTCGAGCACACTTTATTCCTTTCACGCTCATCAAAGTATTTGAAAGTGCACCTATATAGCCTCATTTATATCCTTTTTCGGTCTATGTAGACTATCATAAGAAAAGGACCACCTGGGCACACTCAAGCTAGGAACATTTCCCTTTGAATCCTTTTATGCTTTCTCAGAAATTGGGACCATACTTTATGAAAAATATCATGATGGGTTGTCTTTAAGCTCTTTTTTGTCCCTCTCATCAAGAAAATATTTCCAAGCAAACTTGGTTTGGTTCATGCTCGTAAAATTATTTGAATGACCGTCCAGTCAGTATAGGTTTAACCTTTCCCGGGCTGACTGGACTACCAATGGTAAATAAGTATTCCTTCACCAAAGGTTGGGAGGGATCTCCTTTGTACACTTTTATACTTTTTCAGGCTGAGGAGACTACATACAGAAAAAGAAAACACACTGGAGTCTTCTTCCTGTTTTTCGACTCTCTAAAAATGAAAACACCATCTAGCATTTACTTTCTCAGGCTCACTAAAAATACATGAGATCATGTCATAATAGTGTCTTTAGGTGCCACCCTAACAATAACGAGAACTGTCCAATGATGAAAACTGTTAACAAGTGCGAGGGACATCACCATTGATGTCAATGATTCCCAAAGTACCCTAGTACAATCTTCCAAATGTGAATAGATTATCTGATGTCGAACACCCAGTTGAATCTTTCGATCAAAGGTCAATGGTGTAAACCTATGTCGAAAGCGAGAGGATGTGTCATTGATGCATACATATATCAAGCATTAGAGGAAATTTCAACTCAGAATGGGCCTCCTAATGAAAATCAATAAAATAATAGTTAAAATAATAAAATATTATTTATTAATTTTGGAGGATGAAAATAAAAAACTACTTTTTTGTTTGTATTTTCGGCATATCTCCGTGTGTTTTTACTCAAATTTCAATTCATAGAGCTCGTTGGATGTGGAATTAAATTCCACATCCAACGAGTACTCAATTGACATATTTTTTATGGGCCCCACTACCCCAAAAACAAGAAATACCTGAAAAAATGTGATGATGATGTCATCATCACATTTTTTGAGGTATTTCTTTTTGTTGGGGTAGCGGGGCCCGTCAAAAGTATGTTGATTGGGTACTCGTTGGATGTAGAATTTAATTCCACATGCAACGAGCTCTACCGATCGAAATTTGAGTAAAAACACAGGGATATATGCCAAAAATACGAACAAAAAAAGTAGTTTTGTTTATGTTACCTATCCCCAAATTTATATTAAAAAATTGTTTAAGAGGTGCTCCCTTTTTTAATTTTAAAATTTTTTGATTGGATAATACATCATGACATGGAATTTGTATTATTTTTGGAAGGCCCATTTTAAATTGAAATTTCCTCTGATGGTACTACTTTGTTTCTAAGACTAATTCCTGGATGATGAGTTGAAGTCGATAGGAATCGTGTCGTCGAGGAAGGGCCATGATGAATCCCACATCAACAACATGAAACTCATATCAAAGTTCTGGAATTTGAGTATGATGTAACCATAGGAATAAATCAAAGCCTCAACGGTAGCTGACACAAAGGTAGTTTTGACTGCAGATGCAAATTATCAACATGATTTTCCTTTGAACATAAGGAAACAAAACTAAAGACTCATAAGCATTGACTTGACGAGGAAAATACCAAGACATAATGCGACAATGGACGATGCAGTCTTTGAAAAAATCAAAGGAGAAAAATGACTCATGAAAGTGGATCAACTTGGAAGCAAGATGAATACCCAATTAGCTGAATGAAATGTAGAAAAGTGCCATGTTCAAAGGTGACTAAAAAATCCATTAGTGAAAATGAAATATTGACCCTTCCCTTGCATTCCCCATCAATTGATGAGTCCCTCTTTCTATTTTTATGAGTTCAAAGAGGGTAACAAACACTCGTTGTAGCTTATCATAGGATAATTCCATTCTCACATGTTTTATGTACCTGGGAAAGGAGGGGTTCATTCCCAAATGAGGGTCTCTCAGTGTTTAGTTTAATGAGTCCATTGAAGGTAAACTCGGTATCGTTCACGTTTAGAGAGTCTGAACGAAAAAGAGAAGACTCCAAAAGGTCCTTTTTCATATAATTTAGTCTCTGAGGCCCAAAAAAGCATAAAATAATACCTTAGAGAACTCTTGTAGTCAACGACCAGAGTAATCCTTTTCCGTAATGTAGTCAATACGAACTGAAAAAAGGGGTAAAATATCGTCAGAAAGACAACTCTTGAGACTTTAGGTCCTTTTACGAGTGTGAAGAATACAATTTCACTCGATGATCTTTTCATATTTTAGGAGCTCTAAAAGAGATTAAAGAAGACCCCATTAGGGTTTTCTTTTCATCAAAAGGAGTTTAACGAGCCTAAAAAAGAAATAAAATTGACTGGAAAATTTAGTACTAGGTTTAACGAGCACGAGTAAGATTTTGAAAATAGTGCTCAGGAGTTTTTCTGTTTTGTACGAGGATTAAAAAGTAAAAAATAAACTAATTATGTAACCACAAATTCAATTTCTCCATACCCTGCAAACTCCAAAATGACCATTCGAATCCAAAAACATTAAAAACTATGCTTTATATACTATTTGAGAGTAAATATTTGATAAAATAATAAAAACAAAGAAATAAAACCCAAAACTAGTTTAATAAAAGCTATTAAATAGTAAAAAGAATTACCATTTTAACTTTTACCATTTTGAGAGCATTTTAGGGCCATTTATGTGGAGATTTCAGCTGAGGATTCTGAAGCCATTTGTCCACCGTTTTCATAATCATCGGCACCAGGTAAATCCTAAACTCATTTCCAATGTTTTCACGGTTTCCAATGTACCCAGCATGAGATCACAAGTGATGTTACTGGAGTATATTGTCAAGACATGGAACCCTGAACAACAATACTTTGAGGTAGGGCCTCATGTTTTGACATTGGAAGTAGAGGATAATCTACTTCCTTACAGGTCTATCATGTCGAGGAGAACCCATTTCATTGATAGGTCCTTGTGGAGGAGATATCACTATGGAAGGTCTCATTGATCATTACTGCTTCCCAGGTACCCAAATGTGCAAGAAGAAAATATCGATCAAGGTTTTCAGAGATCTACCTTTGTGCACAATACTCTTCACCATACAGCACATCTTAGGGATCGAAGGGGCTCACCAAGATTCACACGTACATATTCTCTATGCCATAGAGGCAATGGTGCTCACGGGTTTCAACTGGGTGGAAGCCCTGCTTGTCACTTTGAAGGAACAGCTAACTAAATGTCGGTGAGGAGAGTTGAAGCAGTTCGACTACAAATCTATCTTAGTGTCTTTTTTCTTTGAGACGGTTCCGCATCTAAGGCGACAAGTGGCATTCACTGAGTTGAGGGAAGGAGACCCTCATATACTGCGTTGGGTAGAGATCATGGCTCATCATCATGGCGGAGGCTCCAAGGTGAAGTATGGGACCGAGTTCTTTAGGTGGTTAGATGATCAACTCCTCATGATTGAGGACTACGTGTATGATGGTATCGATTTTCGAGGATATCCTGATATATCCCTATCAATAGATTCCTAATGGGGGGACATGGGTAAGTGAGATAATAAGACATTGATTTTTTTATATTTTATGTTTCAATAATTCTTATGTATGTTAACAAAACCTACTCTTTTCATGCAGATTTGGGACATGCACGACTTGGGGTTCATCTCCCATTGCCAGGTGAGCAGGAGCCCGGTTAGTTCATAGAGGAGATGATGAGATGACTGAGTTGGAGGATAATATCAGTCAGTTGACACTGGATATCTCAAATATCACTGTATATTACCCCCCTAATAGGTATCATAGATACACTACGAGAGTGTCAGGCCGTTTTGGATTATTTCTATGTAGAGTGCCAAGGGCTTCCATGTTTTATCACAAGCACCATTAGATCCCACATGATGTAGAAACTGAAATCTATCTATCTTCAGTATTTTTTGTTATTTTGTATATTTGAAAGCTAGCATGCTTCAGTCGAGGTCTCAAGACCATTTTTTGTAAAAACACACTTTTGATAGTATATATGTATACACACAAAAACTTATTGATGACCTATCTGTTTTTAATTATGGAATGATATTTATATGAGTTATATGTATTTTACTATTTATGTATATTTACAATGAACCATGTATTTTTCTTATAAAATGTTATAAATGTGCAATGTACCAATCCAACACGTAATTGGCCAATGAATCCGCAACTGTGTTACAAGATCTAGGAACATGTTGATAAGTAATAACTTCAAATGACCTTTCCAACAAACATTTTATCTGAAAGAGATGAAGTAGTAATGAGTTTCAAATGGAATAGATTGGATTTAAATGAGAAACCACTAGCTGAGAGTCCATGAAGACTACCAAATTATCAACGTCACGGGAAGCAGATTCGGTTAACAAACCTATCACCACATGATACTCATCAATGTTATTGGTAGTCGAACCTATAAAAATCACACCTGAACTAACTAGGTCATGAGCATGGGAATATAACACCCAAGCAACTGAAGCAAGTTTTAGGGTGTGACGACAAGCACCATCAACAAAACCATAGAAGGCCATCTGATCTACATAATTAAAGCATGGGATAAATAGTATTGGCAAAAAATCAAAACCATATTAAATAAAAAATCCCACACTAAAAGACAAAAAAAGTACATATATACAAGGTACTACTGCAAAATATGTCTAAAGCATAGTACCTTTTTAGGTACAACCCATTGCGAGGTTTCCCGAAAGTTATCCCATCATAATCAACAAGTCATAGAACCCTTTTTCTAAGACTTTACTTATGATGAAAGGACCATACCACATAGATTCAAGCTTCCCCTTCCCAAGAATTTCAATATTTATGATCGTAGGTCAGAACCAGATATCCTTCATTAAAAACACAAGGTTGAATGGATTTATCATATTGAGCCTTGACCCATTTTTTATGCGACTCATTAGCCAAGGGGACATCCCGACGAGTCTCATCGAGGTTCAAAAAATAAAGAAAATGTTCTTCTTTAGTTGAAGTGTTAGGTAGAAGCTCTACTTCAAGCTTGAGTGATGGAATTTCACATTCAATAGGTAGGAAAGAATCCAGTCCATAGACCAACTGAAAATGCATAAAACTAGTAGCTATTTTGACTGAAGTTCTGTAAGCCCATAGTGTAGAAAAAAGAGTCAAGTTCCAATTGGATTTGTGATCTCCAACCATCCTACGAAGCATAGTATTCAAGAATTTGTTAATGGATTCAAACTAGCCATTGGATTGTGGTTAGTATGTTAGAATAATCAACCCATAGTTACCCATATTTGACATTAACTAATAATTCTTGTCTTATTCCTGGATTCCTAGATTCCTCTCTATGCTAGTTGGCTTCCACATTCACCTAGAAGTCCATACTTTATAAAATGGGTCATGGAGTGTTTTGGAATCATCCTTGAAATTATTTTATCAAGTCTAATTTTATTCCTAGTTCCTAAAAGCACACTTCTTCTTTTTCTGAAAGCTTCCTTGCTTTACACCAGTTTTAAGGCATAAAGGAAAAGCTAGTCTAGGAGAACTTGCCTTGTTTTTTTCCCACATCCTCCTCCTTCCTTTTCTCCAAAAAAAAGAATGAATGATTTTTCTTTCCATCACTTATTATCTTTTCCACTTTCTTATCCAATTCGTGAGAATCTTCATAGATTTGGAAAGTCTTTCTTGCACCTATGGGGGATTTGACTAGTTTTAGTAAGCCTTCCTTTTTACCAATTCGAATAGAAACCTAGTGCTTTCAAATATCTCATGTAATTTTATATTTGAGAATCCTATTACTCCATATGGTTTTCTAATGTACACTTATTCAATATAGGATTAATTTATGCTCCAATTTCAGTCTCCTTTTGTGTGAATTTTGAATGTTTAATTAGAAATTTTGTGTGTAATTGATCTATCACTTGGGTTCAATTTCCACTTGGTATCAAATACTTTGTATATCAATTTCTCTCCTTCCATTTTTTTATTGCAGGTTCTACATCGTTGAATGGGAGCGCATTCTGTTGACTGAAGGGCACAGAAGCTGAGATATGGACCAATCTCAAAGGATCATCTCGACTCCATTCAATTTATTTGAATGGAAAGATGAGATGGATATATTTTTGAGAGATAAATGTCTCTATAGTGTTACCATGGCTACTGAGGTAGATCCCAATGTAGCTGCAGATAAAATCAAATGGCACAATAGGAGGGGTGAGGCCTATGGTATTTTATGCTTGAGCATTTGAAGAGACCTCCTCTTTCATATTGATTCATTGACATATCCTAATGAGGTGTGGGAGAATATTGAATATATTTTTGGAAATACATATGAGATGAGAAGACATCAAATTGAGAATGAATTGATCTCCTTGAGTCCTAGTAGCTTTGAATCATTACAACTCTACTTTTACAAGTTTTAGGCCCTTGTTTTGCAGCTAAAATAGTGTGGGATTGAAAATAAGGAAGAGAAACTAGTCCTGAACATACTCTCTAAGATTGTTCCTAACTACTCAGTGTTTGTTTCAACCTTCCATTCCACTAAATTGACAGCTCGAACCTGGAATATGCCTAATATTGCTGAGTTCATGAAATCCCTAACCCAGGAGTAAGATAAATTGGTGATTATGGGCACCGTCAAACCTTCCAAATACCAATATTTGGTTGTTGTATATTCAAAGGTGGATTCAAAAAGCAAGAAAAAATCTAAAATTCCACCTAAGCAAAAGAGAGACAAGTCAAAGTGTCAAGAGGATCCCTCACACTCCAAGAAGAACTTCCAGAAGAAGAAGAACAAAGGAGAAATGAGCAAGTGTGCATACTACAACAAGGGATATCATCCAGAGAGCTCTTGTATGAAAAAAAAATTGACTTGTTCACCTAACTCCTGGAGAAGAAAAAACATCTCCCTTCCTTATTGCTCACCTAGCTTCATAATTGATTCTGGAGCTTCCAGACACATGGTTTTAACAAAGGATATATTCTCCTCACTTGACATGTCGAAAGGTCCACCAATAGTTTTGGGAGATAAATCTCTGATTGACAGTACGGGAAAGGGAAGGATTGATCTTGACCATGGTAATTTCAATAATGCATTGTATGTTCTAGGCCTTGCCTCTAATATCTTGTTAGTGTATCATATGACTCAAAATAGGTCTCCAAAGAAAGTCATCTTCTCCCCCAATGAAGTTGAAATCATAGAGATTTCAAATGGAAAAGTCATAGCAAAAGGTGTTGTTGATCACACTTCGAAGGTATACAAGTTTTCCCATTTTCTATCCTACTCAAACCCCTTTGCTCTTCTTAATCATGCTAATGAAGAAAGAAATATTTGGCCATCTTAATTATAAGTATATTTCTGATTTGAGTGATAAATATATGGTTTTAGGGTTACCAAAGATCAAGTTTTCTAAAGGATTATGTCAAGGTTGTATCCTAGGAAAACACCTAGAGCACAAGTATGAGAGAGCTAGTCATGAGAGAACCTATGCACCCCTTGAGTTGATCAACAGTGACATTGCTGGTCCATTTTGTCATATGTCCATGAGTCAATCCAAATATACACTCACCTTCATAGACAACTTTTCCAGGTATTGTTGGGTCTATTTCCTAAAGCACAAGTCTGATGTTTTTGACCTCTTCAAGGTCTTTCGAGCCTTGGTTGAGAACCAATCTGGGAGGAGACTCAATATCCTTAGATATGAAAATGGTGGTGAGTATGTCAAGTCTGAGTTCATCCAATATTGCAAATATGTAGGTATCTAGATGCAACATTCGATTCCTTACACACCACAACAAAATGGTGTTGCTGAGAGAAAGAATAGATCACTGAAGGAGATGGCAACTTGCATGATGGAGGCTAAAACGTTTCCACCAAATTTTTGGGCCAATGATATAAAATGTGCATCCCATATATAGAATAGGGTGCCACATAATCATCTTGATGGTATTACTCCTTTCAAAGCTTGGTGTGGGCACAAGCTAGATGTGACCCATTTCAGGATTTTTGGCTCAAAGGCTTGGGCTAGAATTCCAACTGAAAAGATGAAGGCTTTGCAACCCCAAAGCCAAGAGTGCCTATTTGTTGGGTATTCTAAATATTGAAAATGGTAAAATTTTACCAACTTGAGCACAAACAAATATTTTATTGAAATAAGTGATCAGTTCGAAGAAGAGCCTTTAGCAGCAGTTGGAGTTGGAGAGTCCTCTTCATCACCACAACCTCTGTTAAATTTTCATATGCTTAGGTAAAACGTCAGTATTTCATTTAATTTTCATAAGAAAATCATATAAACAGGATCACTGAAAGAAACAATATCACAAGAACAACATAGATTTATCCTGGGAAAACCCTAAAGGGAAAATACCCAGCAAAAGCTTCCTCAATATAGATGCCCCAAAAAGATAAAAGGTAAAACCAACAAGGAGATCAAAAGCATGATCCTCCTCCTTCTCCAACTACTTATCTCCTTCACTAGTGCGCTACACAAGTGAGTGTGTGTGCTCCAAATGAGGAGCACTACACCTCTATTTTTATTCATCCGTTCACCTTAACTAACTCATCCAACATGTAAGCTCGAGTTAAATCATGTAGGCTTGAGTTACACATGTAGGCTCAAGTAACCACACTGGGGTGCTAGTAACCCACCTTTATAATTATAGGGGACTACCCCATGAATCTTTTAGTTCTTCCGATTAGGAGCATCGGGGTACAAAGTAATACAAGTGGTTTTCCCGGTAGGACCATCGAGGACCACGAAAAAGATACATATAGAATATTCTTCGAAGTTACAATATTTCAACACATCCCCTTAACGAGAAGGGTATTCTACAGCAACATCAACAACAACAATGATAGGAGAGAAATAGAGGACATCATCAACATCATCAGGGTAATGCATCTATAAATCATTGGAAGGTTTTCAACATCATGTAGTCTTCATATTCAATCTTCAGTCTTCGGCATCATCAATACTTTGACTGCTTCGATTAGCAACAAATTTGACCACTTCAATCAGCAACATCTTTAGCACTTTGACCTTTCGATCAAAAACAACATCTTCAGCACTTTGACCTTTCGATCAACAACAACATCTTCAGCACTTTGACCTTTCGATCAGCAACAACTTCAGCACTTTGACCTTTCGATCAGCAACAACATCAGCACTTTGACCTTTTGATCAGCAACAATATCTTCAACACTTTGACCTTTCGATCAGCAACAACTTTAGCAGCAACATCATCATCATCATACTCTGATCTTTCGATCAAAAAACATCATCATCAAAACACTCTAATATTTCGATCAGAAACATCATCATCAAAAACATCATCATCAAATCATCATCAAAACATCATCATCAAAATACTCTGATCTTTCAATCGAAAACATCATCATAAAAATAACATCATCATCACACTTTTATCTTTCAATCAGAAACATAATCATCATCAGCAACAACCTCCAAACCACAGTACAAAGACAAAGAAGTCTTTGGATCTCTTTTGGACTTAAAGTCCAGGGATGATGCAATCCTACCACCTTCTCGATGACCGAAGTTCACCGGATCCATTCTGAACCGAAGTTCAAGGATGATACAATCCTGCCACCTTCTCAATGATTGAAGTTCACCGGATCCATTCTGAATCGAAGTTCAAGGATGATACAATCCTGCCACCTTCTTGATGACCGAAGTTCACCAGATCCGTTCTGAACCGAAGTTCAAGGATGATACAGTCCTGCCATCTTCTTGATGACCGAAGTTCACCGGATCCATTCTGAACCGAAGTTAAAGGATGAGACAATCCTGCCACATTCTCGATGACCGAAGTTAACCAGATCCATTCTAAACTGAAGTTCAAGGATGATACAATCCTGCTACATTCTCGTTGACCGAGGTCACTAGATCCATTCTGAACCGAAGTTCAAGGAGGATACAATCCTTCTACATTCTCGATGACCGAGGTCATTGGATCACTTTTGGACATATGTCCCAGGATGATACAATCCCTCTTCATTCTCGAAGACCGAGGTCTTCGGATCACTTTAGGGAAAGTGCGCAAGGATGATACAATCCCACTGAAACATCACTACTCCCCCTTTTGGGGAAGGTCTTTCCGAACCACACCAAGATTGTCTCGAAAGTGTTCAAAATTTACTCGGGATAGAGGCTTTGTCAATACATCAGCAACTTGTTCATCAGTACTCACATACTGGAGCTTTATGGCTCCTTTCT
Source organism: Pseudotsuga menziesii (assembly GCA_001517045.1). Lineage (NCBI taxonomy): Eukaryota > Viridiplantae > Streptophyta > Pinopsida > Pinales > Pinaceae > Pseudotsuga > Pseudotsuga menziesii. The sequence continues at coordinate 262,818 of LPNX010822700.1, forward strand.
GCATCATATCTCGAATGTAGAAATACCTGATTTCTATGTGCTTTGATCTGTTGTGGAACACAAGGTTCTCTGTCATATTTATACAACTTTGGTTGTCACATAGAATCACGGTAGTGTCCAAATCTAGGTTGAATAATGGCTTCAAAACTAGCATATCAAGCTGCTATATATTCTGCTTCAGCTGTACTTAGAGCAACACTAGACTTCTTTCTGCTAAACCATGAAATCATAGCAGATCCCAGACTATAACATCCACTTGATGTGCTTTTTATATCTGAGATACTTCCAGCCCAATCTGCATCTGTTTAGCCATACAATATATACTCATTCTACCATCATAGTATGGACCAAGGTCTATAGTCCCTTTCAGATATCTCATCACATGTTTTGTAGCTACTAGGTGAACCCATATTGGTTGAACAAGATATTGAATTAAGGTGTTCACAGCAAAACAAATGTCTGGTCTGGTATTTGTTAAGTACATCAATGACCCAATGATCTATCTGTAATGAGTTGCATCCACTAACTCTTATGAGTCATCAACTAACATCTTCAAGTTGGAGTCCACAGGTGTGGCCATGGCTTTTCATTCCAACATATTGGATCTCTTGAATATCTCTACCGCATACTTTCCTTGGTTGAGAAAGATTCCTTCTGAACTTTGCTATACTTCCAGACCTAGGAAATAATGCATTAACCCAAGGTCATTCATCTCAAATTATTCTTCTAGTTTCTTCTTGCTTTCCATGATCTATTTGTTATTCCCTGTCAAGAATAAGTCATCCACATATAATAACAAGATGACAGGTTCATCTTCTACAACCTTGAAATAAAGGTTAGGATCAGCCTTACTCTTAATAAAGCCCATAATTGACTGGAAACTATTTATCCTTTCATACCAAGCTCGAGGGGCTTGTTTAATACCATGCAAGGCCTTCTCCAATTTGCATACATGAGTATGTCTATATTCAACTTCAAATCCTTGTGGATGTTCTATGTATACTTATTCTTCGATCACACCATTCAGAAAAGCTGTTTTCACATCCATCTGGTGTAAGTCCCACTTCATCATGGATGCAAGTGCCATGATAGCTCTAATCAAAGTATACCATGCTACTGGGGCAAATGTCTCTTCATAATCAATTCCCTCTTTCTGAGAGAAACCTCTAGCCACAAATCTTGCTTTATACTTCTCAATACTTTTTTCAGCTGCATGCTTTATTTTGAATATCCATTTGGAGGATACTATACTTTTTCCTTCTGGTTTGGGAACTATATCCCACACATCATTCTTCATTATTGACTGGTATTCTTCAGTCATTGCTTCTTTCCATTCTTTCTTCTGTACCTCTTCTTTGTAGTTTGTCGGTTCTCGATCTACAAGATCACACATCAAGGCCACATAGTTGGAGAAAGTCTTAGGTTTATTTCTTTCCCTTGTGGAGCCTTTAGGAGCTCCATATCTTTCTATCTCTTGTATAATTTATCTTGTCCAAGTATACTTTCTCTTTCTTGATATTTCCATCATAGGAGGTTCTTGAGGTTCTACCATGTCATGTTCTTTAGGAGCTTCATCTTTAGGGAGACATGTAGTTTCTTCATTTCTGGGAGGTGTCTCTTCTTCATATACTTCTTCATGTTGGCAATTCCTGGATCTCTTCAGGGCTGCCTCTTCATCGAATTTCACATCTCGACTGATTTCCATATGATGAAATCTAGGAATGTAAATTCTGAATGCTTTGGATACTTCACAATATCCAACAAATATCCCCTTCTTTCCAGAAGGGTCTAACTTGGTTCTTTTCTCTTTTGGTATATGAATATATACTGGACAACCAAAAATATTGAGGTGACTTACCTCAGGCTTCTTTCCCATGAACATCTCTTATGGAGTCTTGAACCCAAAATCACTATGAGATACTCTATTCTGTACATACATAGTAGTTCTTGCTGCTTCTGCCCATAGATGCATTGGAAGATCTTGATCATATATCATTTTCTTCACTACCTCCATGATGGTTCTATTCTTTCTTTATGCAACCCCATTCTACTAACAATTGTAGGGAGTGGTTAGCTCCCTCTTGTTTCCAGCATCTTTGCAAAAGGCCTCAAACTCTTTTGAGGTATACTCTCCTCCATTGTCTGAATGGAGTGTCTTTATTTTCTTGTCTAAAAGATTCTCTATCAAGGCTTTGAACTCCTTGAATTTCTCAAACACTTCACTCTTTGCTTTCAAGAAGTATATCCAAGTCTTTCTTGAAAAATCATCAATAAAAGTGATGTAGTATTCAAATCCACTTAAGGATGTAGAAGACATTGGACCACAGACATATGAATGAATCAATTCCAACGTACCTTTTGTTTTAGTTTCACTTTTCAGAAATGGATTCTTGATGTTCTTTCCCTTCGCACATCCTTTGCAAATTCCTTCATGCTTGATCTTCATGTCTGGTAATCCCATCACTTCTTTGTTCAAATGAGGTAGAGCCTTGTAATTAATGTGGGAAAGAATTCTATGCCATAGTTCACTAGGGTCAGTGGACTCATACACAAGGGCTGTTTCTAAGTGCCCTTTGAGTTTATACAAGCCTCCTTCTTCACCAATAATGATTGCATGTTCAATATTCTTTCCTTTGGGCCACATATGTACTTGGTTATCTATGAAAGCAAATATGAATCCTTTCTTATCTAAAGCTGAGATAGAAAGTAAATTCTTCTTTAGACCAGGTACATATAATAAATATTTCATCTTTATAGGATTACCTGGATCAAGTTTGTATCTTGATTCACCAACTCCTTTGATCGGATATTGATAGTCATCTCCTAAGGATACTTTCTGAGGAGAAATGTTTTCTTCAATTTTGGACAGAGTTTTATTTTGTCCTGTCATGTGCTTTGAAGCACCGCTATCAATAAGCCAAGTATATTCTCCAAGATTTATAGATCCAGAGAGTGCAGAGAATAGCACATACTCTTCTGCATATTCTTCTCTTGCTTGTTTTCTTTGAGGTCCTTCTTCTTCTTCTTCTTCATCTTCATCTTTTGCTAGATGAGCATGATGTATTTTGTTTTTGTTGATCCCTTTTATATATTCTTGCCTCTTCATAGGACAATTTCGAGCAATGTGTCCTATCTTGTTACAATGAAAATATTCAAAATCAGAATAGTCTCTAATGGGAGGTATTTCTCTTACCCTTTGAATTCTTCTGGGAGGTTGAGACTCCTTGAAATTTATTCTCTTTAAATTACATTGGCCTCTTCTTCTTTTGGTGTGAGTGGCTAGGGTTTGATCATCTTCTTTTAGTAAGGCTTCTCTATTTGCCACTCTAGTCTCCTCTTGAATGCAGTCTTCCTATACAACACCGAACTTCATGCTTTCTTTTCTGGCACACATCATCTGAATAAAGGACACCCAGGGTCTAGTGAGACCATTGAGAGTAGTCATAACCATTTCATCTTCATCAAGATTATCTCCAATAGCTTGTAATTTCTCTTTGATCTGAGAAACCCTTATGAAGTAGTCTTGGATGGATTCTCCATGACTCATCTTGGTGCTCTTCAGTTGAGCTCTTAGATTCATCTTCCTGTTGATGTTTCTTCCCTCAAAAAATTAGGGAAAGGGAATCATACATTTATTTTGGAGTCTTCTTGGATGACACTTGAGGATTCAAGTGATCCTTGATGGAGTCAGCAATAATCCTTTGTGCCCTAATCATATCCTTTCTGTGCTTCTCCTTGGCTTCAGCTTCTTCAGGTTTTGACACTTCTTATTTGACATACTTATCAAGATCATTCTCTTGGAGAATGAGACCAATCCTGTATTTCCATGCTTGAAAATTCTCTATTCCTTCTAGCTTGTCCTCAAGCTTAGTGCTTGGGGCCATCTTGTTAGAAGATCACAAAAAATTGAAATTTTGTGGAATGAGAAACTGACCTTACCAGGAGATGTGCTTGAATGAGATGATTTAACTGATGTGCTTGGATTCTGGAGATCTCAATTCTTCACCTTTCAAATCAGACTTGCAAGATTCAGTTTTTGCAGTTTTTTGGTTCAGCAATTTTCTAGTGCAACTGTCAAACTAGGGTTTGACTTTTCCGGAGTCTCACACATCCAAAAAACTTGATTCCAGGCTCAAAATATGCACTCTGGGAGGGCACAAATTTCTATATAAGCAATCTTTTGAGACTCAAAATTTTTCCTGAAAACCCTAATTTCTTCCGGGGAGAGAGAGAGAGAGCTATTTCACCTTGTGAAAGCTGTCCTGTTCAGGTTAGCTATGATACCATGTTAAATTTTCATATGCTTAGCTAAAACATCAGTATTTCATTTCATTTTCATAACAAAAGCATATAAACAGGATCACTGAAAGAAACAGTATCACAAGAACAACACTTATTTATCTTGGGAAAACCCTAAAGGGAAAAAACCCAGCAAAAGCTTCCTCAATATAGATGCCCCAAAAAGATAAAAGGTAAAACCAACAAGGATATCAAAAGCCTAATGCTCCTCCTTCTCCAGCTACTTCTCTCCTTCACTAGTGCGCTACACAAGTGAGTGCGTGTGCTCCAAATGAGGAGCTCTACACCTCTATTTATATTCATCCATTCACCTTAACTAACTCATCTGACATGTAGGCTCGAGTTACACATGTAGGCTCAAGTAACCACACTGGGGTGCTAATGAACCACCTTTAAAATTATAGGGGACTACCTCATGACTCTTATTAGTTCTTCTGATTAGGAGCATCGGGGTACAAATTAATACAAGCGGTTTTCCTGGTAGAACCATCGGGGACCACAAAAAATATACATATAGAATATTCTTCGTAGTTACAATATTTCAACAACCTCTGATTGTAAGTGAAAAGACTAATGAGTTTTCTGATTCTGATATGTCTGATAATGATTATTTAATTGCATATCCTAACATTCCTACAAGACCAAAATTAGTAGCAAGGACCATTCATGCAGCTGGGGAACTAGCTGGAAATCCTAGTGACACTACGAGGACTTGATCTCAATTTGAGAGTGCCATTTGTGTGGAAGATCCACTCTTTGTTGAGAAGTATTATTTTATGGTTGAATCTGATCCTCAGACATATGAATATGCATCACATGATCCAATATGGAAAACAGCCATGAAATAAGAATTCAGCTCTCTCTAGAAGAACAACACATGGGAACTGGTTGATCCTCCCCAGAGAGAAAGCTAGTAAAGTGTAAGTGGGTCTTCAAAACTAAGTTTTATGCTGATGGTTTACCTTTGAAATATAAGGCAGGATTGGTATACAAGGGATACTCACAAGTACATGGTATTTATTACAATGATACCTTTGCACCAGTGGAAAATATGGACTCCATAAGGCTAGCTTTTGTCATTGCAGATTCAAAGCAATGTGAAGTACATCACATGGATGTGAAGTGTGATTTTATAAATGGATATATTAACAAACATATTTATATGTAGCAACCTGAAGGTTTTGTTTCTAATCCATCTTTAGTGTGCAGGTTAAAGAAATCATTGTATGGGCTCAAGCAAGCCCCCAGGGATTGGTATTCCAAGATTGATGGATTTTTGTTGTCACTGAGTTTTGTTCGATGCAAGTATGATCCTAATGTATATTTGAATATGATTCATGGTTCTTTAATGATTATTTTTCTCTATGTAGATGACCTACTAATTACAGGAAGTTCAAAGAACGATATTGACTCCTTGAAGGATGCAATGAACCATGCATTTTCCATGACAGATTTGGAGTTGTTGAGCCAATTCTTGGGTCTCAAAATTGCTCAATCCCAACATGGAATCAAATTTCATCAGTCCAAGTATGCTTCAAATTTTCTCACCAAGTTGATTATGAAAAATTGCAATCCAAGAAAGACTCCATTCCTTTCAGGAGTTAAGCTTGAGGAAGCAGGTTCTTCTCCTATGGTAAATAATACACTGCATAGGCAATTGGTTGGGTGTTTTCTTTATTTTACACATACTTGACCTGAATTATCTTATGCAGTTAGTGTGGCTTAAATATACATGGATCAGCCTCATGAGATCCATTGGAGAGTATCCAAGAGGATCCTAAACTTTGTTCAGGGAATAAGGACTCATGGGATTTTCTATAAAGCAAAATCTGACTTAGAGCTAGTTGGATTGACTGATAGTGATTGGGAAGGTGACAACACAGATTGAAAGTATACTTTAGGATATTTTTTCATGCTTGCAAGAAGACCAATCTGCTGGTCAAGTAAGAAGAAAAGTTCCATAGCACTCTCATCTACAAAGGTGGAGTATAGAGGAGTTGTGAATGCAGCTACTCAATGTTTATGGTTGTAGGGGATACTTGGAGAATGTGGTTTCAAATCAGAGTTTTCAAGAATCATATATTGTGACAATCAAAGAACCATTCAAATCTCCACTGATCCAGTTTAAAAAAAGAGAACCAAGCACATTGAGATCCATATGCACTACATCAAGGAGCTTGTGGATGATGGTACCATTGCTCTACTCTATTGCACATATTCATAGAAAGTATCAGACATCTTCACCAAAGTGTTTTGTGAGAATACCTTTAGTAATCTAAAATCACTGTTGGGGATTTATGATCATGTGGTGAAGCATGATTGATGACAATATTTTGAATTTTTTTTTTCCTGTCCATGTTTAAGGGAGGATTTTTCCCACTAGGTTTTTGCCTCTTTCCTTGGTTGTATGGACATGCAGTATGTAAAGGGTGACTAAGCCTTGTTTCTAGGCCGTATATTTTTCTGATAATTCCTCATAAATTCATTCTTAATGGGGGGTGTTAGAATAATCAACCCATAGTTACCCATATTTGACATTAATTAATCATTTTTATCTTATTCCTAGATTTCTAGATTCCTCTCTATACTAGTTGGCTTCCACATGCACCAAGAAGTAAATAATTAATAAAATGGGTCATAGAGCACTTTGGAATCATCCTTGAAACTATTTTAACAAGTCTACTTTTATTCCTAGTTCCTAAAAGCGCAGTTCCATTTTTTCTGAAAGGTACCTTGCTTTACAACATTTTTAAGGCATAAAAGAAAAGCTAGTCTAGGAGAACTTGCCTTGTTTTTTTTCCCACATCAACCTCCTTCCTTTTCTCCAAAAAAAAACCATGAATGAGTTGTATTTCAATCACTTATTATCTTTCCCACTCACCTTTTCCAATTCGTGAGCATCTTCATAGATTTGGAAAGTCTTTCTTGCACCTATGGGGGATTTAACTAGTTTTAGTAAACCTGCTTTTTGACCAATTTGAATAGTAAGATAGTGCTTTTGAATATCTTATATAATTATATATTTTATCAGCCTATTACTTCATATGGTTGGCTAATGTACACTTATTCAATACAGGATTAAGTTATGCTCCAATTTCAGTCTCCTTTTGTGTGAATTTTGCATGTTTGCTTAGTAATTTTGTGAGTGTAATTGATATATCACTTGGTTTCAATTTACACATATTAGGAGGTTGAGTTTCATGGAAAAAAACAAATTTTTACTCTAATTAGCTATCATATAATTATGGAAATGAGATCCATGATAAGTTACTATGGCTTGTGGAACTCGAAACCTAGATATTACGTGATTAAATAGAAAGAGGGTGGTAGTATTACCATCCTATACATATGCTGAATCTAAAAATATATGGTAATATCATCAATCAACTTGTTAACAAAATGCGTACCTTTATCACTTACAAGAATTTTAGGATAACCAAATCTTGTCACCACATTTTCAAATAGAAACTTCGTCGCAATCACAGTGGTACAGTATTTAACAAGTGCAGCCTCAGCTCATTTGGTTAAGTAGTCCATCGTAGTGATAATGTAGCACACACCAGTCTGTTTTCCCGGCAGTGTGATAGGACCAACAAAATCAATGACCCATTTGTGGAATGCTTGCAAGGTTATCTGCCACGCTAAGAGAATCTCATTGCACCTCGATGATTTTCCTGTTCTCTGGAAGACATCACATCTTTGGTAGAAGGTCTTAGTTTCCATATGTATGGTTGGACACCATAATTCGACTTGCAATATCTTGTGCACTGTCACCTTTCCAGCGTAGTGTCCTCCTAGGACACCGGCATGTGATTCACTCATTATCCACTTTCATTCATGGTAAAAAACACATCGACGCAATATTTCATCTAGGCCCATCTTGTATACGTGTCCCGCCATCAACATAAAATTAGCAGCTTTGATGACCAAACATTTCTTCTATGTAGTGGTGAACCCCTCGAGTGCATAGCTTGTACTCAAGAAGTGGATGATAACATTAAAGTCCTTATTCTAAACATCAATCATGGTGACAACAAACAATTACACATCAAGCAAGTTATTCTCCAATATGTGTGGTTCTTCACCACTTTCTATCCTTGACAAGTGGTCAGGTCCTACATTCAGTCGACCAGGTTTAATAATGACTTCAAAATCAAATTATTGAAAGAGAAGAAGGAACCGACAGATATTCCCCCCCAACACTGGCTTATTGACTAGGTACTTCAATGCTAAATGATCAATGTACATTTTAAAATGTCCACCAATAGATAATTTATAAATATTTGAAGCACATATACCATAGCGAGCCCTTCTCTCTCTGTTTTCATGTAAATATTTTCTGCTATCGACAATTTATTGCTAGAAAACGTGATAGGGTGATCGATTGCGTCATATCCTGGTTGCATCAAAACTATGCCAAGTGCAATAGATGACATGTTGACATGAACATGAAACTCTTTCTCCCAGTTTGGAAACACCAATATTGGTGCGATAGCCATTTTTCCTTTTAACTTGTCCATAATTCCCTCGCAAATTTCTATCGACAGGTACTTTACATCTTTCTTCAATAGTTTTTCCATAAGTGCACTAATCTTGGCATATCCTCTGATAAACTTTCTGTAGTATCCGATGTTTCCTAGTGGGGATCTGAGTTGCGTCACTAATGTCAGTGGTGTTAAGTCCACAATAATGGAAACCTTTGTTGGATCGATCAGAATTCCGTCATGACACATGAAATATCCTAAGATTATACCAAATGGTACACAGAAAATGCATTTCTTTGAATTTAATGCGATCTGATACTAGCAACAACATTCCAACATCATGCACAAACTTTCCACATGGTCTCTTACTAGACCAAACACAGTCCAGTCATCAAAGTAGACTTTAAGAAATTTATGTATAAAATATTTAAAAGAAGAAAATATTATTCTTGAAAAATTAACATGAGCATTCTTGAGTCCAAAGGGCATTACCATATACTGATAGCAGCTCCATTCTTTGACAAAAGTCATTTTGTGTCGATCCTCCTTCGTTATTCTGACTTGGTGATAGCTAGAAAATCTATCAGTAAATGAGTACATCTCTTGTCCTCCAAAATTTTCCAGTACTTCATTTGTAAACATTGTTGGGAATGGGTCATGTAGGCATGCATAATTGAGCTTCCTTAGGTTGACATAGAACCTGACTTCACTTGTGGTATTCTTATCCTAGATCATGATAGGACTGATCTATTCTGACTCTTCAACAGGTTCAATGATTCTTGCGTCGAGCATGTGGTCCAATTCAACTTTCACTTTTTCCTTATATCATGGGTTCATCCTATATGGCCGATGTTTACTTGGTTTTTCATATGGCTTAAGCGATATTTTCATATCTCTGAGTTCGCTTGCTATTCCGTTCATCTCCGAGAAGTTGGTAGGGAACATGTCCTGAAACTCATGCAGCAAATCCATGATCTTCACTACTATTTCCTCATCCCAATATTCCTCGATGTTGGTGAACTTCGGGTTCTCTGACGAACCAATTTTAACCTTCTTGATTTTGAGAGGCTCGAGAAACTGTTCGCTGGAAATGCCACTTCCTTATACCTTGCGCATACCCTCTAAATATGGTATGTTAATTTTGGTTGGATCATCATCATCTAGTTCTCTAGCCATATTGTAACATGCCATTCAGTGTTGGACAGTCGTACTACATAGGTGTGACTATGTCACTTCGATAGGTATTTCAACAAAAATATTCTCCTTTATCGTCTGAAGCACAACATTGACTGCAGGGTGGTCATCAGCAAATTCAAATGTGTGTGTGATTTTCTTAACTATCTCTTCCCAATCACGAGTCCCTCATTGCAACTCTATATACGTATACCAGCTCTGAGATTTCATCTCCAATTTATGTATGAAATGATGCACCCATTCCTATCATGGGTATTCTGCAAATGTTGTTTGACATTGATTCAGGTCTTTGACATGGTTTTAGAGCCCTGTATACTTCTGTCCTAGAACTACGAATTCTTCATCGAATCTGAATTCTAACAATATTCTACATTATGATCATTCCTATATTGATTTCTTATGCATACCCCATCATCTAGCAGGCATAGCCTTCAGCACCTCATCTAAAGTGGTTAGTCACTGTGGTTCTTTGACTATTTATTCAAACTCCCTTAGGAAATTGACAAGGTTAGGAAATCCCTCATATGTGGGTAGCTCCCGCAACTGAGTCTCTACCTATCACACCTACATATTAACCCTTGCACATATTCTCATAGAAACCTCATGCAATATATTTTTCCAATTCTTAAATGCTTCCCCTGAGTCTGAGGTGCATGAACTAGAACTCCTCCAGCTCAGGTTCCCATCCATAGTAGGATTTATGTAATCATATTGTAAGGACATGAAATTATAGATCTGGTCCAAATAATCATCCTGTCTTTCATTGATAACTGCTTCGACATAACATTTCCCCTCAAGTGGGTCAATAGGCTCTATTACCCTCAATTATTCATTCTCGAATGAGAGGATTCTGTTTTTGAAGTTGATGATTGTTTGATTATCGATGGCCCAATCTATCCCCATAAGTGCAGGATATGGGTTAGTGTCATCGACAATATATATGACTTCAAAATAGGAAAATGTTTGCAACCCTTCTATGTCGACTAGAACTTGACTTATCCTACCAATCGGCATGACCTTCACCTAATTTGCAAGCCTCGACTGTACTATGGACCAGTACAAGTGCAGCTTTCCCATACTTTCCCATGTCTGGTGCATCAAAATATTGACATCTGACCCCAGATCCAGTATGATATAATCCATGTCTTAGTCACCTATCCTTTTGGTCATTCTTAACTCGTGAACAGTTTTGTACTTCTTCATTCTGACATGGTTAAATTTTCTTTCTGGTGGCAACTCTTCTAGATTTTCTTCTATTAGTGATTTTAATTCTGCAATAGCCTCTTTATCATGGATTACTGATAAACGAACTGAAAAGAATGTATTGAGCTTACTAACCTTGTTTGGTGCATTCTTCTAGAATATTTGCTAAAATTGTTTCGGCATATCTCTGAATTCAAATGAGGCCAACATTTGTTCTGCCTCTACAAACTTCGATCGCACCTTCATAAATACTTGCTTCTTTTTCTGAATAACAAGTGGTGCTTTATTCTATGCCATGGGTCACACCTGCAACAATATCTCCTGATCTAATCCAGTCACAGAACCTCCTTGTATTATGATAACAACCTTCGGTTCTCTAGGCTCTAGAGCAATCATCTGCACATTCAGGTTTGGTGGGGGGTTAGGCACTCCCCTGGTGCAAAATTTACACTTTTCAATCAACTGTGGACATTGTTCCACATTATGATCTTGGCCTTTGTAATACAAATATGTCTTTGCAGGCTCCTAGAAGTCTCTAGAATAATGGCCCGGCTGTCCATAGTTATAGCACATGACTTGGCCTCTCCCTCTACCAAATCCTGCTCCTCCTCTTCCCCTGAAATTTCCAGCTCCCCTTCCCTAAGGGTGTGGTTGTTGTGGTGGATATTTATTCTTTGGAACATATTGATTTTGTGGTGCATACTAAGGCTCACAATGTAGTTGAGGCGTAGTTTGGTAGTGTGCTTGCGCCTGTTCATCCTTAGTCTGTTCTTTGGTCTTCATTAGGTAGGTGTCTACCATTTTCTCCTTTAAGAGATGATATGCTCTGCAATCATTCTCATAATGTCCTACTAATTTACAAAATTTACAAAATAGACTAGCTGGGGTAGTTACAATGATCTGTAAGTAGATGCATTCCTCATCATGATGCCCTCTAGCCTGGCATATTCGACACCACGGTAGCGCATGGGTACTCAATGAACTAGGTGCGCTTGACGAGATATAAATCATGTATGATAAGAAATTTTCCTTGGTGTGTCCATCTGTCCTACATCTTGTGCACCATAGATCATCCTAAGATTCTTTTCCCTTATTGATATCCTGAAGCTCAACAGTTAGGTTTCCAAACACGACTGGATCTGCATCATCCCTACACCCGCATATCCGATCGGCGAGGATTCCAGCTTCATAGCTATTTCAAGCACTTCCATTTGCGAAAAAACCTTTTGTTGCATAAAAGGTCCTCGAATGTGTGGTAATAATGCCGTAATTAAACACTCCTTGTGTTGCACATGCGACATCAGGAAACTGACTTTGGCCCTCAGGGTTTTAAACTGTTGGTCAAAATCACATACCGACTCTGTCGAAAACTATTTTATCTCCTTAATCTCAGTTATACACTGTGACTCAGAATTGGATTTTCTAAAATCACAAATCATCATGAGTTGGATCTCATTGAGCGTCTTCTGTGGGGTTCCTGCTGGTACTACAAAAAACTTCATAAACCAGTCCAGCATGCGACCCTATAAAGTCGTGATCAATTGTGCCTTCTTTATGTTCACACTGTGAACTTTGTGAACCATCCAAACAACTTTGCAAAGGAACCAATGCTACTCTGGGTCTTCTTCTCTATTCCCATTAAATGTGGGAAATCTAACATCTGCCCCAAACATTGAGTTGGCATCGAGGTTTAATGGAAAACTTAACAAAGGTGGAATTCATTGCAAACTAGTCATAGTACTAGCACTACCAGTATTCATAGTTCTCTCAATAGATGGGGCTCTAGATCTTACCTCTGGAAATGCTGCAGGAGTGGTGTAGTTACGTGTTGATCTCGGTGTCTTTGCTGATTCTTCTAACTCTTTCTCTCCTTCAAAAATTGGGTTGTAGTTTTCCTCTTTGTCGCAAGACCCTTCGTTTAGCCACGATGCAGCCTTATACTCCCTTTCCCCAAACACACTAGGACTATGTCTTTCTCCTATTTACTTTCTTCTCTTTCCTGTCCTGAATCTCCTTCCACTCCTCAGGAATCTAGCTTCTAGTTCAGGTTCTATACTTCCTGGGAACACCTCAGCTTACCATTTTCCATTTTCTATACAGGTCTCCAGTTACATACCCTCTCTTCTGGATATGTGACTCAACTATCCAACTGCAAAATTTCCCTCTCATAGACGATCATTTTTATCCACGTACTTATAGCTAGCAAGTACCTCCTGTGGGGTCCTTGGAAAAAAATTCTTTTAGCCTCTCTATACGAGGTTATTTTCTTAACTGCAAACTCAATAATATACCCTTGCAAAATACTGTTGACCCAAAAATAAACATCTCTAGAGATGGAGTTACTTACACTTGTTACCTTGCGTACCAGCTGAGCACTCCACTCGATCTCTCCCATTCTCTGAAAGTTTGTATGCCGCATTTCCAATCTTGAAAACCACTCATGATGAACAATCGAAAACTCTCCAAAGAAAATATCATGAATATCTATGTATAGGTATCGGTCTAAATAGGCTTTTGGGATCACCCGCGCACGCGAGCCTTGACTTTCCCTTCGCTCAAATTCCAACGCCTTAGACTCCATCCAATCCTCATTTTCCTTCTTTGTTGGGTGCCACAACATCTCCCTTGAATCAAATGATTAAAGTCCCAAAAATAGAACCATTTGTTGGCCTCTTTTCCTAACTCCTCATGACCCAGGTTCTACAAACAAAACAATAACAACCCAAGACATCAACCCGATAGAGCAAGCTCAACCGACAACACCTTATGAGGAAAGCACAATATCACCCGATATATTTTAATGTGTAACTGCCAGAACCATGTTTTCACAGTCATCAATGAATTACAGTACCTTGGCACATAGCCAAGGTGCTTGAAAGGGGTGGAAGGATGGAGTCTTTTACTACTTAGCAATGGCGCAACGGTGTGACTCAACCACCTCAACAACTTAATAGCCTAATAGCTTAACATTGCGACACAACCATCCCATGACATAGATTTTCCCTTGGAATAATAACAAATAAAAGCAACCCACCTAGCAACGACCTTGAAATAATACAGGAAGTTTCGACTACCTCGATAGTGGCACAAGGGAGCTTAACAAGTAATGAACACTTAACCATGCGACAAACATTACCACTTAGCAATTAAACAACAACTGAACTTAAAATGACATAAAATACTGTCAATGTTACTGCACATTCCTTAACAATAACTGGTACCGGCGCGACTGTATTCCAACCTAAGAGTAATTGAATATGAAATAATACACAAGGATTCAATGATGCTTAGTCATTCACTCATGCAATTTCTTTATTAATATTGTGGCATTCACTTAAACAAGAATTGTAAACTACATAAGATAATTCACAAGCATGCAATCATTCACATTCATTCGACACAAGATGTAACGTGGAAACCCAACTAGGAAAAACAATCAAGGTGCACTTCATTTCGCATGGGAAATATATGGCATCTTATGGTCTGCAACTTGACTACAGAATGATTTGAGATATGCCGTTTTAGCTTAGAATCCTTATTTCTCTCATGCTCTCTATTTATTTTCTTTTCTCCTATCTATTCTTTTACCCTCCTACTAATCCGCACACATCTTGGATCGACTCTTCTACTGTCTGTGCACTCAGGCACAGAATACTCCTACAGAATCTACAGTTAGTAACCCTTTTCAAAATGGGTTCTATGGCTCAACATCCTTTTACAACTCTGATATTGACTAAAAATCAATGAATGAACAACCCTTAGACAAAATGGGTTCCTCATATTTATAACCTTCACAAGACGACACAGGGTCGACTCCATACAATGTGTTTGTTATAGTTCATTATCAGCCATTCAGAAAAGGTTACAAGTTGATAGACTGATAGAGACTAAATCAAGGTGCTATTGGCCTAAATTACAAAATATTCCTTCATACATGCGTCGTTTGCCAACTTGTGCCGACTTTAGAAACCATGATATTCTTGATCTGTCACTTTCCAACCCTGTTACTTTCCTGCACACCTGTTGGAGGAGCAAGTCGGTAAGTCGACTTGAACGATCAACCAACTAAGTCGATCAGCTGACTAATGAGAGATTAGGTCGGCCACATAAGGTCGTTTCGGTTGACCAAACCGACAGGTAGTTATTTGTAACTGTTTGTAATTCATATATATTAAGATGTTGAGCCAGATGAGAACTCAGTTCAGTTCTTTGTATTGTATGGACCCTTTAATTATAATATAATATGTTATTTCACTTACTTGTTCTTGTCTCTTGTATCTGTTATGTATGTATGTTCTTAATGTGTATTATTGGTAACATGTTCTTAATGTGTATTATTGGTAACCCTATGTGATCTGTGAGATTACAACATTGGTTCTTTTGTTGATAGTACATGTCTAAGATTTATACAAGCAGATGATATCAGAACAAGAGATTAAGGACTTTTGGGAGCGTAAAATAGCAAACTACTTGCAAAATTATGCACGAAGAAACATATTAACGACTGCGCAAGAAAAAGAAAAGTTCTGTACTGAGACTCATGAGAAGTTTGTAGAATCGGTAGCCTAGCTTCTAAAGAAACTTCTAGATGAAAAAGACGGAAGCGATTAAAGACCAACCGTTGCTAGACAAATTGATTCGAGGGGGAAGGACAAACCTGTCAGAGTGGTTCAAAAAAATCACCGATGACTTCTGCGAGGAGCAAGCCATAGAGTAAGGAATTTTGGTAGAAGTCATGCAGAAGAAATTCTATACAGACCTTACCGAATAGTTCATGTGCTCCTTACTGACCTTGCTATTTAAATTCCTGATAGAAAAAGGAGTGGGTCATAGTGTCAAACCTCATCCATTACTATGCAAACCTCCACAAAATACAAACTGGGCAGAGAAACAAAAGAAGTTGGAAAAATTCATTGCCAAGAGGGAGTGGGAATATTTCCTAAGCAAGTAAACAAAACTATTCGAGCTTTCTAAAGCATCGGGCAGGCAATGGGGGAGTAGTTGGTCATATGTTGGGGTAAAGTGGAGAGGATTCTAGTCGACTAAAGAGATACCATTCACCAGCAATGAGAAGTCAGCCTAAAAAGGAAATCGAAAGGACAGTGTCACACAAAGGTATGGTGGACTTACAGAAAATAGAGAGGGAGAAGAGGCTGCAAAGAAGGGAAGAAAGAAGAGAAAGAGCTATAGCACTGCAAAGAGGAATGAGTACTAGGGTGACAAACCAAGAGAAAAATCCGCCAGCGTCGGGTCATGACCAACATGAAGAAGGCGTGGAAGAATAAGTGTCCCCTATGGAAGATTATTTATGGATAGAGAAATGATAAGATCTCCAATTAGAAGTTCCCTAGGAGGTAAGACCTCTATCTCTGACGAATCCAAGTACTAGGATACAAACCATTGTCGAAGAGGACCTCAGACTAAGAGCTGGTAACTTTAGTATTTGGAGCCGACTAGATGGCAAGAAAAATGATGATAATAATCTACTTATCCGTTGACTAGAAGAAGGAAATTGGGTCACACTTCAAGTGTTACCCTCCAACCAAATTATCCACTTGCTTTACCTGACACATGAAGGAGCACCCCCCTGCCAAATACAGCTTTGGAGAATACAGAAAATTCTGATCTGCAGACAAATAATCGCAGTTGGACATCGACAGGAGAAGTCAACCCTGACCGACTGCTTGTCAAAGAAGAAATGACAACTAATATGACCGACGGAAATGAGAGTTATATCGACAATAGTTTTGTAGAGAAGAATAAACAAAATACCCCACTATCCGCACCACCACCCCCACCACCGCCACCTCCTGAAGAAGACAATGATAGTGATTCCAACATGGGTCATGGATCAGCGAACATCCCTCTATATGAGGACGATGAAGATCCCAGACAACATTGGTTCATCTATGAATTGACATGGGAGGCAAACCAAGTTACATATGAAGACAGATAGATGGCACAGTTCGCTAGAGCCTTAAGGAAAAGATCATTAACATGGTTTATGACCTTTTTTGAAAGAACCCCCAGAGCAGCTAAAGCAGAAGTCAAAGCGTAATTTGTATCATTTTTTAAAAATCCAGATGCAAAACATCCGTCAGCTAAGAAATTGAAGACAACATCACAAAAGTCAGGAGAAACCGTCCACGACTATGAAAAATGTTGGAAAGACCTTCTTAGCCAATTGGATTATGTTATTGACGAGAAACTACTAATCCAGTGGTTTCTTGTAGGTCTGTCACAAAAAATTCATCGGCACATAAGTCTGGAGACATTCAAAACTTATGAGGATGTGCTTACTAAAGCTCTACAAGTAGAAATGGATGAAGATATTCCACAATACCCCACAGATCATAGACTAGAAGAATAGTTCGAGATCATGCATAAATCTTTAAAAGAGCTAAACCTTAAAATTCAGGACAGTTGGTGCATGAAATGCTCATTGATCGGACATTTGAAAGATAACTGTCGACAGGATATTAGCCAACATGATGTTTGATTTGTGCAAACAAAATGTTTTTGTGACATCTACCAGGAGCATGGAGAGCACACTACAAAATATTGCCCATTCAACATGAAGAATGGAAAAGCATCATGGTGTTCAATCCGTGAAACTAAAAATCATAACACCGCTGACTGCCACTTGAATCTAAAGAATAAACAAAATTATCAGGAAGTATATCAGACTAACACAGTTGCACAGAACAATGAGCAATGAAACAATGCACAAAATGACCAAAATAATCAAAGGTACGAAGGTCGTCGGTACGAACGCGAATTTGACAACCAATGTGGAGGCTATGGAAGTCGAGGTCGATTCTCTTGGAATTGAGACAACCGACCACATCTGCCCATCCAATGTTTCACATGTTACAAGGAAGGACACTAATATGCAGACTGTCCATACAAGGACAGGACTGACCTAAAATTCTATACTACTTGTGGAGTAGGGGATCACTCATTAGAGGATTGTCGTACTATGCTTGAAAAAATAAATAAGAAGAAAAATGTTTATGTCTTGTCGTGTGTGCAAAAACATGATATAATTAATACAAGAATTTACATATCGTAACTCGATAAGGAACAAAAATTGGATATGATAACCCCCAAATAATAAAAATAAAAGAATTTGTTTTTTATCCTAACCCAGTTAAAGAAAAACAAATATATAAAGATGCAACAAATATATTTAGAGAATTTGCTCGACAGGAAGAACAAGATGATAATCGACAAGACACAATAAAATAGCTAATACATTTGGTACAAAAATATAAAACAATATCTCAATTCATCGACTTACTGTATAAAATAAAACACAACAAAAACATCGAAAAACAAACAAAGAATATTTGCAGCTTAAACCAAAAAGATAAAAGTGATGCCAACCCACTTGTTGACCTGGAAATTGAAGGATACCATGTCCGACAAGTTGTACTTGATTTTGGATCACAGGTAAATATTATGACTTGAGACACATGGGAACAGTTAGGCAGACCTCGATTATACGAATCACGCATATACCTGAAACTAGTCAACCAAGGCCTAATTGAACCTATTGGAGTCTGGAAAAATGTTGACACAACGATAAAAGGAATATCGACCAAAGTCGACTTCAAAATTATTGACCCTAAGGAAGGATCCAATTCCTTCCCAATGTTAGTAGGTCGACCTTGGGGGAGAAAAATGAAAGCCTCGATATCCTTGGACAAAGAAAGAATAAAATTAAAGGGGAATGGACAAAAAGTAATAATACCTATCCATCCATCCCAAGGAGAAACTTGTATAGAACCAATTGATGAAGAAGTTAACATTCGACAACTATATCATGTACAGAACAATGAATATTACACAGAACCTAATATATATAGTGAACTTTACTTAGGTAATCAAGACTTAGTAGGATACAATTCAGATGTAGAACTATATGATTGGGAGGTTGTAAACTATGAAACAAAATCAAAAGGATGCTAGACTATTCAAAAAATATAGAAGAAACCAGTTAGACAATGCTTTGTGGTGTCCATTATCCCAAAAATATTTGAGAAGAAAACTAGGGAATATCCTACCTTGAAACCGACAAATATAAATAATACCAAAATATAAAGAAAGTGAATCACCAGTTATGCATGTAGAGCAAGTATCTAGAAACATTGGTGAACATGGCCGACTACAAAGTTTAATAGAAACTTTTATAGGACAAGTTGCTAGATGGTGGGATACCCATCAGTCAAGACTACAGACATGGACAACACCTTCAACTTATTTTGTAGAAATATTTGGAGGAAAGAAGATAACCAACCAGGCTCAGATACCTATATTTACCCAAGGACAGGATCTAGAAAACCATATAAAGACATGTGAAAAAAATGGAGAAGACTTAGATATAAAGATGAACGAACATTGTCACACTTATTTCCATCAACACTCATCGACTTACCAAACAAATGGTACAAGATGGAAGAAGCTCGGGGTGAAACATTCCTATGGCATGAACTCAAAGAGAATTTTATCAAAGACTTCAGCTTTGAACCCCAAAATGAGAATTTGGTGAAAAATGCAAAACAGATCAAAGCATTTGTACAACCGACACAAAACAAAACCCTAAAAGACAACCAACCGACAATAAAATGTAACAATATACAAACCGAGACAATTCCACAGTCAACAAGACTATAGATGGAAAATGAAAATTTAGAAGGGAAAATATTTAGATGGATATCAAACCATGCCGAAACAACAAAACCAATTTGCACAATGCTCAAGGTCGAGACAACCAACAAGGAAGACATCGACCGAATGACTGTAGCAGACTTTCCTGCTACATTCTCACAGTTTAAAGAAGGGATTCGACTAATCAATGAGACAAAATCTCCTGAATGGTTAGATGCTAAAGTGAAAATCAAAGAAGTCGACATATCAAATGATGATTGACCAAAAATAGAAAAAATTGGAGACTACTAGTCTGAAGCACAAACAACAGAGATAAAAAACCTACTGAAAGAATTTCAGGATGTATTTTCTAGAAACTATAATGATCTCAAAGGTATAGTACATGAAATGGGTGAAATGAAGATCGACATTAAACCTAATGTTCTACTTGTCAAGAAAATACCATACAAACTAGCTCATAAATACAAATAGATAGTCAAGAAAGAGATTGATAACATGCTTGCAGCAGGGATTATCTACCTTATTGACCAATCAGAATGGGAAAGTCCAATGGCAGTACAACCAAAGAAACATGATCCAACCAAGCTAAGGATCTGTGTCGACTGTAGAGAACTCAATAAAGTTACATTAACATACCCATTTCCAACTCCTTATGCAGATGAAATCTTAAATGAGGTTGCAGGACATGAATGCTACTCATTTACAGATGGATTCTCAAGTTATAACCAAGTACCAATAGCCAAAGAAGATCAGAAAAACACAACATTTATGTGAATTTGACTCATTTGCTTACAGGGTTATGCCTTTTGGACTAAAAAATGCACCTACAGTCTTTTCAAGGATTGTGGTTAAAACATTTCAGGAGTACATTTACAAAACAATGGCATTATATTTCGACAATTGGACAATATACTCTACACTGAAATACCATTGTAAATGGCTAAGGCTTATGCTGGAATGATGCAGACAAATATAGTTATCTTTGAAAATCAAGAAGTGTATATTTCTAAACCCCATAGGGATATTGTTAGGACACGTTGTCTATAAAGAAGGTATTAAATTCAACTTCACAAAAATAAAAATCATCCTCAACTTAAAACCATCGATGAATCCAAAACAAGTCAGGCTACTACTTGGTCATACATGATTTATAGAAAATTCATAAGACTTTTTTAGATATGACATACCCACTGGAAAAACTGCTAAGAGAGCATCGAGAGTTTAACTAGATAGAGGAGTGCAACATATCATTTGAAAAAATAAAAGGAAATCTAGTCGAAGCACCAATCCTAAGGTTTCCAAACTGGTCGATCAAATTCCATGTTCACATTAATGCATCAGGCCTAGCAACAGGAGCAATCCTAACTCAACCAAGAGATGATGGAATGGACTACTCTATAGTTTACAGTAGCAGACAACTAAACAAAGCTGAAAGAAACTATTCGACAACAGAAATATAAGCATTAGGAATGGTCTTTGCACTACAAGAATACCGACATTACCTACTAGCTAATCCATTTATCTTTTACATCAACCACCAAGCACTAAAATACCTCATAAATAAGCCTCTACACCATGGAATAATTTGTCAATGGCTACTTCTATTCCAATAATTTGAATTTGAGGTCGTTGTCAGACCTGGTAAGCTAAATTTTGGTCCCAACCATTTATCCCAAATCGACATAGGGGATGAACCGACAGGAGTCAAAGACGACTTACCAGATGCACATTTATTTTGAATAGAAGCAGTCCCGACAGAGTTAGAGGAAATAGCTCAGTTTTTAGAAGATGGAAAAACACCAGAAGGCATGAGTACGAAGAAGAAACAAATCTTAGCCATGAAAGATGCACCATATAGTCTCATAAATGGATTCCTATATAAAATGGGTTTAGATGACATCCTTAGAAGGTGTGTACTAGAACATGAAAGGGATAATATTATGTATGAAGCACATTATGGACCTGCGGGAGGACATTTCCAAGAAGATACAACTGCAAAGAAAATCCAACAATCAGGGTTATGGTGGCTGACACGTCACAAAGATTGCAAAAATTTTGTAAGCTAATGTGACAGATGTCAGCGGCTGGGTCAACCTCTACCTAGTACAGAAATGCGCCTGATACTAGTAAACCCAAGTTTGACATTTGAAATTTGGGCCATCAACTTGATAGGGCCATTTCCCATACCATTAAAGAGAACAGGTGCAAGGTACATAATAACTGCAGTCAAATATGTAACCAAATGGGTAGAGGCAGAACCAGTCGACACATGTTCCAGCGAAATAGTTGCTAAGTTTATATATGAAAATATCATTACCAGATTTGGATGTCCATTAACCCTAATCAGTGACCAGGGAACACACTTCATTAATAAAACTATTAAAACACTAACAGACCAGTTCAAAATCGACCACCATCGGAGTACAACTTACCACCCTCAGTTGAATGGAGCAGTTGAAGCATTTAACAAAACATTAACAAAAGGATTAACAAAAATATGTAACACCGACAAAGATGAGTGGGATGAAAAGATACTTGCAGTACTATGGGCATACATAATAGCATATAAGCTTTCAACTGACCAAACACCATTTCAACTAGTTTATGGACAGGAAGCAGTAGTTCCTCTACACTTTCGACAACAGACACCTGCTATCACAAAGATTTTACATGTCGATGTCGAACAAGGAATAAAGGAACAAATATTGCAACTAAGTAAGCTTAAAGAACACTGACTAATCACATTACAACATCAGGAAATCCAGAAACAACAACAAAAGGCATGGCATGACCGAAACATCAAAAATAAAAACCTGTTGATAGGAGACCTTGCCTTACTATACAATAGTCAGGTAAAAGGAAAACCCAAAAAGATACATACAGAATGGATGGGACCCTATATTTTCGAAGAGATACATGCCAATGGATCAGTCCGACTAAAAATGTTACAAGGCATAGTATTTCGGAAACTTGTTAATGGTGCCCCACTAAAGCGATACAGAAACTAAACAAGTTCAAAAAAAAAATCATATAACGACCATATAGGTTAAACAAAAGCTATAAAAATCTGAAAATCCAAAAAGTAAAATAGGATCGAAAAAAAAATGTGACAGGAAATCACAACTACGATAACCAACATCGCGACCATCGACATAACACCATCGACCAACGACCTCGAAAGTCCCATCCTGCCTTCATGACTACGGATGAAAAAATCAAATGACCATTAACGCAAACTCAAGTGTTCATGATGGACCATCACATCTGCCATTAATACACGCATCGACAAAAACATCAAACGCATCAACTATAAATACTGAACTGCCAAAGGATCATTTACAACATTTCAAATAGAGAGAGAAACTTAGCAACTAGAAGACTGAAAGCCAAGAATACCGAAGCAAAGTCGACCAGTAGACTGATAAGATGGCACCTAAACAAACCAGATCTATAGCCAAGGCTAAAGAACTACAGACCACAGAGACACCATTGATGAGGAGACTCAAATTCATCAAGAATTCTAAGGTTCAGGAGGGCTCATGGGCGAAACTATGGGCCGAGATTAAAAAGTGGGATTATGTCGACAAAAGGCCTACACAAGATGCAGAGAAAATCAACCACAGTACCATTGTAAACTACATCAATGCACCGCTCATGGCCAGTTTTG
The DNA here is from genome assembly GCA_001517045.1 of Pseudotsuga menziesii. Classification (NCBI taxonomy): domain Eukaryota; kingdom Viridiplantae; phylum Streptophyta; class Pinopsida; order Pinales; family Pinaceae; genus Pseudotsuga; species Pseudotsuga menziesii. Next base: position 286,335 of record LPNX010822700.1, read on the forward strand.
GAGGCACAAAAGAGACCGCAGTGAAATTTATCATAAGTCGGCACCACAACGACATATTTTACTTCGACCGACCTTTTGACATCTTTGAGGAAGTAATCTCCAAATTGATTGGTTTATCAAACGAAGGTGACCCAGTACTAGTCGGGATCAAAGAAGGGATGGTAGAGGAGCTAACAGGATCAATATCAGGCAAAAATTCCAAAGGGATAATGATTAGCCAAATACAAGTTCTAACACCGCAAATAGTGGCCAAAATCATAGCCACTACACTTACACCGACGGGTCGAGGAAGCGACCTCAAACTGGATATGTTGGAGGCAGTGGATACCATAGCTGACATAGGAAAAGTATATAGATGGGTTGAGTATGTTGTCGACATGATCAAAATCATTTGCGAAAAATGCCAGGAGACGAAAGGGATCATAAGGTTCCCATCCCTTATGATTTGGATAGTCATGTACTCTTTGTGCCCTGTCAGGGACAAACAATTTGAGGAAATCACAAAATTCCATATGTGGAGATTCAAACCGTTCTCCCAGAACGGAACAATGAAGGAACTTACAAAAGTAAAAGTGATTCTAGAAAAATGGTTCCAACAACTGAAAGTTCGCATGATCAAATGGAGGGTGCCTCAAAACATCCGACGAAGTCTGCCCAAAACTGTCCACATCCAGTTAGAACTCGACCATACCGTGGTGTGGTACATGCAGGGCGCCAAGGCAAAGACAAAGACTCTCGACTATTACCCTTCATTCGAAGAAATTTTTCAAGAGTTGGCTCGACAGTCAATTACAAAATTGTCAATACCAGCAAGGGAAAAATAAATAGACATGTCGATAGAAGAGTCACTGAATGACCAAGAGAAAGAAGAACATTATGAGCTTAGCTTATATATCGGCACATTTGTGTTGGAGGAGACACCTGCAGAAGACATTGGTCAACTGCAAATTATAATCATACCACCAACACTACAAAGGGAAGAGACACAAACACAACAACTAGTAACCAATCCAGCTGAAGAAATACTCATCTTGACTGAAGACCAAGGGGGAGAAATAGACACTAAAAACCCTAATTATGCTGTCATTAAAGAAAACATACGCAAATTGTCGAAGGAGATAGTAGCCTCAAGAAAAATAAAAAGAACTCAAGATCAGGAGCAGGGGAAGGGTAAGTGCAAGATTATCATCGTAGAGTCCTTGGAATATAAGGAAGAACTAGTAGCTACAGCCTACGACATTATACAAGATGCCGCAGTAAACAAAATTCCTGTTGAAACCCAATTCCAGAGATTCGTCGAAGCAGGGGCACAACAAGGTCGGCCAAAGAAGGCGAAAAGCACAAACACTTCAATGACTGAAAATGTTGTGGATCTCGTGTCTACACCTCCACCCCTGTCTCCGACCAAAATAACACACGAGCTAATTCCAGAACCTCCTTCCATAAGCCCAATTGACATAAGCAAGAATGCTATGTCGGTGACCTTAAAGGAAAAGTTCAACCGTGATAGAGACCTCAAGGCATACATTGAAAAATTACCTGAGTTACTCACGTTGGTACAAAATCGCTCCACCAAATCCCCTTTGTTCAAAGTTGGCGGATCCAGACTACCCACTCCCCAACCTAGCCAAGTACTCCAGAGGCCGAGGACTGTGGCAGTTATAATTTCGACGTTCCAAAGAAACCCCGACAAAGAAGCTGAAGATGTCGCAAGTCAGAATACATCTATCATTTCGACCGACCCCAAACCCAACCTACCAGTAAATGAACCAACTGGAGATGAGGAAGGCAAGGATATGGATGAAATAAATCAGGAAATTGAGGAACTATTCTTCGACCTCTGGGAAGATTCACCTCCATAGATCCACGACCCATCACTCGACCATATCTCCACTAATCGAATCACACCTCACCATTCACCAACACCATCACCACCATCACCCAACCTAGAATCCATAATCCAACCAGCTGCACCTGAACCACCTCCACCACAACCATTAGAACCAACCACATCCACATCTAGACCCTTTGTATCCAATTAGCCAGATACAAAACTAGCTATAGCAGTCATCCAACTTGCCCAACCAAAAATACCATCGACCACTGCTAGCCAGCAACCATACAATCCAATTTTGACTCTTGCAGGTACACAGGTGCCAAAGCAAGCAGAGCAGCAAAAGCACAAAAGAAAAAAAGACAAAAAGAAGAAGGACCATCAAAGCTAGACGACAATAGTCCACATTAGTCAACATGGATCGACCACTGCAGTCGATCCAACCAAACTGAGGGATGGAGAATTAGGGCAACTCTTGGAATCACTAGAAATCAAAGCAAAAATAAGGAGCCAGAATAGACGCAGGGAGCTCAACGATAACGAAAAAGAACAAGTCGAGTTCCTTAACAAATGCAGAAACCTGGTGCAATCTATGATACTAGGTTTGAGAGAGGTCGACACCAACAAGTCGTTAGAAAAGGCTTATCAGCTATTTGAGAGCGTGGTGTCGGTGCTATAGGAATAAGGTAAGATACAAAAGAAGAGCACAAAGAAGAAACAACTTGACTACTGACACAACAGCATAGAGTTTTTTCAGAAGCATACAAGGTACTGCGAGATCACATGGAGGAGTTGGTCATTACAGAATAAGTACTGAGAGATTGGCCTACTTATTATGGGAAAGTCTATCAGCAAATTCGACAAACCCGACAAGAAATCCAAGTGCTCGAGAAAAGAAAAAGAACAGAGGAAGAACTTAGAAAAACAATTGAAAATCAAATAGTGCTTGAAACAAGCAAATTACAGAAGCATGAGTGACAAGCACACCAGTGGGTGCAGCAAGCCATTCCAAGTTTAGAAAAATTAGACATCATCTACCCACAGATGAAACGACTTTTTGAGACAACAGAGGAAAAGAGCCACTTTATGGGTCCCGACATGGAGAAGATAGCATAATTTTCCATTCAAGAAAAGATACCGATATTATCAAGTCTGAATACATTAACCATTGACATCCAAAAAATACTGCAAAGTTGGATGAGATTCCAACATCAGATGGCAGTGACAGCTGAAGCAATTGTCGAAGTCTGTGTGCAAAAAATACCAACCATCAGACTTCACAGCCCATGAAGATCAAACACAAAAGTAACTACTTAGGGCAGGAAAAGACATTTTTCGTACCTCTTTATTTCTTTGGGATGAAGAAATGTTTTGTTTGTGGGGGAGATGTTGGAGGATCAAGTCGGTAAGTCGACTTGAACTATCAACCGACTAAGTCGGTCAGCTGACTAATGAGAGATTAGGTTGGCCACATAAGGTCGTGTCGGTTGACCGAACCGATAGGTAGTTATTTGTAACTCTTTGTAATTCATATATATTAAGCTGTTGAGCTAGATGAGAACTTGGTTCAGTTCTCTGTATTGTATGGACCCTTTCATTATAATATAATCTGTTATTTCGCTTACTTGTTCTTGTCTCTTGTATCTGTTATGTATGTCTGTTCTTAATGTCTATTATTGGTAACCCTATGTGATCTGTAAGATTACAACAACACCTGAATATTCTCTTTTCCTTTTTCACATCAGTCCTTTCCTTAGCTTCCTTTCTTCTTCGCTTCATTTCCTTCCTTTGCTTTTCCTTAAGCATTCCTTCTCCATCGCGCACTTCCCTTTCTTCTTGCGTTTGTGCTTCTCCTTTTTCCTTGTACATATATTCATCTGTACTTTATTTCCTTATTCCCTTTCATGGACCAATAGTAGGCATTGGATTAGCCCATTTTGTGAAATAATCCATGGCTACAATGATGTAACCATGCCCCTCGGTTGAGGAAGGATTATAAGGCACAAAGTCAATCCCCCATTTGGAAAAAGGACCAATGACAATGACAGGGTGTAACGGAGCACGATGGGTGCACTTTTTTGGATAGAAAAGCTATCAGGGTGGGAATTTTTTAATCGCCTCATGACAATATTTAAATATTGAGGGCCAAAAATACCGAGCGTAAAGGATTTTCCAAGCTGTAGCCATCCTATAAAGATGACCGCCACATTCTCCATAGTGGTAGTAACTCATGAGTTGTTCAAGCTCGTCATGAGTAATACATCATCGAAGAATATAGTCAATACCACACTGGTATAAAGTGACATTGAGAATGAGTTAATACTTCACATGGTGATAGATGCATCCACGATCATCACGAGATAGATTGGGATGAAATATTTGGGTCTGGAGATATATGATCAAATATCCATACTGCATATCAGTCGTGCTTATCAGGAACAAGAATTCATGTGTAAATGAATCATTGGGCTCAGATTCAATGAAAGAACGGGAAGGTCACACATCAGCTCTGCAAAATCCAGAGGCTTCTTGGAAGTGGTCTTGGCAAACTTAAGATCAAATTCCTTTAGGATGACAATCGAATGGGAATATCCCCCCCTAGTACCTAATGGGTGATAATGTAGTACATAGGGTTTTAATCTGCAAGTATGGTAGTGGTGTGAATTAAGATGTAGTGACAAAAACATTACACAATGATGACCTTAGTTAAATCTAGCTTCTCCACATGTGAGTAACGGGTTTCAGAGTCAATAAGACTCTTAATGAGGTAATATATCACATGTTCTTATCCATTTAGATGTTCCTGCACTAAGACCATGCCAATGGTAGTAGTAGAGGTGGCAATGTAAAGCAGAAAATCTCTTGAATAATTTGGAAGTGCAACAAAGGTGAGTGTGTTATAGCATGTTTCAAATTATAAAAATATATTTGAGCCTGATCATCCCATACAAAGGGAGTTTTCTTCTCCAAGAGACACATATAGCCATGCATTTTTTCTGCAAAATTGCATACAAAACAATAAAGAATCCTTTCCTTCCCTTGAAAAATTTGGAGCTTGGTAATATCTGTCGGAGGTGGAAAGGACACGATAGCAACAATATTTAAGGGATCAATTTGAATTCCATCCTTAGAAAAAATGAAGCCAAGTAAGTGTCCAAATTCAACACAAAAAACACACTTATGTGGATTGATATGAATATGATAATGACGACATCGCAGTAAAATGTTTCTAAGAATCCCTGAATGATCTTCCCGCTACTCTGAATGAGAAGTTAGGTCATCAATATACAATTCCACTATGTGTTTTATATCATGAAAATCATACGACATAGCTCGTTGGAAGGTAGCTCCAGTGTTGTTCAAACTGAAATCTATATTCCGATAAGCAAAGGTCCCCCATGGACAAATAAATGCCAGTTTTTGCTGGTCGACATGTAAGATCTCGATCTGATTGTAGCTAGAAAATCCATATATAAAGGAAAAAATGACACTTTTGGCACAGTTATCGATGATCTGATCAATGTGAGGGGTAGGAAAGTTTTCTTTTGGACAAGCTTTTTTCAGGTGCCTAAAATCAATACAAACCCTAATAGTGCCCTGCTTCTTGGAAATAGGGACAATATTAGACACCCACTTGGTTAATTGTAGGAGATAGATAAAACTAGCTTTCAAAATATTTTCAACTTCATCTTTAATGGATGTAGCTTTTCTTGTGTTGAATTGGCGAAGTTTTTTCCTAACAATCCTTGCCGTTGGATATATCTTGATCTCATGCACCACGATAGATGGATCAATTCCGGGAATTTGTTCATAAGTCCAAGAAAAAACATCGCATAATTCCTTAAAGAGAGCTCTCTACTCTTCAATTTCTATTGTCGAGCAATTATGGTCTATGTGGATATGCTCGACAACACCTGGCTTGAGCGATATATAGAGGGGAATTGTTTTGGTGGTATTGCATAAATTCCCTTCAAAATCAACACCTTGGAGTAACATAGGTGTTTGAGGATATTCAACTATATCAGTACTGATCAGAGAAACAAAATATGAATCTACTGAGTTGGCATTAGGAAGAAACAATGATCGATTATGAGAGTATTCCCATAAATATTCATCGCGACTCATGATGTTCATAATGGACTCATTTGATGGAAAAGTCTACAAGAGATAATTTAAATTCATGAGAGGGGAATCTATCCAATAGGGAAGATGGTAAGGATTCGATACTACCGGATGATGGTCATCTATGTAAGCATAAGAAATATACTGAATGGAATCATACAGGGATTTGTGTGGACTCAAAGAAGATGATTCAACAATATCTTTTCCTTTCGACATGGCCCCGGTCATGGAGGATGTCATGTTTACCATGGATTTTTTTTTACTAGGATGGGCAGCGCTAGATGGAAAAAATCCCATGAGTGAATAATATTTCAACAATCCAACTCCTACATATTTATAGGGAGGATGTGAGTACCCTAACATAGGAACACTATTTGTCATGTAAGAAGTAATATCTGGTGAGAAATAATCAAGCTGGTCTATGGTCACAATTTTTCCTTGATGCGGGAACTAGAGTTCACGAAAAACTAACAAGGCAACGACGATCATAGCATAAAACCAATTCCTTCCTAATAAAAAATTGTAATCAAGAGGGACATCAACCACTTCTACTTGGATATAAACATTTTTTCCCATAGCTTGATGGATAAAGCTAGAAGTAGGCCATGGGGTTTAAAACCTTGTCTGTAAAAATATGTTAATGTGGTTGGTGACTTATTCAGATCAAGAGAACCAATGGATTTCCATCAATACATCGATAAGAATGAGGTGGAATCTCCTTCATCTAACATAATCTGATGGACCTTCTAACCCACTACTCTAGTAGCAATTTGAAAATAAAGTTGTTGGGAACACCTTGATTTATAGTTCTCCACATTAAATGTGATTATGGTGGAATTAGCAGGATTGAAATCCACTAGGGTTGACAACAAGTTATTTCACTGTGTCAGAGATATTTGGAGTACTTCCAACGTGGACATATTAAAAGTTTCTTGAGCTAAATCTTCAACAACGTTATAAATTGGGCATTTCGAGCACCAGGATTGAAAAGGTTTTTATGGATTGTACTCTTCTAGGGACGCAAGACTTTGTCAAACCTAGGTTTCTCAATAATGAGAGGACCATTCGAAGGAAGTGGAGGAGAAGGGTTGACAAGAGGAGTCTTCTTGAAGGAATCACCTTCATATTTCTTTTGAGGTGTCTTATCATATGTCTGAATTCTGGTAGTCAACACAACTGTTTCGGCATACATCATACGAATGTCTTCAGTAGAGGATGAAGGACCATGTAAAGACATATGGTATATAATCTGTTGCTGGGACGGAAGGGGTTCAGTTAACATTGCTAGTGTGGGGTTACTTTTCAAAATTTATTAATCTCTTCACAATGAGGAAACTCCTTCATGAAGTGATCATATCCACACAATAAGCAAGGATACTTAGCCTTCAATTTTGGTTTAGCATTATTCTTTGGGGTAGATGTTTTGGTACTCTCCAATTGGTTTCCATGTTTCTTATTCTTAACTTTTCCTTTCTTCTTATTTTTGGGTGATTGTGAGGATTGAATTCATTCACCTCAACGGAAACCATAGGAGTAGAAGAACTTGTAGTCGAAACACTCTGTGGCTTATCAGGCTTGGCTATAGACGAAGATTAGATTGTACCAACAACACCATCAACAAGAGTCTCTACAGGTGGCTTATAAGAATTGGTACTGGGATGAGGAGCATGAGGAATTAAATAATATAAAGTTTCGTACTGAGAATAGACTAAGTATAGACATTGGTCCTAACTAATAGCTTGCTCTTAAGTGAAAGCACCACCCATGGCCGAATCTCGGGGTATAGGAGGCAACAAAGACTTGGTGAACCAGTCAGCCAAAAGTTGATCTGGAATGGGAGCCTTGATTAACCTTCGGTACCTCCTCCACTCATGGATGTGATATGATATGTGAGTAGAGTTATTTTTCCAAAGAGAGGTCAGGAGATCCGTACTATTCTCATACCAAATAAGTAACTCGAAATGAGTAGGAAACATTGTTTCTAGGGAATTAAAATACAAAAATGAGTGTTGTGGAAGTTCGATGTACCATTTTGCATCCATGACGGTCAAATTTATTTGGAAGAGTCTCAATTGAATAGAATCATCCATAAGGGAGTTAGATGAACACCAAAAATGGAAATTCATCACATGATTTTTGGGATATTCACCTTCTTTACCATCAAATTTTGGAATGTCTGATGGAAGATTGACCAGGATGGTAGGATGAAACGTATCGTGTTGAATGGGATCGTTAACTTGGATAGGTCAGGTAAATCCAATGTAGAAAAAAAAATGAAGTTTCTGGTTGGGTTGTGGGTAGTTATAATACTGATAAGGCAAAGCCACCCCTGTAGGACCAAAATTCTGTTGAGGTTGACCGTAAAACCCACCCAATTGTTGATAGTTAGGATAATTTTGACCCATAAAGCGTGGCTGCACCTGGTTTTTTCAGCTTGAGGCTCGTAAGTAGGTTGATCCCATTGATTGGTAACTCCTATAGGATAAGGGATATATATGGGATTATTGTACTGTTCCCTACTAAGGTATTGATTACCAATGTTAGGTTGTTGTGGAGGGACCCAAGGTGATGTAGGAGGCTGTGACGCATGACCAATAGGACCAAGACCAACATGAACATTAGACCCAACAGCTGGAGGGGGAAGGTTTCAAATGTTATGCATAATAGGAACATAAGAACCTCTAGCTAGTTGGGATGTAGGAGGGACAAATTGACTCCTAGCATTGGCCAAACCTATGGTAGGCATGGAAGCTCCTCGCACATGAGGATTCGACAAAGTATTTTGAGATGACCATAGCTCTCTTGAAGGAGTGGAAAGTATAGACATGGTCGGTGCAAATGGAGAATTAGATGGAACTGTACTAGAAGGAATATTCAAAGATCTACCCAAAATATCACTAGGTAACAGGTAGGGAGAAGGACTTCTAGAATTTGAGGTCAAGTCCATAGCTGACACATTCACGGTAGTAGTAGTACCAAAATGAGAGATAGATTGACCAAGATAAGTTTCCCAAAATGGATCATTATGCCCAAATATGGGAGAAACCATTTCATGAAGATGAAATTGATGAATTCCATCTCCAGGAGGAGTTGGGATGAAAAAAGAGGCATTTTGAGAGGAGGGTTTTTACACTAATAGTGGTCCTAATAGGTCTGTTAATGAAGCATTAGAAAGAGGATATTCAACTACTTACTCTTCAACTAGAACTCCTTCCAGTTCAAGCATAGGAGCACTACCTACGCCAGAATCATTCTCCATGTCTCTTTCCATGGGAGGTTGAGTTAGAGGATTCAAAGGATTTTTTTATGATAATCCTTGTAACCGACGAGACCTCCTCCATGAGAAATCAACCATTTTATACAAATAAAATAGGTCTTAAGGTAAAAATATATATCTAATAAATTAAGAAAAACCCTACTCAGGCTAAAGAAACAAGAATAACTTATGATAGGAGTGGTAAAAAGTCAGGATCCTCATGGGATTGTTAAACCAACACAACTCGCTATATACCACAGGGTCAAAAAGTGAAATGCAACAACGAGGATTGGGACCATAACCTTTCCTGAACACCTGAATACCTGGACTAAACATGCATAGTAATCTCCCCAAGTGTTGTTCTCAGTGTGTTGCGTTGATAGAATGGTCAAAGGTATATGCTCAGATGGTCTCAGGATCCCTAAAAGTGTATCCCTATATACACAAGGTACGTGGGAGCTCCACTACGTAGTAGTGTTGTTTAATGCAATTTTTTTTTAAAGGGGCCTTTTGATGTACAACTGAGTATGTGAAGTACCTTTCTATACACCTCAAGGTTACGTGAAATTCCCTTCTACATACCAGTGGTACATGGAAGAACTGCATGATCCCCATGATGTAGTGCAGGTAAAAAATGACATCTCCTACGCTTACATATGCCATAACATGTCTCTAAAATACCACACCTTTATACAAATTTTAAACTAAGTCTAGCCCTTGAATTTGTATTTGCGATTAGGTGAATGCATGAGGTGAGTACATAAAAGTAAAACCATGTAGAATGCTTGTGCAAACTTTCTCTTTCACTTTCGCACAATTCCCTACTTAGAGAAGGGATAGAGGTTCAATTTCTACTTATTCAAAAAATGATTAAATCCCAAGAAAATGATAAAGAACCATATCTTGAAACCTATTCCAAGAACATCATGACTTTAGAAGAATTTTTTTTGAAAAGGGAAATGACAAGATCTCTTTTTGGAATAAAAACTATGATGACTACTCAATACACCATATTTTCCAAAATTCTTCAAAAATGAAACTAAGATGCACACAACATACTTTTATTTTGTTTTGAGAGTAAGAATACTTAAGAAACAAGAAGACTGTAAACAATTGAGGGTCTTCAAAACCAATCAAGTGTCTACCAACTCAACGCTAAGCTTAACCTAGACCTTTCTCTCAATTTTCCAAAATAAAAGAATGAAAACGACTCAAATTAAACTAATGAAGATATCGATTCTTGGGGTTGAGCGGAAGGTGATTTCTAGGGTTAGGTGGTTTGGCCGAGCATTTGGTGGCTAGGCCGCATTGGTTTGTGTGCAGGCGCCTAATTAGGTGGGTCTTCAGGCCCCCTACGGAGGTTTATGGCTACCATGGGGCCTTGAGGTCCCGATTCAATGGAGAGGGAGGATGAAAAAGGAAGTGAGAATTAGGATGGTGGTGGAGATGGAGATGGGACGTAAGCAGGAGCTGAATCAGGAAAGAAGTATGGCTTGGGGGGGCTATTTTCCAAAGGCCTCCACTATTCCAGTGATCCAAATAAGATCTGAGATAGTTAGAGGTAAGATTGAACTTTTGAAGGAGAAGGCCCTCATTGGGAAATTTGCGGGGATCTGGCCAAAGGAGAAAGATCTGGTTAAATGGATAAATAGTATGTGGAACCTTAAGGGGCACTATGATATGCAACTAGTATCTAAGGGTTTCTTCACTATTATCTTTTTCAACCAGGAAGACAGAGATAGAGTCATGGAGGGAGGCCCGCATTTTTTATTTTCAGCTGGTTTATACCTTCGACAATGGAAAGAGTGTTTTAACCCAAAAATGAACGACATGGCAGTTTTCCTAGTCTGGATTCTCCTTTTCTCACTTCCAGGTGAATACTGGGATCTAGACACTTTAAGGGAAATAGGAAACACCCTGGGGGAGTTCATAAAAGTAGCAGACCAAACTAAAGTCCAGTGGTATACCTCCTTTACCCAGATCTGTGTCTATATGGACCTCTCTAAAGAAATCCCAGAAGCGATCGGTTTATACTGGGATGACGATGAATGGATTCAATCCATTGACTATAAGCAACTCCCCTTTCGGTGCTGGCACTATCATGACTATGGTCATTTAGGGAGGAATTGTCCCAAATTAATCCCTAGGGTTGGAACCTCTGACCATCATAAGGAAAAGGTAACAGAAAAGGATGGGTTCACATAAGTAAAAAATAGACGAAGGAGCAAGGGTAGCGGGACATCCAATGCAAAGAAGGTGCAGGTGACAAAGATGCAGCGATCCAAAAACCCTTTTGACATTCTAGGGAGGGAGATCGAGGAAGGAAAAATATCTAAAGGAAAATATGTAGCAGAGCAGTAGGAAGGATTGACCAAGACCCCAGAGGAGGAGGAAGTGCAGTATATGGACGTGACTGAGGAGGAAGAAGGTGACGATATGGAATTGGGCGAGCTAGATCTGGACAGGATGGAGGAAGAATGTGGGAAGAAGGGACATAGTTATGTATCCCGATGCCATATTGAACTCCTTAAAGAATCAATCATAAGCACTGGTTCCCATGAGAGTCTGGGGATCGACCTAGATCCGCAGAAAGGAAGCAAGAGGAAATCTCCGGAAGAGGAGCTAAGAAGGGGACGGAGGACGAATAAGAAACGTATTTTGGAGATAGGTGTTAGACTCATTGAATTAGGCCAATATCTAATGATCAAGGAAGACTTCTATAAAGTTAATAAGGTATGTCAATGAAGCTCACATCTTGGAATATAAGGGGGTGCAGCAATCCCAGGAAGTGGAAAACCCTAAATAGGAAAATCAAGCAGCAAAACCTGGATATCCTTTTCCTCTAAGAAACTAAATGTAGTCTAGAGAGCTTGAATAAAATTAGAGACGAAATATGGAAAGGAAGTCATCTAATGGCCCTAGATGCTATTGGAAAAGTGGGTGGAGTTGCAATTCTCTAGAAACCAAGGGTTGTGGAACTATCTGATTGGCGAGAAAACAAGTTCGCTCTTATAGCATACTTTTGCATCCTGGATTTGGGAGTGAAGGGTTCATTGGGGAATGTTTATGGCCCCAACAAATTCCTTGAGAAGAATACCTTCATCGATTTCCTCGGCTGTATCAAGGACCAAACTGAGGCTGGAAACTGGGTAATAGGAGGGGATTTCAACCTTATTGCCAACCTAGGGGGAAAAAAGGGTGGCAGAATAACTTTGGATAAATATCATGAAGCTTTTTGTGAGTTCCTGGCTCAAATTCCCCTAGTGGATATAGATATAGGAATTGGGTGTTACACTTGGAACAATAAGTTGGGGGGGGAGCACCTGGTGGCCTCTCACCTTGATTGAATCTTGGTTTTGAAAAAAATTATTCATAGTATAGGGGAAATTGTGGCTGATTTTCTCCCTGCAGTAGGCTCTAATCATTGGCCCATTTGCCTCACCTCAGACTGGTCAAGATCCTCTATGGGCAAGCCGTTCCAATTTGAGCAGTTCTGGCTGGAACATAAAGACTTCAAAGACCTTGTCAATCGATGGTGGTAGGAGCTGGTCCCCCCTCTAGGAATGATTATGTACCGCTTTTAGCAGAAACTTAAGACCCTAAAATCTAAAATATTCACGTGGAATAGGGACAAATTTTGGAATATCTTTGAGGATTAAAAAAGGTTGTTAAGTGAGCTAGACCTCATAAATAGAAAAGGCATGGAAGAAGGTTTGGATGAGGACATTAAGGTCAAACAAAAAGACCATCTAATTCAAATAGAGGTAAAAAGATAGGGTTAAGTGGTTGCAGGAGGGAGAAAAAAATACCAAGTTTTCCCATAATTTGGTGATTCATAATAGAAGCAGTTCTTGAATCCAAAAACTCAAGAAAAGAGATGGAAGTTGAGTGGAAACTAGAAGGGAGATAGAGGCAGAGCTCACTCAACATTTCTCAGAAATTCTCAGCGAGGATGAAGGGGACATAGGTAGGGATATAGTAAATATCACATGCCTAATCCCAAGGGAAATCACTAGAGAAAACAATGAGATGATGACCAAACCGATGGTGATACAAGAGGTAGAGGAAGTAGTCAATCAAATGGCCCTAGGGAAAGCTCAGGGCCTGGATGGATTCACCTCCAATTTTTTCCACTACTTCTGGGATCTCGTTAATGAGGAGGTTCTTGAGATCGTTAAGGAATTGAGAAACAAGAAGCGAATCCTCAAATATTTTAATGCAAACTTCCTAACCCTAATCCCCAAGGAGGTAGGGGCAGATAGTCCGGACAAATTTCGACCAATAGCCTTATACAATGTTATCTACAATATCATCTCCAAGGTAATAGCTAACCATATAAAACCTCTCCTTCCTAAGCTCATCATCCCTAAGTAGTCAGGGTTTGTGGAAGGAAGGTCGATTCTGGACAGGGTCATTCTTATTCATGAAGTGCTCCACTCACTCAAAAGAACGAGGCAACCAGGTATGATGATCAAGCTAGAAATAGCAAAGGCCTATGTCAAATTGAGTTGGAAGTTTATGGAAAAAATGTTGGAGGCCTATGGATTTTACCAGGGCTTGGTGGAATGGGTCATGGGCTTAGTCACAACCCCGTTCTTCAACATTCTCCTTAATGGGGCACCAACTAGTACATTCCAGCCATTCCGTGGTATCAGACAAGGTGATCCTTTGTCCCCTTTCCTATTCATTCTTATGGATGGAGGCATGAGTCACCTTATCATTATAGAGGCAGAGAGAGGAGAGATGAGGGGGCTTAAATTCCATGATGGAATGACCCCTCAGACTCATTAGTAATTTGTAGATGATACCATGCTCATGGGGCACCCTTCAGTCCAAGAAGTACAAAGCTTCAGAAAAAGTATGAATCTTTTTGCTAAGGATTCTGGCTTGGATGTCAACCCGAATAAATCATAGGTATTTTTCTAAATACTGCCCCAGCCACTCAGAGGAACATCATTTGGATCCTAGGTTTCTTGAAAGGATCTTTGCCATCTAATTATCTGGGAATACCCCTTGGGGTGGGGAAGCTAAAGAAAAATTCATGGCAGGAACTCCTAGATAAAATGAAGCAGAAGCTCTCAAGCTGGGTACTCTGACCCTTAAACCTTCCCAGCAGGCTGATCCTAGTTAAAACTATCATGGAGGCTATTCTCATATACCTTTTCTCAATTCTATCAGCTCCTAAGTCTATCCTCAAGAAAATCAGAAGTCTGCAGCAGAAATTTTTGTGGGGTGGTAGAGAGGAAAAATACAAATTTTCCCTAGTTTGCTGGGAAGAAATCCGTCGTCCAAAGGAGCAAGGAGAATTAGGGCTCAGGGATCCTAAAGTTATGGGCGAGGTATAGGGAGAAAAAGTTTTGTGGCGATGGGTAAATCATTCCTCTAATCCTTGGGAAAAGTTGTGCCACATTAAATATGCTCATGACAGGCCCATCCATCAACTGGTTAGGTTCAACAAGGCACTGAGCAGATCCCCCATATGGATGAAAGCACTGACTAGCATGAATATTGTACAAGACCATAGTTTTTGGGAGATCAAGAATGATAGCAATGCTAAATTCTAGGATGACTCATGGAATCAACTCCCCATCATAGGGAGAGACTTGAGATGGATACATATCAAGGGGAAGGCCATCGAGGAGGGAAAGGTTCAGGTGAGCCAATCTTGGGTGATCAAAATTTAGAAGATCAACGACTATGGGATTTTCAGGAAAAACCAGAGCTTACAAGTGCTAAGGATTGGGGGGATTTCCAGGAGGAACTGCTCAAACTCTTCATTAGAGTTGAGGAAGGCCCAGATATATTAAGGTGGGGATATATGGACAAGGGAACCTTTATCATAAATGAAGCTTACAATATGAGGCTCGGAAACCCACTGGAGGATGAAGAAATATGAAGGAAGATATGGACCTCAAACCTATGTCCCAAAATGGCGCTTTTTGTGTGGATGGTAGTCAGAGGAAGAATCCTGACCAACGAGAACTTAAGATGGCGTGGTGTGTAGGGACCCTCTCAGTGTTGCATGTGATATCAAGAGGAGGAATCCATGGGCCACCTCCTAGATAATTGTCCCTTCACAACCTTCATATGGGACAAAATGGTGACGGGGTTCAGGATAAGCAATAGACGGTGTGGTTGACCGACCCAAACCCTGAAAGAGTGGCACCCAAAATCGTTTAAGAACACAATCATCTGAACTATGTGGGACACCTTCTCGGGCATCGCCATGTGGTGTATTTGGAAAGAAAGGAATGCTAGAATATTTAGGGATCAGCATAGGGATACGGAGACGGTCTGGAAGATATTAAAGGGAAACATGCTATCATCCATCTGGATCATGTAGTGGCATGATCAGGACAAGGTGATATCTACAGAGGAAACTCATATTGTTGTAAATTGGGGACTCGATATCTCTCAGATGGCTAGCTTGTGAAGACGTGACAAGATAAGCAATCCATCCAGCCCAAATTTCAGGTCCACCCCACCCCCTGAGGTCTTTAAGCTTAACTTTGATGGTGCTTCCAGGGGAAATCCTAGGCTTGCAGGCTATGGTGGTCTTTGATGAGATCATAATGGTCGGATCATGAATTTTTTTTTGGGAGAAATCAGTATGGACACTAATAACTTTGCCGAATTAGAAGGTATGATCTGCGGTTTTGAAGTTCTGATCTGAGGTGTCTGCTTCCCTGCAATCATTGAAGGAGACATGAGAATCCTTATCCATATGGCCAAAAAAATGGTGAGTGGGAAATCCTATGAAAAGGTCTCCTCCAGCTAGCGCCTAGCTAGTAGGTTAGATTATCTTCGCACCCTTCTCCTTGCTCACACGGTGGTTTCCTTCAGCCATGTATGATGAGATGCCAACAAAGCAGCTGACCTACTAGCCAATGCAGGCATGGAAGGTGAACCAAGTTTTCACTTTGACACACTGGAGGAATTTGGGGTGGATGAGTGGGCCCAACATTGTAGACAAGTGGCCTCCAGGGACCTGGATAGTAGGCCACAGGTGGCTTGTCCGGACGATGGTAGTACAGATGGGAATAGGAGGCATGAGCACACCCAGGACAAATCTCCCTAAATTCCTCGTAGGAGCTACTAGTTAAATGATCAGATCAGATCATGGTTGTACTTTTCCATCATTATGGTTTATGCTGCATAGAATGATGAGATGGGTGAGATAAGGAAAGATTGATGACAGGATTGGGTTTTTAATTCTCACAGGAGGTATGCAACAGATGAAGGTACGATGGATCTCATTATTATTATCAGCCTGATGCGAGCATTGTATGGGCTTGGGAAGGATCTCACACATCCCCTCTCCTCTTATTCTCAATCGGCTTGGCCATCTATCACCTTTCATCGTTGTGAGGTTTTGGTGCTTCTAAACCATGATTTTTCTTTGGTTTTCCCTTTGGTGTCTGTTATTCATGGTGTGTCTCAGCTCTACTCCCTGTATCTATTCTACATTCCCCTCCCTCACCCTATGGCTCCCAAGTGGTCGGTTAGAAGGGATTCAGTCTCCAGGGAAGCTTTGACTCACCCGGACCGCAACAGGAAGGGTATCTTGAGGCGAACTCATCAAGCAAGAAGGGCTCAACTTCAGGCCCAGGAGGAAGTGAAGTTTTTCAAGGAGCATGTCCCGCTTGGCATTTTTTTGGAGGTTGAGAAAGTGGTAAGGGAGCTTTGGGAAGAGGTGAAGATCATGCCAAAGGAGAGCCTGCATTGGTGGGACATTCCTCAGTTGTGCAAGAAGCCAAGTGTGATGGGGATGAGGAACCGGTTGAGTCCTGGAAGGAACATAACAGTGTGTGTCACCTCATGCACCAGAAGATTGATGTCCTTGCATCCAAGCTGGGCTTTCCTTTCTACTAGGTCAGACGAGGACCGATGGAGTATGCACGACCATGGGAGAAGGGTAGTCAATGCAGAAAAACAAGTGGGGGAGTTTATGCAGGAAATTAGGGTGAATCTGGCCCTCAAAATGCCACTGTTGTTTCATCCTTGGTTGTCTGTCCTAGTTTGGGTGTCACCCCGCTAGATCGGTTTTGAGGTCTCCTTTTTTCTGTCTATGCTTCTAGTAGTGTTTGTTCCAGAAATAATAGGGGGTTTCTTGCTAATGGCCAGTAGTAGATACTTTGTTATACAGTCGATTTATGGGGGTTTAGGATTCACTAGGCTAACTAGAGTCTCTGAAATTTTGTGGGAAGGGAATCTCTGTAGTCTGATAGGAAAAATATGTAATGGGTGTGTTTAGAAGGTCTGGTAAAACTCTGTATTTTTTTGGGAAGAAAGAATAGGTTGGTACCGAAAGGTGTCGATGATACTCTGGCATTTTGACTGACAGAGACGATATCTGATATGTAATGTTGTTTCTGTAAAGTAATACAATGTTTTATTTACAAAAAAAAATACTAATGAAGAAATCAAAAGAAAATTTACTTCCTTTCAATTTTATTAAACAAAAATTAGATATCTAGATCTATACTTCCTTTTCATAATTCCTCTTTAACCAAAATCAAAATTCCAAAGAGCTCACAAGCTAGTTTAGCTAGTTCTTGGATATCTAACCTAACCAAGCTCAATTCAAATTCCATATTTTAATTCAGAAATGAAGGTAATAGAAGCAAACCAAAACATGTTCAGAAATAAAAAAATACAAATTCCAAGTTTGAAAAGTGCATTGTGATTAAAACCCTACCTGGCACCACTGGATGAAGGTGTTGTACATAGTGTTACTAGTATAGTAACACCTATTGCCAACATGAATAGAGTGACAGTAACGCTCCTCATCCATTGGATCTACGCGGTGGCACTGCTTGTTTCCTCTGCAAAAAGTGCGGCGACCACTTTTGTTACACTACCTAGGTGTGATGGTGGTTGCTAGTTCCAAAAAAAGACACAAGGAGAAAAACACAATTTATTACTCAGTTTACTGGCATCAAATGATAATAAAAAGCCAAGAAATAAAGCATACGAGGAATACCTAAACAGATCTAAAAAGATCTGATCATTCTCAAATCAAATCCAACTAAACAACTAGTAGATCTGATCAATGGAGAAATTTGAATTTTGAAGTAAAAGAAAGAACTGAGAACTAAGAAAGACCAGAAGTTCTAACCACTATCCCCAGTGGAGTCACTAGATTTGTTGCTGGAAATTCTCACCTTCTGCAGATAGAAGTTGTTTCCATAAACTGAAGTCCTTATAGCTAGAGCAAATGAGTTACAACAATGATAAGAACTTCCCGTAAGATTGATAGATGTTTGAAATGGATATTTCACTTTTCATACAATGTAATGAACCAATCTTGTAGAATGTTGGATCTCTACACATTCACTTGCAAAAATAACACCACAAAAGCATACAATATTAAAAGTACCAAGTACGATCTATAATCCTATATTGATGACTAAGGAATTCAATAGTGAAACAGGTGATCAGTACACAATATATTTCATGAGAAAAGAAATTTCATTGTATTAATAGAATAAGAAAGAGAAGTTACAACCAAGATCCTTAGTGTTGAGAGATTTCTTCTCAAGCTAGATATTGCCTCCAAAGCTTCAACTTGTCCACCTAGTGCCCACTATCCTTGGCTAGATTTGGCCAGAATTTTGGTATTGTATCATAATCTTCCTCTCTTTACCCATGGGGGACAAGCCAAGATTTATTTCCATGGGAGGATAGGAATAGTTGACATTATTGTGGATGAGGTGGAGGGGATATCCTATAAGGAGGGCCACGGAGCAAAGGTTCGAGAAGCTTCGTGAATCTTCTCTTTTTATCTTTAAAACTCGAGTAATGCTCTTTGTCAATTAATACAAAGAGTTACTCATAGTGGACCCGTGATTGTACAAAGGTAGGTGGTGGTGGCACCATTTTTGTGCATGGAAAATATGCGTTACACATTGGGGTAATGCACTTTGTCCACAAGAAAAGTGTGGTGGTGGAAAGAAGCATGAAAACACTGATCCAGGTCCAAATTCAACTTCACAACTTGGGGATTGAAGGAAAGTTATGATGTCGGTTCTCATAACATGATGACGTGAAATATGTATAATAGTGGTGGCTCTAGACTGATCTGTTATGCGTGAACAATCAAGGGCGTAACCTGGAGGCACATAGGAGGGAGTATCTCTCGACTAAGCTGTCATAGGTAAAACATTAGGGGAGTAACATGGTTGTGAAATACTATGGGTGTTACTAGGATGGGGTGGAATCATGGTAGAGGCCGGATAAAAACGAGGATGCTGGGTAATAAAGTCGACATCTCCATCAAAATCATGAGATTTCCTTGGCATATCTGGACATGAGGTGCCGACACGGGGAACATTGGGTATAATGGTAAACAAGTAACCTGATTTAGCGTATATCATATCGAATTGCTAAGCCTTAAGAATGGATTTCTCTTCAATTTGTGGGTGCTCAAATGTGACGTCCTTGGCGATGGGGGGGAGTAAGGTTTTGAGGAACCAATATAGGAAGATCCTATCATCTAACTGGATCTTAAAAAATCTATGAAGATGACGCCATTCATGGATATGATCCGTGATATGGGTAGTGGTGTTTTGTCGATAGGATAATAATATTTTCACTCCCTCACCATAACGAATGGGTAAGTGGAAGTATTGAAGGAACATCGAAGCTAATGAGGAAAAGTCAGGGTAGGTAGCATGCAGCAGTTCGATATACCACTTGGCCAAAACAATAGTGAGTGTGTGCTGGAACAACCTCAACTGGATTGAATCATACACTATGATGTTGGACGAACATCATAGGTTGAATGAAATAATATGATTTTGAGGATCCTCTCTCGCCTTAGCCTCAAACTTAGGAATGTCTAAGGAAATCTTGGTAGGAATAGGAGGGCATTGTGGGTTATGATGAATGGGTTCATTATTCAACCATGCCAAATTAGGCAGGTTGAAACTAGCCATAAAAGTTAGACTAGAACTAAGAGTGGATCAGAAAGGACCAACAATGGTGCCAGAGAAAACATGAATGTAGTTTCCATGTGCAACTGGGTGTGTATAAGGTTGAATTTTGACAATAGGAAAAGTCACCGGTATGGTAGGAATAGTCAGAACAGAAGTGGAAGGGCCATTTCCCCTAGGTATAAATGGTGGAATGGTAGTGACCATGGTGTCTTGAATGGAACCACCACTAGCGGGTAGAGAACCAGTAGTAGTGTGTGAAGTGGAAAGGGGACCACTAGGACAAAGACCCATTGACCCAATGGAAGGGATACTCTTAATGATAGGTGGAATAGACGTAATCCTAGTAATAACAATCCCCCCATGAAAGGGATACCCATAATGATAGGTGGAATAGACGTAAGCCCACTACTAACAATCCCCCCATGAAAGGGATCGAGATGTGCACCAGCCATGGGGATAGATGGAGCAGTGAACAAGGTGGGTTCATACTGATATTAATATGAATTAGACTCAGAGATTATATGTGGCTCTGAAGGTGGTGAACGATGTAAAATATGGATTCAACGATGACAGTTCAAGGAACCGAACTTGGGGGTATCCCCCCTAAGCCTATGTGAGTAGCGTGGTGGATCTATGATGACATGAAGGAGTGTTGTGTAATGAATGAAAAATCAAGAGTATCAATCGCAAGCTCAAAAATCCAACTACAATCGAGTGTGTAGAAGGAGAGCGTATGAAATGGCAACTCAGAGTCCAATAACAATATCTAAAACCAAACTGTGACAGTGGGTCATAGCAAGGAGAGTCGACAACAAAGTGTCCAGAAATCCAGCAAGAAACACTACCTATAAAACAAAATGATGCACTAATCTATGGGATACAAGTGCAAGAAAAATCCTAACTACAATATGGAAGCTCCTCACAAATCCTATCCTTAGCAGGGTGATGAAATCCCAGTCAGACATTACGAAATGGAAGAACAATATAGGAAAAGAGAATCCCACTACTAAGAAGGACCTCTGGGTAAAATATCCCTAGAAGAACAGAAACTGGGATACCTTGTTCATGACATGTTTGATTGGTTTACTAATGCTTAATCCCTTTGGCCCATGATCCTTAGTTGGGTGATATAGAGAGGACTATGAAGGTTTATCCTTCAGTGCAAGATGGAGTGCAGTATTCAACCTTGACCTCCGAAACCCCTTCTTTGTGACTAACTCCTACCGAGCAGCGCCCCCCCACCCCCAACAGAATGGCCTAAATCATGCCAACAAGCACAATAGGAATTTGGTCCCATAATGGACAACAACTATGTCTCAAGATGTAAGTGACAAATGGATGTTGTTTGGATGCCTATCCCCAATCTCCTCACTTAGCTACAATATTGTTTTGTCCTCAGATGAGGTTACGATGTTGGTTGTATTAAGTTAATTTTAAGGTTGAATTGGGGTCATGAACCAAACATTTTCATCTTTAGGGTGTGATATATGTGCAAATGGTGTGTACAAACCCCAACAATCCAACGTCGAAGATGTTCCAATATCACTGCCGAGATGCAAATAAAATGCAAATAAAAAATAGTAGATGATAGTAAAAATGTTGCAAAAGAATTTTTTCATTCAGAAATAAAATATACTTGAAGAAAATGAGCAGTAAAAGGAACAAATCAAATCTAGGAAACATACATGGGGTCTCAACCACAAAGCTCGAATATAATGACTCACAAACCATGTAACTGGGATCAAGAAACATACGAAGGGGCTGCAAAGGATCAGATTTAGATAGAACATGTCATAAATGGGTTTAACATAGACATGGGGTTTGAAACAGGGATCTCAAGCACCAAATCGGACTAAAAAACTGAAGGTCGCACTTGTCGACAGAGCAAGCACGATCAACGTCACAGATAAGTAGGAAACAATTGTGATCTAATCAGAAAACCAATCAACGGACTTAGGTCATGCAAAACAGAGGATTAAGCATGGTAGGTTGCTCAAAACCTAGTCACAGTAGTGACCGAGGTCACCCCAAAAGCTGAGACATGCATGATCTAGATTTCTGTTCTAAGTCGCACATATTGGGGAAAAATTCACGACATAGGCTACTCTTATCAGTCAAGGTGCGACTCAGTTACAAGTTTCAACCGGATAGGTGTGACTAGACCTGAACAGGAAAATTTTAAAAATGGATGTCAGCTAGGGCCCATGGGGGGGGGAGGCACTGATGCAATACTAGTTTGGATATGTCGCGAGGGGTCATATCTGTAACAACTAAGGGAAACAAAAGAGAAAAAACCTATAGAAAAACCTACAAAAACAAAGATCCGTATGGATCGACTGAGTGGAGTCACCAAAACTGTAGTGGGGATTTCCCCCCAGCTATGCACAAAAGAACCAACCTTAGCTCGTATAGAGCATAAGGAAGATTTCAATTATAACAAAAAGAAACGAGACATCAACAATAATATTTTTAGGGTTTTTTCAAATTTATACTACTAACTAATGCAAAAAATTGCAATAAACACACCCTTCTTTTGAATTTGGGCCACCGTAGTCGTTGTAGGAATTGGTCCTGCAACTTCGTGGTTTTGGTCTCTAGCCTCTTCCATAGCTAGTTGTCGAATGAGGGATGGATCTAAATGGGTATGGAGCAAGCTCAACATACAAATTGGGAATGGTGTCGAAAAATATGGGAATAATGGATAAAAATGTATGATGGGACTAATGGAAAATGGAAAAAAGAAAAATGCTTTTGGAATGGCAAAAAAGTGTTTTGGACTAGTCCTTCACAATGTATTTATAGTATGGTCCTAGGGTGTTTTGACCCTATGTAACGACCTATTGTATTTTGTTGTCCATTGTATTTATTTATGGTTTTTGACCCTTTTTGGGAGAGAGTGGGGATAAATCACAATAAGTGCTCATCATCCCTTCATTTATGGGAAGGAATAATAATGTTTTGGACCATTTTTAGTGGAAATACAATTGTGAAGGTCAAAATGGAGGAAATAATGGTGGGAATATGATGTATGATTATGACTTATACCATAGATAGCTAGGTGAACAATTTTTTGTGTAAACACTAAGAAATGTTCATGCATCAATATTCAAAAAAATATTATATTTTAGGATAAGTTTCCTAATTGATAATTAGTCTTTCAAACTACCTCTTCTTGATATGATCTAGAGGGTTTTGGATATAATAATATATGGTATTTTTTTAATATTTTCATTTATATGGATTACTCAATCAGTACTTGGAAAACATTTTAAGATGCCAATTTGTCCAAATTGTTTGGAAATTATTATGCAACATGAGAGGATGTGAAACATATAGTACCACATCTTGGAATTCAAACAGTGTATACTTGATGAATGTTTTGTATGGAAATACTGCTTAGTACCTAGTATCAAGATGTTGTTGGTAATCTCTTTTCTGGTAGATTCTAGTCTCATTTTTCATGAGAGAAAAATGTATATAGTGTTCCCATAATTACAGGTTAACATCCATAAAGACATCATCATAAACTAGAAATTTGATAGGTTAAAAATTTATATACATCATTCATTAGTGAGTTATATAAGTAGCATTATATAGTCGATTCATTGGTGATAATTATCAAAGTTAGGATAAGGAAATATTATGAGTTAATTACTTTGACCAATGGGTCACCAATATGTCCCTGTAGAGGATTGATACCAATTATAAGAAATATAACCAATCCATATCTAGCTTTCCAATTTGTTATAGGAAAATTGGATGATAGGGTTTTGTCTCTCACCAAGTCTCAGGGTCGAACCCAACTAACACCTTTGTGCATATGACTAAATTGTACCTCAATTATTCTTGATTATGAATTCCCTATCCTTTAGGTGTCAATCATATCGAAATAATAACCCACATAGAATGCCATTTATGGATGTAGAACTTGCAAACATGGATATGAAATATGATAATATCTCTTATAGATCCATTGACCTTGGTAGATAAATAGTTTTTGATGCTAGTAGTTTTTGTTGTATTCTTGGTGATAATATATTGAATTGAGAAGGACATTATTCACATGGTGTCCCTAGGCCTTGGTTAGTTTCATTATGGAAACTATTCTTGTGAGAATTTTGGGCACTTGGAGGGCCTTTGGAAGCCTTTGATTTACATGTGGATTTTTTTTGAGGTTTTTGTTATTATTCGGAGGTTTCTTGAAGAATAGGAGGGATATCATGTTGACACAATAAATTTTGAGCACTTCTCAATAGTTTTGTGTGTAATTTAACCTTTAAGGACATTAATATTTTGAGTTGTGACACATTTTACGTAGCATCAACCCTAAAAAAAAAAGTGTACTTATGTGCATTAAAGTGTCCCTATGCATGTTTTGGATTTCCAAATCAACAGTTTGTCCAAACCTAGATGTGATAAGTATATTTTAGGCTTATTCTTGATATTTTTCAATAGAAAACAATATTGAAATCACATCAACTTAGAATTTTGGACGTCATAAGCATGAAAGAAGATAAAGGAGAATTTATTGCTACTCCTGGGCATAGTTTCAACAATAAACAACACTAAACTAACAATTCTGAATGCATTCTTGAAGAAGATTCAAGGAAGAATAACAACTAGCAACAATTATCTCCCATCTCGAGCTTATGGTGGCCTATAATGATTTAATGTTACCAGCTGGAGGTGTCACCTTAATGTGTGCATGTATGAGGGAAATTATATGGTGGGATGTTCACACCTTTGAGCCCATGAGTCTGGATACAATGCCACATATGAGTCCTTATTATATTAAAGATTAATCTTTAGATGGAGCTACCTCATATGAAAAAATCATGGTTAGTACTATCATGGATCACTGGAAAATCAAAGTGTCCAACTCATAAATATTCAATTCGAATTGGGGTGAGGATACATTCATATGTGAAAGAAAAAAAAACACTAGAAAATCCAACTCTCCAATTTTTTTCCATTTTTATCCTATGCCCCAAATGGCTTTCCTCACTTTCCTCAATTAGGTAGAAAAGAAAAAAAGGTAGTTTCACGTCCCCATCCTTCTACTAGAGAGAGGACACGACTATGTTACTATCAATCCATGCAATCTAAGCCTCATAATGTAATATAAAATGCATTGAACTTAAAAACATACACAGATTTGTAAAACATGCAATATACAAAGGGAGAATTTACATTTCGTTCAAGCATTCATCACATTAGACATGTTCATCATATTTCATCAAGCAAATACAAATGCAAAGATTAATATAAGAGATACTTATATTGAAAGAAGCATGTCCCACAACCAACTATGCCGCTGCAATGTTCCACCCAACCATAGGCCAGTGTGGTCATCAATCTCTCAGCAACACTGCCACCTCCAAGCTGGGCATGATTCCCACAAGGAATAAGGAAATGCTAGAAGGATCACACATAGCCAAAGGTATATCATAATTTAGCCAAGCCAAACACAGTTGGGTTTATCAGGCTGCTAGGGAGGTGGAAGGCTAAATTTCTAAGCTAGTGAGCTCAATCACAGAGCTATGGACACTTGCACCTAATCTGGCTTGAATTCTAAACATCTACACACCCAACACAAGGA
The DNA here is from genome assembly GCA_001517045.1 of Pseudotsuga menziesii. Classification (NCBI taxonomy): domain Eukaryota; kingdom Viridiplantae; phylum Streptophyta; class Pinopsida; order Pinales; family Pinaceae; genus Pseudotsuga; species Pseudotsuga menziesii. The sequence continues at coordinate 312,083 of LPNX010822700.1, forward strand.
ACCATCCCCTTCTCTACTACACAGTCCCTTAGGCTATGCCTTCCATTCCAGTGCTATTCAGGGTGTGCAAAGAAGAAAACCATCCCCTCTAGATCTGTCTATGAGGTTCCTTCATACATTAGGTTTATCAAGCTAGTTCAAACCCAATTCCACTCACAACTAGTTCAGATCAAAGAAAAATATGCACACACATCAAGATACAAAATTTTGGGTTGAGGAAAAACGTTTTGCAACCATAAATGGTTTAGTAAAATGGGGAAAAAAAACCTTGAATGAGAAATTCAAATTCAACAATGATTATGGGCATTACATGAGACAAATCGATTGCTACAAACCCCAAATCATAATTCTTTGCTGGCCATTCACTCCATAGCACCAAAATGGATTTCCTAGGAATGCACAATGAGGAAAACAAAAGCAAAACATTAATGGAAAAGCCCATCACTGAGCATTACCAAAAATAAATTCCTAGCCATGAGGAAAAAAGAAGAAATATGCCCCCAATGTGAAGGAAACACACACAACAGACAAAAACGTGAAGGAAAAAAACTCTCCAAGCTTCCACTGCGTGAGGAAATGGGGGGCGTGGGTGAAAAAACAAATCGGCATGCATTTTTGGCTGTTAACTTTCCCTAAAAGTCAAAATTACATTTTCCAAAAAGTGATGGCTTCTCCAATTCGAATTTGGACTGCCCTACTCTTCCCATCCCCATGCAATAACTACCTCAACCAATTTCTAGGAGAAATACATGATTGGGTGAGTAAGACAAGAAAGGTGGTTAAAACCTTGATGGGTTTTCCCCTTGACATTTGGATTTCCCCATTGGCTCAAGGTTTGATTATTCCCCCCCCTTTTATCCTTAGGAAACAATGCCCCGATCTCTTTAATGTTTCATTGACATAGCCGGTTGTGGGTATTTTAATTTAATTGCATATTTACATGATGTCAAATATTATAATGTGCATGGATAGCACGAAATACCATCAGCATCGATTTTGATCGCCGAAACATAAAATGCTAAATCGATGGTGGGGATTTTTCCTATAGCTCCACACCATGATTAATTAAAATATATACATCATATACATTTTTAACGAAAACTGGTCAAAACCGAGGTGTTATAGGTAGTGGTCATTGGTCGAGGATCCAAGAGGGAAAAATTGTGGAGGAAGATGTGGCGTTTCAAAAATTCCCAAATGGGCTTTTATATTTTGCAGGTACCCTCATGATGGCCCATATACTCAATTCAAGCTCATTTTCTTTAGCTTCCTAGGAATGGAATTAAATTTTTCAATAACTTATCAACCAAGATGTTATGAACCTTCAAAGAGAGAAATATGGAGCTATTGCAGGAAAAGATAAATGAAGGAACATGCCTCCACAAATACAAAAAAGTAAAGTGCAAACGAATGTAAAAAATTCCCAAAAATGGATTAAATACCAAAACATTACGTAAAATGGTTGACAATGAAGAAGAGAAGAATATGAAAATATGGTTACACGTTGCATTATGCATATGGCATTCCATTTAATGTCATCCATTGAACACTTTAGCATAAACATAATAACAAATTAGTAAAGCTTTCACTAGCTACATCTAACACCTTTTTGAACACATTTGAAACCCCAAATGACATAGATATTCTGCCTATATGACTTATAGTGTGGGATATATATTTTGTCAGAAGAAACATATTGGACACATGGAATCCGCACATATCATACATGTAAAATCCATGTTTCCTAATCACATAATAATGGTTTTATACTTTGGAAGGAATTAGTTTTAGTTTCTGAATTATTGGCAAATGGATAGTATGGAAAGTAGGAGATGGTCAAAGAGTTAGAGTGGGTAAATATCCTTAGGTAGTATGTGCGACGAGTATAGACTCTAAGGTATTTTAGTTGACTAGTTGACAGGTAGGGGTATATATTATCAATGTCATGAAGAATATATAACTCAAACATTGTTATGGATCCAGTAATTGAATTCAATTATTATGTTAGGGTTTTGTGGTGATACAAAAGTGAGACTTTAGTAAAGAATCAAACATGGGAAATCACAATGTTACCTCTAAGAAAGAAACCCAGTTGTTGCAAATGGATATATAAAGGACACAAAATACACCAAAAGTTTTCTAGATAGGTTAAGGATGGAATATTGAAAAATATCACCTACACTATTGGAAAAGGGATAAAACTTTCAACCAAGACTTATTCAAAGTAAGTCAAAGAAATAGTATATAGGGAAAAGTGGGAAGATTGATCTATATTACCTTTAGTAAAACTAACATGCTCTATGTATTTAGCTGCATCTTTAGGTTTATGGAAGCTCTAAAAACAAAATACTACTTCACATTAAAGAGGGTGTTACAATATGTAAATAAAACACTGGATATTTGAATTCTATATAGGAATAGAAAAGATCCTCGGTTGTGCTTCTATTCAAACTTGGACTGGGTAGGATCAATGGATGAAAAGAATTTGGCAAGTATGTATTGAATATTGGCATAGGATTAGTTTCCTAATGTAAAGAAAACATTGAATATTTGAATTATATATAGGAATAGAAAAGATCCTTGATTGTGCTTCTATTCAAACTTGGACCGGGTAGGATCAATGGATGAAAAGAAGTTGGCAAGTATGTATTCAATATTGGCATAGGATTAGTTTCTTAGACCAGTAAGAAACAACATACAACTTCACTTTCCTCTACAAAATCACAGTACAAATCAATTGTTAACGAAGAATGTGAAGCAATTTGGATTAGAAGAATGCTTGTACACTTGCAAGTAAACCATGATGAGTGTTCACTTCTAAGTAGTTCAAGAATTCCTCTAAGTAGTTCACCAAGAATGTTTGTATACTTTCAAAGATAAATAACATACCTGCTCAATAATGGCTCTAAGTATTGATACGAAATATAAGAAGTGTTGAATGGTAGAGACCTAATAAGTTCTTTAAGGGAAATACTTTCAAAGTATTGACCTTAAGTACCAACCCTTCATTAAATAGGGGTTACACCTAAAACACCAAATGTTTCAAATTGCACGCAAATTTTCAACAATTAAATGAGATTCTTATTGCAAATATTAGTTATGGGTCTTCAATTCAATATCAAATAAATAATTTACCTTATTGATGTTTGTTTTTCTTATTTGATTCTTTGTGCATGCTTCTCCCTTTTCCATTGGAGTTATTTAACCTCATATTTTCCTTTCTCCGTTTTTTCCCAATACCATTTCAACTTTATGAACGACACACATTACTTCTAAAGAATCCTTTCCAAATATTATATTTGGAATGAGGATGGCATATTGTAGGTGTGAATAATTATTTCAATTGTGGTATAACTTCCAAAGACTTCACAACTATATTAAACCTCAAATATTCACATTAAGAAAGCTTCACAAGGCTGTTTCTCAACCATGCCATTGCAACTAAATATATGGATAGCTATATTTGATTACATTTCCCTTTTTGTTAATTTGACATCCACTTTGGTCCATTATCATCGATCTATTTGTATTTTGTAATCTCTATAATACCAATAAAATTTATTATTTAGTTGTAAACATCTAAGAAATAAATCCGTAAAGAAATATAAATGAGTACTTTAGGATATAAGTCTTCAACCGTACTCATAAATAAAAACAACATAGTTGATTAGTTAAGGATCTAAGTCTTGAACCCTCTTGAGAATTTGTCTCTACACCTCTCTCATAATATACATGTTCATTTTTTTCTTCTTCTTGATATTTTCTACATAATCCCTAAGTTTGTCATCCATTCTCGTCTCCTCACTTCTTTAGTCTTGTTGTGATCTTGATTGTCTTTCCATCCTCCCATGTAATGTATGTCTGGTCTGGTATTCACAACATGGAAGCTAATGTGAGGCCAAGAAATCTCCTACAAAAACACAAGTGATGAAATTAGTAAGGTCAATTATTAATCATTGAAAAAGTTCATTAATAAGAAAAACCATTTTCAATATTATTTACCTAATGCACAGGTTGGACCATTGGAATTGTTTCCATGTGCTTCTCTTCTTTCAAAGAAACTTCAGTTTCATGCTCTGCCATTGTAACCATGTGAAAATTTGTAAGTAAACACTTGTAAATGTATAAGCACACAAAAATTTAGAAGTAAAAGAATTAAAAGTACAAAATAAATAAGTAATATATGATTTTATAGGCATGTTAGCATCGAGGGCATACGTAGCACCATCATAGGGGTATAATCATCTATCATTCGGATGCATGGATGCACCATGTTTTGGATCCAATCCACTATATTTGTGTTGTGGTCAACTTGTGGCCTTGCTATCTTTGTTTACCCCCTACTATAAACAAAGAAACATAAATCCATTTCACAAGTAATGAAGGATAAAATTCAATTCAGGCTTATTTATCGTGTATTTCATATTGGATAATGGGATCTCCCTCGGGATTTTTTGTCATCCAAACAAGTCTTGAAATCATAGCTTGTAAGCGAGTTGACAATCTTCCTTCATTGTTTTGGTTCCAAACATACCCCCCGCATTGCATAAGAATTTGGATTTTTTTAAAGACTAGTTCAACTAAACATTAATTGGATGATGATATGAATGATTTTGTTTATATGTTTTATTATTCACAATTCTTGCTTGTAACTTTATATAGCCAACCTGACCAAGTCTGTTCTTCCATAATTTCTCAATAATTCCCTTGGTTTCTTTTGAAGTGTCATGGAGTCTGAAAAAACATTCAAATGTGCTATGCATCACAATTTTATTTAAATTTATACAAAATTCAAACTATTAAATTCAAAATGTAATTTACCTTGGTGGATCATGAGGCTTTTTTTCCTTATTTTCTGATTTTCTTCTCCTTTGCATCCTTAATAATGGACTTCCACTCCCTATCAAGAGTCATGGGCATCTTCTCATATTTAGGTTTCTTTCGTATTTGCACCCATTCATTTCCCTCACAATTTATAAATAATTTCCAATAATTGAGAGTACCTTGCTTCTACTAAAGATATTTTTCCCAAACATATCTTAAAAGTAGCCTCTAAGGGCATTTTTAAAGTCAAAATTGTGGGAAGTATACCTTATGCATATGGTGGGCCTAAACAACTCCAACACCTTGTCATTCATGTATTTATAAAAGTAGTTGTTTCATGGATGTGGAACGATTGCATCATAAATTTAAAAGCAATAATGGAAAATATGTATGTTTGTAGGGAATATCATGAAAATTTTGAAACATTAAAAAATACCTAGGGCCTTCGACAAATCAGTATACTATAAAACAACAATCCACATGAGTTTTTTTTTGGAGCTCACAATAAGTAGTTGTTCTTACACCCATTTTGAAAAGTGGTGCTATCGGTAGCACCATTTTTTGGGAGGGCTAAATTTCAAACTTTCTGTTAATGTTGGGTGGTGTCAGTACAATCAAGAGCCTAAGTCAATCCCCAAATTGAAAATTATACCAACTATAATCACCCTTGCTTTTATTCGATATTAAAATTTAAAAAAAAACAATCACTTTGGAAAAACAAAATTAAAACAAATGTGAAAATTAAAAAAATATTAAAAAAGCGTTTTTTTCAGAACAAAATTTAAATATTATAAAATTAAAAAAATAAAAATAAAATAAATTTAAAAAATTATTTTTATTTTTTAAATTGAATAAACAAATTTTGAAAAAAATCAAAACAAAAAGAAAAACACTAGAAAAAAATATTATTTTTTTCTTAAAATAAAATTTAAAAATAAATAAATTAAAAACTTGAAAAAATAAGAAATAAAAATTTATTTTGGAAAAAACAAAAGAAAAACTCATTTTTATATAAAATTTAAGAGAAAAAAAAAGACGAAAAAACACACACACAAAAAAAAAACTCTCCTACCCCACCCACTCTCCCTATACCCCCTCCATGACCCCTTCACCTTCCCCTCTCCCTCTCCCCGCCACCTTTTGTATCTCCTTCCCCCTTCCTTCTCTCCCCTTCCCGACCGTTATGACATGTGATGTGATTATAAGAATCACGTCACCACCATAGGGCAGTGCTTAGGCACACGAGGGAGCAATATTTCTCCCTCATGCACCCATGTGCCGACCTAATACCTCCCCATGGTGGGTAGAACATGGGCGCACAATGGAGCGACATTTCTCCCTCATGCGCCCATGTGTTAGCCCATGACGACGGTGCAATTCTTAGAATCACACTAATCTCCATAGGGGATGGGATGTAGAGGGAATGGAGTGGGGAGGAGGGGATAGAATAGGGAGGGGGGAGGGAAGGGGGTGGAGAGGAGAGGAAGGAGGGGGGAGGGTAGTGTAGGGGGAGGGTTAGGGTTCGAGTGAGGTTTGTGTTATTATTATTATTACTTTTTTATAAATTCCTTTTGTTGTTAATTTTTTTAAATTGTTTTTAATTTTTAATTATTATTATTATTATTATTATTATTTTGTGTCTTTTTCCGATTTTTTTCAAATTTTTTTTTTTAAATTGAGTTTTTTGAATTTTTTTAGGATTTTTTTGTTTGTTTGTTTGTTTCTTTTAATTGTAAAATTTTGAAATTTTTTGTTCTTATTTTTATATTTGATTTTTTGGGGATTTAAAAAAAAATTGTTTATAAATTTTAGAAAGTTGTAATTTTTTTTCTTTTTTATTTCACTTTATTTATGTTCTTTTAAGTGAATTTCTTTTAAATTTTATTCATGACTAAAAACGACGGTGTTTTTAGCAGGTCCAATTTTCAATTTAGGGGTTTATTTAGGGTTTCAATGCAATGCCAACCCTCATGACTACTAAAAATTTGTAATTCTATTCCCCCTCTCCCCCAAAGGGGTGATACTTGTATCACCTCTTTTCATTTTGGGATTTTTGTGTGTGTGTTTTATATAAAAATATGTTTTTTTATGGAGAGAGTTCTTGTTCTTGTATATAGTTCTAATTTTATAGTATAATGTGTTCAACGTCTTGATTGGAACAAGGATATCGTTCACCAAAAATGTTCCTGGATGTGTCTCGATGTTGTGAACACATGATTATCCAAGATATCAACACAGAACCTTAGTAGAAGGGTCCCCTCCATCATCATTTATACTGGGTGGTATTGTGACATCCTTACGGGGTGTGTAATGGGGCATTGAAGATGGCGTCCGACCTTGAGTATGTGTACTATAAGTGAGACTTAGAGAGGGGAATAACCTTGCTGGTATATGTCGGCTTGTGACCAGGAGATACTGCGTTTATGCATCTCTACCACCAATGCCAAGCTGAGGAGCAGGTACTTGCATGCAAGGTTGCAAAAAATCCTACATAGAAAATAAAAAGTTTATTCCTTTAGATAATTGAAAAGTTAAAGAACTAAATATCATAATTGAACATAGTTCATAAATAATCTCTTTCAGATGTGATGTTTACCTTGTATCTCTCTATATCTTGTATCACCTCTTTGGCACATTGTTTGATCTTAGGCATTTGTTCAAGTTTAAGCAAAAAAATAAGTTATTTTTTAAATTTTATGACAACCTTTTTGACAGTTTGGAATGGGTCAACTGAAGATAACAACTCCTCATCATCAAACACATACTAAACATCATGGCCGACAGATTGCATTTTTTAACAAAAAAAAGTTAATTCTAAATTATAAAAACAATAATAAATTTCACATTATTATGAACTCGATTTTTTTACCTCTTCTTAGGCTGTTGCTTTCTCACAATCATCCTACCACATCATAATATAATTAGAACTGTAAAATTTCAAAAAAAATAGAAGATGACGAACATGTCAATGTGTCTATCTACATTCCCAATTTAAAAAAAACTTAACATACATAAAACCAACCTTGTTTTGTTTACGAAATGACGTTAATCAATTGATTTGGACTGAAAATATTTGTTAGTATTATGACATTAGTAGAGTATAATATTTATTGAGGTTATTCTACCCCTAGTGAGGGGGAAATGTTTTAAGGAAAAAGTTATATTCCTTGTTAAAAATTAAAGTACTAATATTATAGGTTGTCCTAATATAAGGACACACGAAGCTATAACATTATATTTATGAAAGCTAGACATCTGAGTTTTACATAGAAATATTGTAGCAATGCAAATAAAAAATATTAACAATAATCATTTTTTTATTTCACTTTACATAACATAAATTCTCCTTGTTGGCATTCTTTATAGAACATTTTGTCTTCAAACAACCCAAATGTTACGACTCTTGCTTCATTTACATCAATCTTGACTATTCCAAAGAAGCTAGCTTCAAGTTACCAAACTCTATATGTTTCTTACCTCAATTTTACCATTTCTATAGTAGATATTGTCTATATAACGCTTGAGAGTAAGGAGTGCCAAAAAAACGAGAAGTACCAAGCAAGACTTTCAAAAAAAAACATTTTTCACTTTGATGAAGCAACATAAATCGCCTTGGTGATGAATAAGCCTAAAATGTGAATCATAACAAGTGAAAGAGGCAACTTCTTATAAAATATGTATTTACATTTTATCACAATGGAATGGTAGTTGGGACTATGTAATGTAAACTACGTATCGTTTGTCTTTACGTTTTTCTTTGTCATACGTTACATTTATAAGTCTAAACATAGCATGGAAGTAGCAATATCCTATAGGTGCATAATGCATCCCACTAGTGAAAATGGGAACCATTATCAACTTTTTGATGGAGGTGAGGAACAACCCATCACCATAACAAAAAATAATTGTCCACCAACAATGTCATTACCCTTTTTTACATACTGAAAATGATCACATGTATTTTCTTTTTGCGGGTGACTTGTATATATTTTAGTAAACATCACAACTATTTGTTTTCATAAAAAAATCATGTCATAATGTCATCATAAGCATGAACCATCACAAAGTTATCACTAGCTGATTGGTGATGAAATTCAAAACCATCATGAGGTCCAAAAAGAACAAACAATTAAAGAGTAAAACTAAAACACACACAGATGATTATTAAAAATTCCCCCCTCATCTCCTATGAGGTGAAGACACATGAAACAATATAACAATGAAAATTTTAACAAATTAAGGTGAAAATCTAACAAGTTAAGATGACAATTTAATTAAGTTGATAAATCATCATCATAATCATATGCATGGTCATCAGGATTAGAATCCTCACTATGATGGGAAGATTTATATTTATGGACATTATTTTAGTAGTGTTGTTTCCCATGATATTACTTGACATTGATGGAATTTATATTCCTTCCCAATTAAAATTATTAACCAAGGCTTAATGCATAATGATGAACTGCTTGATTTGGTGATTATGATTCAAATGTCAAACATGGGTAAGACTTTCAAATTTACATATGGAATACAAGTATCTTATGGACAAGTTGAACCTTATGAATTCAATCAAAACCTTATGCATTCGATTAGAAAGGACAAAGTGAACCTTATACATAAGCATACAAAAAAACAATTGACACCTCCTATTCATCATCATTAAAGCACACACAATCATCTTCCCCATGAAGGTACCCTTGTGTCATATCATATTCTTCATCCTTTCACACAGGAATAATGAGTGCATCATCAAAATCCTTTACAACACTGGATAGTTTTTCCACTTCTAATTGTGGTCAACTGGTGGTCGGGTTGAAATTATTCCATGGGTTTCCTATAGTTCTCTTATCCACTAGCATTTTTTAACCCTAAATATGACAACATAAATGTCTGATTTTCGACATCATGTTGTCGACCATATGACATGCATCTTATTTTTAAAATTTCGGCTACAATTCGACATATATCCAATGGTAAAATGAAATCATCAGATATCCAACTTAGGCCGGTCAAATATCTGACACCACCTATTTTAATATTTTTGTCAAATATCTGACAACACTCACTATATAGGAGGTCGGATATCCGACTACTCTCATTGTATAGGAGGTCAAATATCTCACAACTCTCACTTTATAGGATGTTGGATATTTGACAACATAGGTGTCAGATATCTGACATGATTGACATGAAATACCGATGCCTTTAGACGTCGGTGGTATGGCGACAGTGTAAGATTCTTTGTAAGGGCCCGTCAGATATCTGATGCTATTTGTATTCTAAGAAGTTATATATTTGATGCCTTTAGCCATCGGTGGTATGGTGACAAAGTCAGATTCTTTGGTAGTGATCGTCAGATATCCGATGGATATGTGAAATTTAAAAAAGATACAGATATCCTGTGACATGAAAAAAATCACCTAAGCTACAAAAATCTATATTAAAGAGAAACATGGCCACAACATTCCAATTTCTGAGTGTTGTGGATGAAACTGGAAAGCACAAACATTACTTTGATATTATATCTAATAAGTATGTGAAAACCTTCATGCATATATCATATAAAAACATTCACATAGGTGGATTGAACCAATATTACTCTGTTCTGGCGATGCATCACTCAACAAAACCCCAAATAGCATCCATATTCAAATTTATATTTCTGAGTAATGAAATATAAGATGAAAAAATGTGTTGGGTATCGAATTGATACAAAATAGTTAGTAAATCGGGGAGAGTAAATGTGTTCTTATTACCTATGTATCTGTATCCCCTATAGTCAGATATTAATGGCCATATCATAAAATTGAATTGATTTACTAAGGATACTAAAGAAATACTCTCGCAGAAAAGTCATTTTTCCATGTTCCTTAGGTTCTTCAACCATTGATGATCTCAAAATGAATTATATAGGATCTTTAGATAAATAAAGTTCATTATATTTTGCATCTTCCATAAATATTTTTTATTATAAGGATTTCTCTCACTCCTAAAAATACCTGGATGTTTCAGGCACTACGTTTCCATTGGTATAATCTGGACCAAATGTAATAGCATGTTGAGCCATGGTTATTCAAGGACATAAAATATACAAGGATATTGATCTTCTAAGTTAAGAACCTACAAGTGAGGAAACTGGCATTACAAAGTAGAGGTGTTGGAAGATTTATCAATAAAAATTATTGATGACTTAGGCCATATGCTCCTGAATGAAGACAAATTACAACAAGGGGAAGAGAGAACATGAAGGTTTAGATATGACATAGATTATAAACTTGATAGTCCATTCAAGTGCCAAATTAGTTATTACTTGTATAAAAATGACTCAGAGGAGGTTGAGAAAGCTAAACATGAGGTGAGGTAGTAAACCCATCAACATTGATTACAATACTTTACATGGTAGTAATGAGGCACACAATAGAGGTATCCAACCTAATGTATCAACCTAGAGACCTGCATGAAGCTCAAAACACTCAACCATCTCATGCATTCCATTCATTAGATTCATTCCATACATTCCAAAACACCATTTTTTACATGTATCCAAGATATGTTCCACACCCTTCACTTGCAATATACCATATGATGCTTTATGTATACACCTACAGGATACTACAAAAGTATTAAGTTACAACATTTTTCGATTGCAAGAATCTATAGAAATGTGCACCTATATACATCTATAGGAAAGGATCCCTACAAAAATGTGCACCAGTAGGCATATAAAAGAAAGAATCACTACATGATGTGTATCGGGCTTTAGGTTCTCCAACAGATTTATATCAGTCTTCAAGAAAACTAGATGTGTATAACTCCATTGATTCAGGGTACAATTCATATTCACGTCTTAACACTGTGTATTCTTTCCCACGATCAAATACTAGATTTGTTGGTCACTCTGGTGGAGGTTATGACTCTAACTATAACAACAACTATCGCTATTAGATGAGATTTCTTGTGCTCTGGTATTCTATGCTTCTATTTATAAAAATCTGAGGATTTATTTATTTGGAACCAACATTGATGTTACTGATTTTAATTTTTAAATTGTTACTAAGACATAACCTGAGGTTTTCTATCAGTGAAGAACAACTGCGATCTGTGAAATTTTTCAAAATTGTTTTTCAATTATAGTTCAGGTCCACATTGTTCATAACATACCAGTGCTATGGGACTAGGATTATGTTGATATTTTTAGAACTCAAGTTTCTCCTTTCCATTGTATGCTATGAAATGCAAAGCATTCTATATACCTTACAAAATTAAACTTGGCGCTTCTATAACTGAGGCTTTAGTGAATGCCGATATCTTTCTATATTTAAAATTGTTCTTTGTTTAACATTGTTTTGTACCATGTTAATGTTCATTGTTGTTCAATTAAGATGGTTTCTAGGGATTTTCAACTGCAGTGCATACACAAATTGATTAATTTCTATTCAGAAACGTTTTTCTCCTCGTGCTTAATACTTCCAAGTGTACACTAATGATTAGTTATTGGTGTCAATTTCCTGTTTGTAATATTTTTGGAGTGTTGAATGCCATGTTCCTATCAGTATGTTGTTGATTGTTGGTTGAAATATTAACAATGGACAAAGATTGACCACAAGCTTCAAATTAGATTTGGTTAGATGGACTTTCTAGTCATCATGTATGAAATTAAATTGTAGAAACTAAATGCAGAAGGATAAGAGAAACATAATTAATAACAAAAATGCAAAAGGATAAGAAAGCCAATAGATTCCACCTAAAAATCAAAATGCACAACTAGGATTATTTCCTTACCTATCAGAAATAAACATCTTCATCTGTGCAAGCTTCAAAAATAAATGGAAAAAATGTGTCATAATACTTGTCCCAAAAACAATATAAAATCAATGATTATTCTAAATAAGAAGAAAAATAACTAATCCATATGCTTACATATAAAAGTTTGGGTAAATTACTTTGTAGCAGATTGCTGAACATCTCTCTTCTTCATCCTGGTCTTTAGAATCCTTTAGAATAAACCCCAAATTTTTATCCTTCCACTTAAGCAGAATACATACCTAAATAATACATATCAAATCTTCGTGAATATTTAAGTTGTGAAAATGTTGTTCCTAGTAGGGTTGTTTTGAGATCTATTATAATTGCATTAAATTAAATCCTATTTATCATCATAAGTGTAGGGGTGATTGTGATTTTACGTGTGTATTAAGTGTACAATACTCTGGTTAACCAAGTATACCCACAACCATCCTTTTATACATGGAAAGTAGTTGAGGTCTCAAGATTTGTGTCAAACATTTCCCACCATCATTTCCAAAAGGTGTTGATAAATATAGAATACCAATTTGAATCAATGGATGCAAAAATATTGGAGTATTATCGAACATGAGAAAATAATAGATTGGTTGTCTTACAAAAACAATCTTTCACTAGGGTGCAAGTAATTTCATCTTCTCAAACTTGTCAACCACTACAAAGAAACTGTTAAAATGGTGCTTGGTGATTGGTATCCATGTGAAAAAGGTCCATTGGGACAATATCCCAAGGTTTCTATGAAATTGGTAGAGGGGTGTAGAAATCTTTGATTGTATTCATGTGTTTGGAAACTTTAAAATATATACAAACATGGATATAGTTCTCTACATGTGCAAAAATATTTGACTAGTAAAAATACTTCTACATAGAAACACAGGTTTTGCAGATGCTGAAATGATTCACATACATGGAGTAAAGAAACTTCCAAATAATAAGTGTTTGGTGTTGCTCACTAGATAGAATGCATACATATTTTGGGAGAAAAATAAGATTATCATTCAAGTACTTAAATGTGACAAAATTGCTTGAGAAAAGATCGCATTAGATGGGATCAAATCATATATGCGCTTCATATAATTGTGACTAGCTGCTTGTTCTATTTCCACAAGTATTCATAATAGTTAGAACTGTACTATTTCAGAGATGGATAAGTCGATCAACTATAATTTTTATTGTGCCTCTATTGTTCTTAATCGGAATCCAACAATTGGGATAACATTTGGAGCTTCTAACATTTCCAACCAAAATCTCAATAAATGTGTCATGGGTATTTTTAATGTTTCCAACCTATATGTTGGGAGTTGAATCAATTATTGTGATGTTTCGAAACCAAATGTTCTGGTTACCCTAATGTTGGGGGTTGCATAAGTTGTTGTAATGTTCCTAACCCAAATGTCTCAATTATTGTAATGTTTTGGAGTACGTCAACACAAATTCTAGGCCCTGTATAAACACTATTAAAATAATGTAAATATCAGTCAATATCAATCATTTAACACTATACAATGTATAAATTCATAATATCTTATATAGTTTTCTATCATGCATTTTCCATTTACTCAATTGGCATACTAATTAATCACATATGTAATAATATCTCTATGGTTATAGCACACATAATAAAAATCTAAAAAATGTCACCCTTCCAACTTTAGTAAGCCATACTTACAATGACTATAATCTGGCATAATGTAAAGACTCCTTGTACTTCTCGAGTGGTGCTTCTCATTGTTGAATTTTCTTAATTTTCTTAGATGATATCTTAAAATAATTAGTCACTATTAGATCACTGAAAGAACAACAAGCACATAAACACAAGAACACAAGAACATAAATATTTTCCTTTGGGAAACCATAAGGGAGAAAACACCACAAAACATCCTCAGTATATAACTCAAACAGAGCAGTGTAAAACTGAGACAACTGCTTCTCTCTTCTTTCTGGTGCACTAATATTTCTCTCTCTTGCAAAACATCTTGAGTTAGTGAGCACAAATGAAGGGGAGTTCCTCCCTATTTATATTCTTTAGTTGAATTGACCTCTAACCTAATAGGGTCAATTTCTCTAACTGACTAGGCCCACTTGTCCAATGGGCACCACACATAACATTTATTATATTGATACTTGGGTACTAATAACCTGACTTACATTCGGAGGTTTAATTTGATTCTTTCAATGATACTAACAAGACCAAAATCATCTCTCGAAGGAGGAATACAATCAATACATATGGAATATCTTCCGAAGTTACAATATTTTAACACTCCCTCTTAACTAGAAAGGTATTCAACCATAGAAACAACTGCTACTACAACTGTACAACTGTCTGGTGAGAATCTATAGGTCATATGAACTTTTGGAACATCATATTTCATCTTCATCATCGATCTCAACTAAATCATCTTCTGTATCTTTGTCTTTCGTACGTACATGGACAACTTCTATCATCTTCTGGATTATATTCTATAGCATCAGTATGTGAATACTGGATCATCTTCTGGATCCTCTTCTATCAGTATGTGAATACTGAGTCATATTCCTGGGTCTTCTTCTTGAATCATCAGTATGTGAATACTAAACCATCGTCTATATCGTAAGAATATAAATGATGGATCATATTCGATGTCATCATCGTATAAGTACTGGATCATCTTCTAGGTAATATTCATATAGTATCAATATGTGGATACTGAGACACCATCTGTAACTTCATTATCTGCAACATCTGTGCATGGATACTAACAACATTAACAACAATATCATTATCCTGTTAGTGCTAAAATCAAACAACAACTAATGATAGACCATCATCTGGATTACCAACATAGAGATGATGGAACATCGATAACATCATCAGTATAGGAAACTGAAGTAACATACATCAACAGTCATCAGTGTGACATCACTAGTACTAACTTAATCAATCAACCGATCAATCATCAATACTGAAGCAAAGAGACATCACAACAATACTGAACAAAGAATCTCATCAAAATTTCTCAGCAATCATTAGTATAACAATACTACAACAATTGTCTCTACAATCATCAAACATTTCAGCAACCCTCATCAACAATCAACAATCAACAGTATAAAAATACTGCAACAATCATATCAATAATCATCAAACATCTCAACAACCATCATCTACAATCATCAATAATCAACACTATAACAATACCGAGGATACATCTTTCCCTTCAATGTCTCAGAAGAACATCATGGTGAGTTCTCTGGTAGATCCATCCAGTCATTTTGTCTAACTTACTAACTCTTTCGAGCCAAACAAGCCTAGTTAGACAAATGGATCTCCCCAGGGACCAAACAAGCCTTGTCCAGCTTACTAGCCCTTTTGGGCCAAACATACTAATCCCCTTAGGATCGATAGGCCTCGTCTGACTTACTAACCCAATTCTCCGTCATATTAATACAACTTTGATTATTACAAAGGATATAAGTAGCATATACATTTGCATTGAATAGTCTTGCTAACATCTTTCGAAGCCATATTGCTTCCCTACATGATGAAAATGCTGCAATGTATTCACCCTCTTCATTACTAAGTCCAATACTAGTATGCTTTGTACGAACCAAGAGATCATGCCTGATCCCAGACTAAAACAAAATCATTATGTTATTTTTCTATATTTGACACTTCCTACCCAATCTGAATATGCATATCCATGTAATTTGATCTCACCACTAGATGGATATCTGAGCCCATAATCTAAAGTTCCCTTTAGATACCTCATCACATGTTTTCCCCCCATAAGGTGAATGTGTTTAGGATTCACCATATACCGACTTAAGGTTTTTACTGTAAAACATATATCTGGTCTTATATTGGTTAAGTACATCAGTAAACCAATAATCGATCTATATAAGGTGACATCAACTACTTCCAAAGAATTATCATTCAATAGATTCAAACTTGTTGTCATGAGAGTAGTTATAGATTTACAATCTAACATTCCAAATATTTTTAAGATTTCTACAATATATTTTCCTTCGTTTAGGAAAAAATCATCTCTATTTTTCCATACTTGAATACCTAGAAAGTAATGCATCATTGCAAGGTCTTTCATTTTGAACTCTGCAGCAAGCTTCTTCTTACATTCGATAATAGGCTTATCTTCTCTTGTCAAGAATAAATCATCTACACATAGTAACAAAATCATAATTCCATCATCATCAACCTTATAGTAGAGGTTGGATTCTGCTTTACTTTTAGTAAAGCCTATTCTCATTAGAAATCCATCGATCCTACCATACCATGCTCTAGGTGCTTTCTTCAGTCCATACAATGCCTTCTTTAGTATACATACATGAGTCTTCTGATAATTAATCTTGAACCCTTGTTGTTTTTTGATATATACCTCTTCTTCAATCAAGCCATTTAGAAATTTCTTCTTCAGGTCCATTTGATGTAGATTCCATTTCATGTTGGATGCCAAGGCAAGGATATTTATGATTGAGGTGTATGTAGATACTAGTGCAAAGGTCTCCTCATAATCGATTCCATCTTTCTAAGAGAATCCCTGGACTACAAATCTTTCCTTGTACTTTTCTATACTTCCATCTACTGTGTGTTTAGTCTTGAATATCCACTTCGAGGATACCAATGACTTGTATTTTGGTCTTGGCACTACTTCCCACACATCATTATTTATAATGGATTGGTATTCCTTGACCATTACATCAACCCAATCTTTCTATTTTATTGATTCTTCAAAGCATGTTGGTTATTTCTCAACTAGATCACACATCAAAGACATATAACCGGGGTATGACTTTGGCTTCTTCATTTCTCGGATGGTTCCTTCAGAAACACTATGTATGTTTTCTTCTTCAATTACTTCACGAGCCTAGGAAGGTTTTCTCTTTCGAGAAATAAATTCATTTGTTAAATATTTAGGTAGCAGAGGTTCTTTCATATCATGCTCTTTAGGTATCTGTACTTCTTAATTCTAACTGATTTAGGACTTTCAACAGTTTTGTGAGTTTCATGCTCCTCTTCATCTTCTTTGTCTTTCTTTCACTTCTTTTTTTGTAAGTTCAATATAATGGTATCATGGGATATATATCTGATAAGAATTTGGTTATTCACTATATCCTACGAACAATCCCTTCTTTCATGAAGGATATAACTTTGACATTTTCTCCTTGGGAATGTGAATGTAAACATGGAAACCAAATATCCTCAGATGAATTACCTCTGGTTTTTCTATGGAAAAACATTTCTTCTGGAGTTTTGTTCCCAAGGGCCCCGTGGGAAATTTTATTATGTACATATATTGTTGTTCTTGCTTCTTCTTTCCATAGGTACATTGGGATATCTTGATCATGTATCACATATTTCACATCTTCCATGATAGATCTATTATTTCTTTCCACACACCATTTTGTTGTGGATTATATGGAATGGTGGGCTTCCTCTTAATATCGACCACCTTGAAAAAACCATTGAATTCATTTGAAGTGAAATCTCCTCCATTATGTGAACTCGGAATATTTATTTTCTTCTCATAGAGGTTTTCCACTAGGGCCTTAAACTCCTTGAATCTTTCAAACACTTCATCCTTCTTTTTCAAGAAGTATATCCAAGTCTTTCGGTACTAGTCATCAATAAAAGAAGCATAGTAGGTGTACCCACTTAATGAAGTGGTTTACATTGGCCCACAGATATCTGAGTGAATAATATGTAAGATCCATTTTTCTTTACTATCACTTTTTGGAAAAGTATTGTTAGTATTATACCCTTGTGCACATCCTTTTCACACTCTTTCATGATCTATTTGAATTTCTGGTGAACTAGTCACAACCTTACTTACAATTGGAAGAGATTTGTAGTGAACATGAGCAATCCTTTTGTGCCATAGATCACATGGGTTAATGGTATTGTTTGCTAATGTTGAATCTATATGTCCCTTCAATTTGTAGAGTCCTCCTTCTTCAACGCCAATCTCCACTGCATCATCTATGGTTTTCACTTTTGTCCACATGAGGACTTTTCCATCCACAAAGGAAACTCTCAAGCCTTTATTATCTAAGGCTGAAATGGAAAGAAGATTCTTATTTAGTCCTGGGACATACATGACATCTTTCCTTTTCATATGCTTTCCATAATCCAATTTATAGTATGCTTCTCATATTCCTTTAATGGGATATTGGGAATCATCTCCAAGCATAAATTTGTGTGGAGATTCCTTTTGTTCAAGGCATGAGAGTGATTCCTTGTAACCACTCATGTGTTGGGATGCACCACTATCAACTAACCATGTGTCATTTCCTAGTGAGACTGATCCTGTTAGAGAAGAGATTAAAGCATATTCTTCATTGGAGTCTTCATCTTTCTTTTCTTCCTCTTCAACTTCTTGATCAATATCTTCAGTAGCACGGGCCTGAAATGTTCTGATCCTTTTGAACCTTTATGCTTTCATGGGAAAGTTGATGGCAATGTGTCCTAACTTGTGGCAAGTGAAACACACAAAATTTGAGAAGTCTCTATTGGGTCTTTTAAACCCTAGAGTATTAGGAGGATGGTCATGGATATTCTTTTTCCTTTGGTGTGGGATGTCAAGGATTGATGCTCATTGTCATTTATCTTTTCTTCTCTAGCTACTATCCTTTCTTCTTCTTGAACACATTCTTCCCATAAATTACAGAATTTTTTTAGTTTCCTTCTTGAGAAAATTCCTCGGATGAAGGATTCACAATCTCTTGGAAGACCATTTAAGGTTTTCATCACAATATCTACTTCTTCAACCATATCATTAATAAATTCTAGCTGATCCTTGATTTGAGCTACTCTTGTAAATTAAAACTGCATGGTATCTCACATTTTATCTCTTACACTTTTGAGTTGAATCCTCAGGGTCATTTTCCGTTTAATGTTTCGCCCTTCAAATATACCCAATAGAACATCAAACATTTCTTTTGGAGTCTCCCTTGAGGGTACTTGAGGAATCAAGTTATCTTTGATCGATTTAGATATGATCCCTTTTTCTATGATCATGTCCTTATTATTCTTGTACATGACTTCAACTTCTTCCAGTTCTTTCACTTCCTCTTTCACAAACTTATCTATATCATTCTCTTGGAGGATGATCATGATCCTATACTTCCATGCTTTAAAGTTTTTAGCATCATCAATATTTTCATCTATATTGGTATTCATTTTAATATTTAGAAGAATGAGAACTTCAAATGGAATAAGGAGGAAATATACTTACTTGAATAAAGCATCTCCTCACTGACCTCATTCTGGATGACGTAGGGTTTGAAAAAGAAACCCTATTTTTCCAATTGGGATCACAGGTGGAGCTGAATGGTGGAAAATATGTGCCTCCCTAGGGAGAGGTAGATTGTATCTTCCTTTTTTTGAGATTGATGATGAAACCTCAGGAAAAATAAAACCTTATTTGTCATGACAGTGTAACTGGTACAAAAATGACAATTATTGGAATTCAATTATGTCTTCACAGAAATATGCGCTCTTCAGAGGAAAGTTGGGAGATCCCTCTTTTATTGTTTATATTTTGAGGGATTTGTTTAGGACAAAAAAACCCTAACTGTGCAGTGCTTCCTTTCAAAGTGGCTCTCATACCATGCTGAATTTTGTTAATTTTCTTAGAAGTTATCTTAAAATAATTAGTCACTAGTAGATCACTGAAAGAAAAACACGGACAGAAACACAAGAACACAACAAAAGAACACAAATATTTTCCTCAGGGAAGCCACAAGGGAGAAAGCCCCGCAAAAATTCCTCAGTATAGAACTTAACCATAGCATTGTAAAACCGAGACAACTACTTCTCTCTTCTTTCTAGCGCACTAATATTTCTCTCTCTTGGAAAAAAGCTTGAGTGAGTGAGTACAAATGAAGGGGAGCACATCCCTATTTATACTCTTCAATTGAATTGACCTCTAACCTAATAGGTTCGACTTCTCTAAGTGACTGGGCCAACTTGTCCAACTAGACACCACAAATAACATTTATTATATTGACACTTGGGTACTAATGAACTGACTTACATCTGGAGGTGTACATTGATTATTTCAATGATAATAATAAGACCAAAATCATCTCTCTAAGGAGGGATACAATAAATACATCTGGAATATTATCTTCCAAAGTTACAATATTTTAACACTCATCAATAATATTCCCTTGGAATTTTTTGAATTGGTACTCTAATTGATCACATAAGGTCAGTACACCTACACAAACAAAAAATAATAAAAATTGTGACCTATCGAACTTTAGTGAGCCCTACCTCCAATGGGGAGCACTTCCTTGGCACACTGCAAGTAGGAATTCAACAAAACATCTACAATAACATGAGCTTTTCTTTATTTTTCCCGATGTCGGTATTCTCTAGAAATGACAAAATTAACTATATATTGGTTCCCAAATTTCAAATTCTTATAATTAGTTTCCCAAGGAAAAAATGTTTATTTAAATTATATATCAAACAAACTTCATTTTCTATAGATACTGAAACATGGAATGGTTGCATTTCTTGCAAAAGGACTGCAAGAAATTAGCAACATGATGTCTTGTTACATACCCTTCCTGAAACCAGTAATTATACCCCAATCATATCGACAACATACCAATATTATATAGCATTCTCTTTTATATTGTTCTTGTGTTCTTTTCCATGTCTATTTAGAATAAGTACGTTACACTTTTGAGAGAGCGATATATATTAGTAAAGCAATTTTCCTTCCAGTAACTAGCTGAACATGCTCCACTAGAATCTAGGTCACATACCTTGAATTTTTTTTCTCATTATGATTCAAATATGATTTGATTATATAGATAGTATGGAACCTTCAATGTTATTATAATATCAGTAATCTACTTTTTTCAATGTTATTCAAACAAAAAATTATGAAGTTACATATAGAAGAAATTTTTTGTTAATACTCAGAGAGCAACCCTTGAAAATAGATGAAGGGTGAAAGAAATAAGTCATTTGGATGGATATACTTACCAATGTCCCATCATTAAGAGAAATATATGCAAAGTAAAGTGGGTTTTGTGTAATTAGGAAAATAATTCCATCCTTCTCTGACCTTATAAGCACTTTCATCATCATATGAACATGAGAATGAGATATCGAATAAGTAGAGAACACTAGTCTACACGTCTTCAAAATTTATTAGTCTCAAATCAAAACAAGGGTCAAGGCATGGAATTTTATCATCATATATTTAGTATAGACCCTATTACACCCCAGGACTTGCACCATTAGTTAGAAAGAGACCCTTTGAATTGGTTTTGAAAACCATCATAGGAAGCAATACCAACATCAATTATATCATGTAATTTATTGATTCCTTGTATATGGAAAAAGAGTTATATGCACATGTAAGGGACACTTATTTATTATTTACAAAAGGAATTTTACTACACTTAATTTTCATTACTCATTGGTAAACACGAATAAAAAAAACTATGATGATGATGGCATACAACAATCTTTCTAGAAATTATAATTTTATAGACACCTCTGTCTTTAATGCTGCAACTAGATGATTTATTTTCATATAAAAGGAAAATGAAGAAAGAAGATGAGAAAAGGTTGAAATGAGGTATGATAAATTTATGGAGACACACCCATGGGTTCCTTTAGTGTACCTTACCTATTGGAAAAAGTTTCTGGGTGAAACTGTTAGCTTGTTGGAGGCATAGGTTTCTACTATGACTGTGGTGAAAATCTAGGATGAGGCCACAAAATATAAAAGTTAGACCACAAGAAAGTATTGAGAATGTTTTGTATGTAAGGAAGACAACAAGTAAAGGAAATGGACTTATAGTAAACAAATACATTTTAGTGATTTCTAAATCTTTGATGCAATTCAGAAATCAAAGCACTAGAACTATAGAAATTATAACCAAATAATGATTCCTAATGCGTAATACTATTTTTCATCCATGTACCATCACTTATAAATTGATAAGTTATAACCATCATTGATAATTGAAGATTTTGAAAACCATTTCAGCATGAGCATGAAGCAAGCCATAAAAGTGTTTTGTGAGTCATGCCCACATTTCCATAATACCATATCAATAGGTAATAGAGTGGTTTTGTTGAAGGATATGGCATGATTAAGTAACATTGTTGATTAAGTGATAAATAATGTAGTAACTTAACCCTTCATGGTAAGATATGCCTTGTCATAACATTGTTCAAGTGTGGCACCTTTTGGGACCCTCCAACTTATTTCTCCATTGTTTAAGAACATACTAAGATGTATGGTGGGATAACTCTGTGTTTTAATCATATTAACCACAAACTCTACATTAAAAATAAATTATCCTTACTCTTAGATTTTATACCCGATTAAACTTCAACAAATTTTCTTCTTTTGTTCTGATATATTTTCACTTTTTTATAGTATAAGGACTTGGTGCCATAATGGCAAGTTTCCAACTCAAAAAGGGATTTAAACATGGGGAAATTGTCTAAACAATCAAGGGAAATAATTTTGTCTAGTAAGTTAAGTTATGTATATGTTTTTCCTTTCATATAAATACCCCAACAAAAAAACTTATCTCACACAATCAAGCTCCACAATTTAGACCATCTATATCAACAAAGTACGGAATGAATATACTCTTGCAACAAAGTTAAAACTTAAAGGTTATATTGGTTGTTTGTCATAATGTTGGTTTCAGTTATATGCCAAAAGGTAGGTCTAAACTAATAAAACCAAAAGAAAAAATCATAATAGAATTCTAATTTCAGTAATGTCTAAAAACCAATAGAAAAACTCAAAACATGATTCTAATTTCAGTAAAGTCTATAAATCAACAGAAAAATTCATCTCTCACAATCAACCTCCATAGTGTAGAAAAATCGTATTAGAAAAATATAGAATGAATATGAACTTGCAATAGACTTAAAACTGAAATGCTATATTGGTTGTTTATTCTAGGTTTGTCATAATGTTGGTTTTAGTTCTATGCCAAATGATAGGAATAAAATGATAAAACAGTGTAAGTAGCAACATAATTCTAATTTCAGGAAAGTATAAAAGCTTGCAAGAATTAGAATGTAAAACATTTTAATAGGAGA
The DNA here is from genome assembly GCA_001517045.1 of Pseudotsuga menziesii. Taxonomy (NCBI): domain Eukaryota; kingdom Viridiplantae; phylum Streptophyta; class Pinopsida; order Pinales; family Pinaceae; genus Pseudotsuga; species Pseudotsuga menziesii. The sequence goes on from LPNX010822700.1 coordinate 335,802, forward strand.
TTCACATCTATTTTCTACATATTCACCTTCTCCAGTATACAACATACAAACCATTCTAGAAAACATGATCCATGGGGTCTAAGTTATAACACAGATTCCATCCTGCCAAAAAATCAAGTTTTGTTGCATGGGGCATCTGATTATGACTAAATGACACTATATTTCATATGGACAAACTATTGAAACAAAATTTATAGCTTACATCTGATATCTAGCAACAATGTACACAACTTAATACAATTTAACAACAACACACACAACCATTTAAAGCCACTATACTTGAATGGAAAAAGAGACTCAACTAAAATTTAAATTAAACAAGTAATATTTTAAGAGTGAAAGGTATACATACACCAAGTGCAACACATACCAATGTTGATGTATTTGTAACTTTGGAATGTATTCACTTGTATATTTCATATATTGTATTTCATTGGTCCCCGATGTTCCTATCGGGAGAATCATTAATGTAATCAAGTCATGTAAAGTTATAGAGGTTAACCCTCCTTGTTGATCAGGGGGAAAAGTCCTCGCAGTTTTGGGGCACTAGGGTTATTAGACTCTCCTAGAAAACTTGTCCCTGGTAAGTAATTGTCAAGTCAAAAACTAGTATAAATAGAGAGTGAGTCTCTCTATTTGTAACACACACTCACCCAGCAATAGAACATAGGTGAGAGAAGAGGATATCACATAAGTGAGAGAGAGAACAACTGTTGGAGATCATATTTCTATCTTTTGGTTTTTTACTGATGCCAGTGGTGCTCATTCTATCTCTGAGGAAGTTGTGGGGTTTTCTCCTTTATAGTTTCCCTGAGGAAAAATCTTTGTGTCTATTGTCTCTTGTGATTGATTGTTGTGCATGTTATTCTCTCAAATACAATCCTAAGATCATATTGTATAAATGATAAAAATCTAACATGTTATCAGAGCTAACCTGAGAAGGAGACACTGTGCAGCTACAGAAGCTAGGGATTCTTAATTTTTGGGTCTCTCTCCATAGATCATGAGAAAAAGGAGGCTAGGATAACTCTCCATTGAAGGGTACATCTTTTTGTCGAAGCATAATTTGATTCTGGGAATTTTCAGTTACTGTTGCGGGAAATTAGGGCTTTTCACAAAGGAGAAATTTTTGAGTGATCCCAACATAGGATTTATCTCCTCCTCAAAATTAAAATTTAGAGACCAAGATTGAATTTGTTGGTTCGGTAAAACTCCAGGAAAGTCAAACCCTAATTTTACCTCAGACCAAAAAACCCTAAAATACTAAAACTAGTAGTTTTGGTACAGTCATTCTATCTCGATATTGGAGAAGGTTCAGAAGCCAAAATTGTTACAGGGCAAAGAAATGTTTGTGCTGAAAACTGTGTAGAACGTTCAGCCTTAAATTCTCTATATTTTGGGAGATATGATTCCTCCAAATCAGGGTTCTAGCCTCTCCTAGGATTCATCCCTAAACAGGACACCATGGGATAATTGCTATATCGCGGGCTATGAAGGTCCAAATGAAATTTCACAAGATGTTCCAGATAGGACACAGAATTTAATTTATGTGGTAAGAGTTTAAGAACCTGAAGGTGAAACAATGATACACAGTAGTCCATACAAGTTCACTATGTTGAACAGTCCCGAAATATGTCACCTTGGAAAAAATATCATAAGTACCAATTGATGAAACCAATTCTGCTCAAACCTGTGGTGTTGGAAAGGGAACAGACAAGGCTACCTCATTGAAAAGTTTTATACATACAGGAGTATACTTTTGGATATATTTCTGAAACAATATCAATCAATTATGCAGAAGAAATTGAAGAAAACTAGGGCATGAGATATTTTGCAGTTATGATCACAGTTTTGGGAAAATGACTATGTTTCTCAGCTCGCATTCAGGAGTCACATATTTCTATCCAATAAGATCTGAAAGATTCCAAGTTTTGAAAATTAGGGTTTCTCTAACAAACCCTACATCAGCTAGATTCGAAACCAGGATGGACACCTCAAATCAGTAAGATATAATCTTTTGCTATTTACATTTGAGGTTCTCATTTCAAAATGACCTATCACACAAGCTTGATGAAAAGCTTGGTGAAGCTGAAAAATTCCAAGCATGGAAGTATAGGATTTTAGTGGTTCTTGAAGGAAATGAATTGGACACCTACATAAGTGGAGAGGTTCCAGTTCCAGAGGGAGAAGAGGCTAAAGCCTTACACAAGAAGAACTTGGTCAAGGCTAAGATGATCATTGCTGATTCAATCAAGGATCACCTTATACCATAAGTGTCTTCCCTAAATACACCTAAAGAGATGTTTGATTCCTTGACCAAGCTATTTGAAGGGAAGAATATAAATCAGAAGAAGTATAGGACCTCCATGATCATTGAATAAATTGACTTGGATCATTATTTTAGTAATAAAGGTATAGGAGATAGAGGGAGATGAGGCTAAGGCTTGAGATAAGAGAATCAATCGAAGAAGAATAAGATATTGTTATAACCACCTTGAATGGCTTCCCAGGATCATGGGATTAATTCATTCAAGGAATGTGTGCTAGAAGGAGGTGATTATGTTCAGCAGACTCTGGGAAGAGTGCACACAAGAAGAAGATCGACACATAATAAAATAAGATAATATGGGAGCAACTGAAGATCAAGCTTTCACGATTCAAAGAAGATCCCTCAGGCAATGAGGAATATGAAGAAATCAATTCTTGAAGAACCTCTTATCCATCTTAGCATTTGGATAAGAAATGGTGTTGTTATGAATAAAGAAGATGATGAAGCTGAAAGAAGGAGTCTACCCACAAAACAAATAAATATAAGTATTCAATTGTCATTTCATGATATTGTTTTTTATGCATTTGTTTATATTCAGTTGATGTGGTATGCATGATAAAATGTTTGCATTAATGACAACATAATACTAATATGCATGTGATGGGTAAGTAGCTCATGGTGCTATACAACTCTCCATTGCTACTTATCTAGAATGAAACCTCTTTGCTGACATATTGGATTAGTGCACAATCTCAATGATGTCATGGTAGAGATGGAAGGCATCTGGAAAGTTTCCATGAGATATGGATGAAATTTGTATTGGGTAAAATAGTTGCATGATTATATCTTTATGCATAATAATTTTCCATTATGAATATGCCTTATGAAATGTTTCTAACCATACGACTAATGCAGTTGACTTGTAGGAAAGATTGCGTACAATCGCCTACAAGAAAAGAAGGATGAGACTTGTTTCGAAGAACAAGTGACAACAATTCGAGAAATAATACAAGATGAATAATAATATGACAATACTTTCAAAGAAAAAAAGAGGTCTCAGACACAATGCAATTATGTGACACTATTGAGCAACATCATTGATGCAGATCCTTCCAGCAAAGAAGAAGTAGGCAAGAAGAAAGGGAAGGAGAGTACCAGTCCAAGAAGAATGATGTCTAGGATGCGGTATCAAGACCTGAAGGGAATTTCGTAGTGTCTTCCATATGGATCTACAAGATCTAGCATGTGGTAGATGGAAACATCGTGGGATACAAGGAAAGATTCGTAGCATGAGGATTCTCATGGAAAGAAGGCATAGACTACGAATAGACATTTGCAGCCACTAGAAGTGTGCTAGAAGTTAAGACACATGATAGGCAGACTCATGTGTGCAAATTAAAGAAGGCCTTGTACGAGCTCAGAAGACACCCATGGGATAAAACATAAATGAGGAGCTTGGATATCACCTAGAGTAATGAAGATCTTAACCTTTGCTACAAGGTTGAAGATGAAATCCTATAGAGGATGACAAGCTCACAGATGGGTGTGAGAAGAACTTTTGAAAAGGTTCATGATAGAGGATCTTGGTATCCAATGATCCTAAATAGATACATAGAATATTAGTAGTAGAGGAAGGTACTTTTCACTCCAGTACAAAATGTTTCAATGCATAGAGTATGAAAGGTAGAGGGAGAATGATGCTTCTCTTTAGAAGGAGTGACTATAGAAGATCCTAAGGTTCAACATGGTACGACAGGATGGACAACTTATTGATGGATCTAGTATTTACTAAGAGTAAAGCAGATTCCAACCTTTGCTTCAAGGTTGAAGGTGGAATACTAGTGATGCTCCTGTTATATGTCGATGACCTATCCCTGATAGGAAAATAAGAACTCATTAAAGATGCAAGAATGAGACCTGCTGTCAAGTTTGAGATGAAGGACTTGGGTATGATGCACTAATTTCTAGGCATGGAGGCATGGCAGAATGTAGATGGAATCTCCCTGATATAAGGTAAGTATGCACTAGAGATCTTGAAGACATTCAGGATGATGGACTACAAGGCCATGACCACACCTATAGCATCGAACCTGAAACTATTGAGTGATGTTAATCATAATCGGTTGATGCTGTGATGTATCATCAGATGATTGGGTCCTTGATGTACCTGATGAATACAAGACCAAATATTTGCTTTGTTGTGAACACATTGAGTCAGTTCCTAATAGATTTGAGACATTTTCACCTGATGCTTAAAAATCATGCAGTGAGGTACCTAAAGGGTATAGTTGATTATGGGCTCAAGTATGAAGCGAATCAGAATATTAACTTGGAGGGTTATGTGGATTTATATTGGGCATGTAGTGCCATTAATAGGAAGAGGACTTCGGGGCGTTTTTTTAGTATGGGATTAGGTGTGATCTCTTAGTTTGGAAAGAATAAATCCTGTGTGGCACTGAGTACAACCAAAGCAGAGTATGTTGTAGCTTGTTCAGCTAGTTGTGAGGTAGTGTGCCTGAGGAAGCTTGTTCAACAACTAGATTTGTGTGAAGTTGTTGGAGAACCCAGTGTTCCATGATAAGTTGAAGCATATCAAGATCAAATATCACTATATCAGGGATATGGTGTAAAGAGGAGTAGTGAAGCTCCAGTATGTTGCAAGGGACGAGTAGATAGTTGATGTGTTGACCAAGACATTAGCCAAAGTGAAGTTTGAGTACTTCATGGAGAAGCTAGGTGTTCTCCAGATTGAGGTTCCTCCAAGGGAAGTGATGAGTCCATGTGCCCTTCTGACATGGTGGTAGGATTGGTTCCTCCCATGGTTAGATGAATTGCACCTAGAGAATATCTTCCTAGTTAAGAGGGAGTGTTGATGTATTTGTAACAACACTTCGAGGAAAGGCCCAATGGATGTAAGTGATGGGCCTTTCCTCGGATGGTACATGGTGTGTCCTACCATGATGGTGGATGTAAGTGCTGGGCCTTTCCTTTGATGGTAGATGGTGTTTCCTACCATGCCAATGGATATGAGTATTGGGCGTGCCTTTCTGACATGGATGCTGGATGTGTTCCTCCCATGGTCAGATATAAGAACCGGGTGGGATTTTCTAATATGGATGTTGGATGTGTTCCTCCCATGGTCAGATATAAGTGCTGAAGAAGATGAAGACATACATGGAGACTAGGCCTACAACTAGCATGAAAAAGGGAGATATCTATAGAACTTCTTGGTGACAAGTAGAAATGAGAGATAGCACCATTTGATTGAGATAATAGAAGCAATGATAATGGTGATCCAGTAATGATCCATATTTGATAGTGATCCAGTGACGAATACTTGTGCTGATGAATTGCGCCTAGAGAATATCTTCCTAGTTAAGAGGGAGTGTTGATGTATTTGTAACTTCAGAATGTATTCACTTGTATATTTCATATATTGTATTTCATTGGTCCCTGATGTTCCTATCGGGAGACTCATTAATGTAATCAAGTCATGTAAATTCAGAGAGGTTAACCCTCCTTTTTGATCAGGGGGAAAAGTCCCCGCAGTTGTGGGGCACTACGGTTATTAGACTCTCCTAGAGAAGTCGGCCCTGGTAAGTAATTTTCAAGTCAGAAACTAGTATAAATAGAGAGTACGTCTCTCTATTTGTAACACACACTCACCTAGCTATAGTGGATAGGTGAGAGAAGAGGATATTGCACAAGTGAGAGAGAGAACAACTGTTGGAGATCATATTTCTATCTTTGGGTTTTACTGCTTCCATTGGTGCTCATTCTATATCTAAGGAAGTTGTGGGGTTTTCTCCTTTATGGTTTCCCCGAGGAAAAATATTTGTGTCTATTGTCTCTTGTGATTTATTGTTTTGCATGTTATTCTCTCAAATAAGATCCTAAGATCATATTTTCTAAATGATAAAAATCTAACAGCCAAGAGCTAAGCCATGTGTCTTTTATTAAATATCATTATTTACCAACACCAATAGAATAAGAGTATAAAAAAATAGTAGAATTAACTCGATTACATCAACATTGCAAATCTAAATTTGTCACCACTCTATACCAATGACCACAACATTTGATAGTTCACCATTATGTGCAAAGTTAGAACATGAGGATAGATCAAAACTTCACAACATACCAAGACCATAATCATATAGCATACCTTGTTAGATCAGACTTCAAGTTGAGAGATATTTGAACATCAATATGCTTTGATCTAGAAGGATAAGTACTTATTGTCCAAATATCATGGAATGATATTTGAACAATAATTACTTTCAAATAATATGAAACTAAATATCATGTTTCCTCGCATATCTTATGTCCTCTGTATCCATTTCAAGGAATATTGCACGATGCTTTAGACCTACAATAATTGAGCCATGCGAAATAAGGAAGTAATGGGCCTTTGGTGCAAGGTTTGGAGCAGTCTCACAATATATCTAGTTTGTGAATGATCACTTCATGTATGTATAAGGTTAGACACCCATGAACAGGATAATGAAATAATATGGAAATATAACCTCCAAAACCATGGAACAAGTAGTTCTATCCACCCTAGATCTCATAAAAAACATGACAGCTAAATATTCATCCATATCTAGGAAATGGTATAACTAGAAAATATTCTCCATTAGAGAGATGTGATGGTTTAATTCAACATGTAAACGTTGATACCAACCCACAAATAACTGAATAAAATCTTGATTCCATGTGACCAACTGCATTAAATGTGATCGAGACAACAAGGAAACCATCCTTCAACTATAAAAGACACCCATTGGCCATTGTAGAAGATCATTTTTGGAACAAGATTTTGAGGATGTTAAGGGAAAGATGTTTATATTTATGATATTTCCTATAAAATAGACTACTTGGATTAATCACATTTTAATTTAGAGAAAGAAAGATATGGATGGTATCAAGGTTTGTTTGGATTTTAGAAGGTAGTTATTCATGTATGTGGGAAATAATGCATTCTCTTTTACATATTTATTATTTGAATACAATCAGGTCAAGATGGAAAAAGAGGAAAACCAAAATACCTCCTTTACAATTGAATGGAGTTTTTTTTCTTACAATGTTATGCTCTTTGGACTCAATAATTTAGTAGTTGTCTTCTCTATAATTGTGTACAAACAATGCAAATAGTTTTGAAATAACTATGAAAATAGATGGCTATAAATAAACATGTTTTAAAGTAGCTTCAATTTAAGAGTATGTCATGATATTGCATCATTTATCTTACATGTGTCCTGTAAATATGCATATGTTTCTGATACTTATAATTTCTTAGAACAACTTCCCTTGATTTGTGGAGCTTGAAAATGTCTACATTTGCTTTACCTTTTAAAACATCTTTCAACATACTACAAATATTTTCATGGTAGGACCCCTCAAATAAATATTTTATTGTTTATGAAAATAACGAAATGAAGCTAAAAAAATACAGTCTCAGTAGTCTCAATGAAGGAAAAAAACATTAATAATGAACATTTTATGTTTGATGAACATTTTAATTTAATAATGTAAATTACAATAATATTCAAGTAACATAATGGGTAATAAGAGTTCACCTTAGGAAACTTGGAGAACACCCAAAGAAAGTATATAATACCACCAGTCACATCAAAACACCATTTTTTCTTTGGAAATTTCAAATTGCTTCCCAAGGCTATCTTTAACAATTTCCAAGGGATGAGTGAAATAACCATAGTAAAATTTTCACACTACAATTATACACTAGAATAAAATTTATAAGTCATGGAATACATGCTATGAAAATAATGCTTCAAATAAATAACTTTGGGAAATGGATAATTCCTTACCTTGTCAGAGGCGTGGAAAGTAGGATAATATGCCATAGTTCCATAACAATCCTTAAGAAATTGTCAAAATTTATATGACACATGAGTGGGTTTTAGAAAGGAAGCATCATAGCCATTCACTGAGATCCTATCTATTTTAAGAATAATTTAATATTATCTACTAGAACAGGGCCAACCACGTAAATGTTGAAGCTCTTATGGCCCCTCCCATCTTCACATCACTCTTAACTCCCCATACCCAATGCATGTACTTGAAAAAGAATTATGTGCAAATTCATGCAGATTTCATCATAAATAGAAATTTACCATTCATTCAGTAAAATCTAACATTCATTAAACCATTCATTCATTGAGTAAGCAAAAAAACATGCAAGACATTATATTATCAAAAATAATTACACAATATTTCTTCAGTCACTTCTTTCTAATTTTTCTTCTCTTTACAAAACCAACAAGAAGCTCATCTTCTGGAAATTGTCATTCAACTTTTAGTGCTTCATCAAATTTCTATGATGTATGCCTAATAGAATGATTATGGCATGGATTTTGCGACAAGCTGTTCAGATTTGCTGCAATAATGTGAAAATGCTGCATCGATATTTTTTTTTATTATAACGACAAGTATTTCATTTTAAAAACATTACGATGGTGTTTTTTTAACTATTGTGACCACGTCATATTCTTCATATTCCTGTCTAGGCTCAACCAGTACAATGTGACCCTCTACATGCTCTGCAGCTGGAATATGGAGAATTACAATTAATGTTCACCATATTCAATGCTTTATATAAACTTGTAGCATATGAGGAAATCCATTACTAAGATTCAAAGCATGATCTTCGACTAGTTTTTTTCCATCCTCGACATTAAGGGATAATTGATTTCCTTCTCAAAACATAGTCAATATCTTATGTCCATTATTTGTAACAAATAGATTACACAAGTAATACATATTCATTAAACTATATATATTTTATATACCTATGCACCAGATGGATCACCAGAAGACCATGTTTTCCCATACAAGCTTTTTCAGAGTTCAACAACAACATCAAAGATGTTCAAGAATCCAAGATTCAAGTATTCCTCATTGGTCACTTCTTTCAATCAGTCGGCATGCATATTTGCATGACATCATTAATTTACATTTTGTGGTGCAATAAAACGAAAATAATTTGCAATTTATTATTTGGATGGATTATTGTTTTTTCGATACTTATAATTCATGCCGCCAAATTCGAATAACCACCAGGCCCAAGCTTGTGCTGACCAATTTTTTCTAGTATTTAATTTGTGACCTTTGATGTGTCTAACAACCTATGAAAGTGTTGAAATAAGTTAGATGTTCCAAATTTGATATAAAAATTAATTATAATAAGGTTTAACATTACATTGTGGAAAGTATTGCAGGGCCTCCCTATGTTGGTAGTATCTTTTCTTCTTTTCTGAGAGCCATCTCCTTTCCATCTTCCACTATATATTTCCACTCTATTGCTAGAATCATCGGAGGGAGCTCATACCTAGGGTTCCTTTCTAGGTGAACCCTATATTGGTCTCAAACAATATTCATATGTTTTCCAGCCTTCTTTAGGACCACGACTAGATAGAAGGTCTCTTTTCCGAACAGGCCAACCAACCGATTAGTGAGATCATACTTTAAATTTTTCGTGTGTCTATCCCACCTTGTGTGGATGGTGGGACGGAAGATATCTAAGGAAAAATTGTTTAGATGTTTGTAAAAACCATCATTTCCTATAAAACGATCATGCCATTATTAGTTGAATTTTTTTTTTTTATCAGTATATTACAATCAAATTATAAACACTAACTTGAACAATGTATAATTACCTAGGATATTCTCTATCTTTATTGGAATGAGATATTTTTCCACCAAAAATTTTGTATGTATTGTAGTTGTTCTAGTGACATGGGAAGATCGAGGAAATGTTGCTTCAACAATATCAATACTACCAGGCTCTGCATCGACCCCTTCTTATGCACGATCCTATGTGCTTCGATCACTAGTGGGTGCACTCTTTGCTGGCCTTGGGGGTGTCGCATAACATTTTGTTGACTGTTCAGTTGACAAAAATGATGCATGAATTGATGTACATGGATTTGTTTAGTCATGTGATGAATGATCTCCACGAGCATCACTAGGCCCAACACCACCTTGACCACTAGTGTGTGGTCGCAACAAATCCTATAAATAGAAACCATATTTTATAAGTTCACTATCATATAAAAATAGAAATTATAAATTTCTAAGTGAATTTATATTATGATTCAATATTCCGCAACTTACTTCCAAGGAATGAGATCTCTTTACCAACACTTGAACCTTGGATTTAATCTCTTCTGTCCGCGGAATACTGAATAGCAGATGAAGGATATCCTCATTATTTTTTTTCAAAGTCTTCTCTATCACCCTAACTAGGTCTAGAGAAGAACCAATGTCATCATCGTGCAAGAAATCATGCACATCAAAAGCTATTGATTGTTGTGATGTTGTTTCATACATCAAATCATTGGTCTACAAAAAAATATATAAAATATTACTGACATGAAATCAATACACTAGTGGAAAATTAGATATTAGTGACAAAAAAAATGACCAAAATTCACATATCAATGAGCACGTTTTGTTTGGTGATCACTGGTGGCTAATTTACAGTCTTTTATTACGCGGCCAAAATTGGTCATTTTTATTTTGGTCATTTATAACTCCTCAGTTGGTCATTAATTTTGTCATATATTTGAATCAATGACCAAATATATGACCACATTTATGACCAAATTAATGACCACATGACAAACTAGAATATGACCAAATTTGGTNAAAATTCTTTTTGATCATTGATATATGAATTTTGGTCCTTTTTTTGGTAATTTATATCTCATTATTTGGTCACATATCTCTCAATTTTTTGTCATTTTATATGCAAATTTTGGTCATTAACCTCATTTATTGGTCACTAATTTAGTAATTTTTAGTCATTTTATGTGTGCTTATTATATTTTAGTAGTTTTAATGGTGTCTTTTATTAATCAATATAATTTTTTAATATCATATTATGTTTAAATTAAAAAATAATCATACATTATTTATCATCATCTAATACAGATGTGAATTATGCAATGTCACATTAATTAGTTAATTACAACACTTATAAATAATATAAAGTGCAACCATATAAGTTTTAAACCACACAAATTATATTATATGAAATGTCAAGTATTAAAATAAATATGATTCTTCTAAAAAACTATTTCCATATAACTTTACATGAAAATCATCTAGTACATTGATTACTTTTCAAAATATTACAATGGCTAAACCATCCCACTTGTACTTGGCTGATAAGCCATGCTTAGAACCCGCGACAACTTCAAAACCATACTTTAGCATCTTAAAACCCTCAGCAACAGGCTCTTCATACTCAATGGCCCACTTTCTGAGCTTTCTATCTGTGCATGTGCTTCTGTATCCACACTGCACATGCTTCTGAGCTTTATATCTGCGCACATACTTATGTATCTGCACTGCAGTAGCCTACCTCCACTTGTTGTTATAAATCTTTTGAGTACGGTTACCTACAAACAACACATGTTAAGCAATAGATTTTGTTGCTCACTAAAAAGACTAAACAAATAACTAAAAAATATACATAGTAATTTCATAAGATTTAACATGGAAAAAATAAACAATTCCAACAAACAACAGGTGTAATAAGAAACCTCAGGTATAATTCCATTATTTAACTTGAATAACATAAGCAACCTCCTAAATAAAACATGAAATGCACTCCTTCTTTGGTACAAATGCATTCCTCATTTAATTTCAAATTAAAACAATATCAAGTAATTTGATTTATGGAATTAACTAGAAACAGAAGGTTGAAGCTTTTCCCAGAACTGTAGTCTAAGTGGTTTGCATGCACTTGAAATAATATAGGAAAATGATTTGATTTATGGGATTAACTAGAACTAGAAGGTTGAAGCTTCCCAAAACTATAGTCTGGGTGGATTGCACCCTGCAAAACGTTTTCACTAATGGAAATTAACAGAAAGAACCAAATGTTTGCTTGTCGTGTGTTTCCACTAGTTTTTCTCCATATGCAAAGATGATACTACTTCCCATATAAATTGATGTGAAACTAAATCAATTCATATCCATGTTTCAATGGGATGTTGAATATACATACTTGTATTTCCACTTATTAAAGAACTAGAACTCGTTGGATTTTGGGGTAGCACTCCTATTAACATATAAGTCCTAGCCTTAATTATGTGAGACCATGTAGTACCTTCTACAACAATGATTTCATTAACTTGAAGATAAATTTTGTTACACAAAATAACAATAAACCAAAAATTGCATGATGCCATAAGTTCGCTAGCATAAAATATGAAATATTTTATCAGACTAGCAAATGGAAGCAAATATAGGTTCAAGTTTTCAACAGAGAAAAGAGGGAAATTTCTTATTAGCTACTTTCAAACTTATAAATAGGGCAGTATGAAATATATATATATATATATATATATATATACCGAACGTAGTGGTAAGCCAATAGGGATGAGTGCACAACTTGTCAACGGAATGGTCATGTCCCTGAGATTATGATATTTACATGTGATGAGGCCTGGAAAATCACAGGCGACAACAGCAAGGGATTTTTTCCAGTAAACGTTCCCAACTAGCCCGTTACTGTTTGGTATGGGGAATCCGTCCGGTTTGCGGTCCGGCTACCGTAAGTCAAGTAACCAAAATAAAGGGTTTTACCGGTTACAACCCGGTCCACCATGTATCTTTTTAGTTTTTTAGTTTTAAGTATGATATGCAAGTTCCTATCTAAGAATGTAGATTGATAGAGAATACGAGGAGCAGTCACAATGTGATCCACAGGTTCTTACCTTTCATCTTAAACTCTCTCGCATCTAAATCACACCCAACAAGAAAACTTAAACTAACTTAACTACACTATCCCTAGGGAGCGAGATTATCATTTAATAAGTAATGTATTACTGTTCATGCATTAAGAAAAATCACAGGTAGTTTTTCTTTATTTCAAAACACATAAACATGAATAGATAGATGAACAACAAGATAGCTCATTGTTTATGAAAAGCATTTATTACTCATAGTGGAAATTCCATAAAATAAACTAGAGAGCATTCATACAAGAACATAAGTTCAACAAGTTAGAACGATCTCACAGTTAATGGATAAAAAGCTGAAAATGAAATAGTTCCCCTTCAACAACATCCATTGCACAACATTTGAACATTCCACCAAAGCTTTCTCCAATAGGAAAAATTGTAATTATCTATTGCAAAAGGAAATAGTTCTTCTTACAACATGTTCTCACAATTCTAACTGGGAAAAATTCCATCTTCCTATCTAATTCTCCTATACTTATACTACAAGCAAACTCTTGGGATGCCCCTTGGTGACCTTTGGGCTCCTCAACCGTTTAATCTCACAATTTTGTCCTTTTGTGAGTGCTCATGATTTAGACAATACGTTACATTTCATTAAAAGTTAATAGAACTTTTATAACGAGAGACCATCTCGATCAGTGATCAACTTTTCCTTGAGCCTCTGTTGCTATCGAATCTGCTGGTCCTATTTTTTATCTTATTTCTCTATGCTTCAGCCTCTTCCTTTCTTGCTGCCTCCCTTCCTCTTTGGCTTATAGATATATCTTATTGCAGTAGTCACCATGTCATGAACATAGCATATTTCAGACCATCAAAGTAATAGAAACTGCACTAATACATGAACTATAAACAATGTTAATACATGAAAAGAAAATGATAAGGAAAAGAAATCCTTGCAAGTTGGGTCTGAAAAACTTCTAAGCCCACCCTCCTACTAAAACCACAATCCTAACTGAAAAGAATATTCATCCCAGAAAAACCTTAACTCGACCAGCACCCATGGGAAAACTCTGCCATCCCACAAAATCAAGTAATAGCACAACCAAAATGGTAGGAAAAACCCTACCGATAGTCAAAAGCAAAAACAGTAAGCATCGGGCAGGTAATCTACTTTGGTAGGCGGAAGTAATAAAGCATCGAATGATTAGTTGAATAAGAAGCCACAATGGTGGGCGATGGACAGACTCTAGTATTTACAATGTCGGTGAGGAAAAACACTAAGTGCCATTGTAGTCATGCATCGGATAGCGGAGTTACTAAGGTATTGGTAGATGAATCAACTCAGACGTCGAAGCGATAATGTATTGCGCAACCGCAACGGTGAGAGCCATACAACCTAAGAGTTTCGCGGAAACATAAAACATATCGATGAGAACCATAACAAACCATTGGAAAGAAGAGACATTATATGGTGGATGTGCAGTTGGGTCAGGAGCCGCAAAGGCAGAAAGAAATCAGGCTACATCTTTCGATTGGAGTCATAAAACTTTTCGATAACAAAAAGAACAACAATAAAACACAGTATCAGGGAGTATTAGCCCTAATCCGTCATGACGTTCATTACTGATCCTCCGAAACGGTAGCTGCACAGATAACTACAATCCGAAACAAATCTCAAATGACTTTCAATAGTGTTAAACAAAACATCGCAAATTAAACAGTTGATCAATAAACCAAGGAATCAACGACAATCAAAACTATCTATCGGGTCCTTCATTGTTCAGCTTCTGCAATGACGGCTGCGTAGAGAACTATGGTTGCGATTCACTGTTCAATAAACCTTCGATAGCAAAATTATTCACAAACCAAAACTTCAAGTTCAAGTCAACGGCATCAGCAGACAAAGATAGTTATTCAAGCTTCTGAAAGTGATCAACAATTTTCCTTAAATCAACCTCAAAAGATCAAACTCACAGCAGAAGAACAACAAATTTTATCAATCCCAACAAATCTAAGAAAGACAAAATTAAAAGGAGGATCCAATTTTTTTTTTTAAATTTGGGAAAATGTTGCAGCTGCAACAATTGGCGACTACCTGGTGAACCCAGATCTCTGGACAATTTCTTCCTTAAGTAACAGACTATTTCACAATAAAACCAACATGTTGAATTCTTCTAGATGTTTGGATTTCCCAAATGGCAAATATATGTACTTTTAATCATTGATGATAATCCAATTTAGGAAAATGAAAACCAGGATTTCAAAGTCAAGATAACTCTTTAGAGGCCAAGAATATGAGTTTCATTTATTACCTCTGTCTTCGGGTAGCTTCCAACTTGGACACCACAGGATTGTAACATATGGTAAACTGAAATATTCATTTATTCCTCATTCCCATGCCATTTTGCATGTTTCTATGCTTTTGGAATTTTTTGTCCTTTTGAGTCCTCCTCATGCCTTTCTTTCTGAATTTTTTATTCAGGATCCTCTATCCATAATGTCCTTTTGTGTGAGAGATGTATTTAATTTTCAGCTCACGGACGGAGAAGAACTTTTGGCAATCCTATACTCATATGATTCAGTACTTTGTTTTGATACATATTGCTTTCTTAGGAGTTTTGACTCTTATTAGCCTTTTGTCTTTCAATTCTTGGCATGGGATCATTTATATATAATATATTGTTTACCCTACTTCCTTTCCGTGGGTCTTTTGCTGTCACCCCCTAGGACAATTTTAATTGTGAGATGGATGGAGCCTCAAAATAGTATTCCAGACCTTTTGATCTTCAGTTATTTTATAGGGATTAAGAAGGACTTCAATGTGTTCATATCCATTTAGGAAATCTGTTTAAACTAGAATAAATTCTTTTAGATAAAACAATAGTACACAGTCTTATAATCAAGGATCTTAATTAATCTAGAATTCTGATGCTTTCCATGCAACCAAAAGCTTGATTCTTTTTATCAAAATCAATAAAAATATAAACTAAAGCAAAACAGAAATAAAATGAATCAAAATAGACAATCAAATCAGTTTATTTATGTACAAAACAAAAACAAAAAATCAGGAAAAATAAGGTTTGAGAACCAAACCATTTACCGGTAAGTTCTCTTCCCACCCCTGTAAGTCTTGCAATTTATAGGTTGAGGGGCCAAGTTTTAATGCAATCTGAAAAGGCCCTACCCATAACTGTGGAAACTTCGTGTGCTTCCCCTTCTGATCATGCAAGTGATCCCACTTAAGAACTAGGTCTCCCACTTCAAATTCCTTTGTTTCAGCTTTGTGCTTATCAAACCACCTTTTCACTACTTCCTATTGTTGCTTAAAACGTTCTTTGGCCATGGATCTAGACTCTTTTTCCTTCAAAAGATTATAGATTCTAAGTTGTATTATTTCATTATCTGTGCCCTTAGACTCTTGGGCCATTATGGAAGATGGTAGCATAATGTTAGGAGGAAGTATAGCCTCTTTCCCATAAACAAGGGTATATGGTGACACGCCTAGGGAATTCTTGGGTGTGACCCTATCAGCCCAAAGAGAATTCAATAGTGCTAAATGCCAACTTCTTTGGTTTTCTATCATAGTCTTTTTTAATATCCTAATCAGATTCTTGTTTATAGATTCTGCCAAACCATTCCCTTGGGGGTAGTAATTGGTAGAATAATGCAACTTAATTCCTTTTTCATGAGCAAATGTAGTTAATATAATATAAGAAAAATAAGTAGCATTATCGAAAACTAGGGAAATTGGAACCCCAAACCTGGTCATAATATGGTCTTTCAAGAAATCCATGACTGCATCTTCATTGACCTTACATAGTGGAATGGCCTCGACCCATCTAGTGAAGTAGTGAGTTGCCACTAAAATATATTTGTGTTGCAAGGAAGAATTTGGTTTTATTTCTCCAATGATATCAATTCCCCACTGCTCAAATGGTTCTATTATCATCATAGGCTTCAATGGTCCTGTTGCTTTGGCTTGTCTTCCCCCACACCTCTAGCAGATATCACACTTTCTAACATGGGCATGAGCATCCTTGAACAACGTGGGCCAATAGTATC
Source organism: Pseudotsuga menziesii (assembly GCA_001517045.1). NCBI lineage: Eukaryota > Viridiplantae > Streptophyta > Pinopsida > Pinales > Pinaceae > Pseudotsuga > Pseudotsuga menziesii. The sequence goes on from LPNX010822700.1 coordinate 352,848, forward strand.
CAACTCTGAGAATCTTGTGGGTTGTTGTATCTCTGAAAAAATGGCCTCCATCAGGCCCATCATGTAACTCTGTTATGACCTTTTTTGCATCTTCTTTCTCTAAGCATCTAAGAAGGAATCCATCATAATTCTTCCTGAATAAAATTCCATCAATGATTTGATATGCAGCTGATTTAAGGTGCAACTCTCTTCTCTGTTTAGAATTCCAATGTTCTGGAAACAATCCTTCCTGAAGGTAATGAACAAGATCTCAGTACCAGGAATCTAGAGCCGTGAAAAGAGGACATACATCCTTCATATGTAATTCAGCTTCATTTTCCCAATCATTTTCTTCATTGTTTTTACCTTCAGTCATTAATTTGCACAGTCCTTGTCCTTTAACTATGCATGCTGGTTTGAATTCGAGGTCATATTCTTGTCAAGATGTTACCTAATTGCCTCTTCTTTCTCCTAATTCCTTTTGTACGGAAAGAGACCTCAGAGCTGGGTGTGGAACTGTTACCTTTGTTCGGTTCTTAAGTATGTATGGCCTGAATTGTTTTACCGCTTTGAAGATTGCATAAGCTTGTTTATCTACCACTGGGTAATCCAATTCATCCCCCTACATACCAGTGCTCATAAATGATATGGGGAACTCATCTTCCCCATCTTCCTTCTGAGTAAGCACCGCTACTAGTGAATCATCAGAAGCGAAAGTGTACAAAATAAAATCCTTCTCAAAATCTGGACTCTTGAGAGAGGGTGCATGAGCAATAGATGTCTTTATTTTACTGAATGCATTCTTCTCTACATCAGTCCACTTGAATTGTACACTTTGTTTCACCATTTGCTGAAAGGTTTAACAATTTGAGCGAAATCTGGCACAAACCTTCGCACGAAATTTATTGTCCCCATGAATGATTGCATCCCTTTTTTGTTATGGGGTAAGGGGATTTGTTCAATAACTTTGATCCTTTCTCGGTCTATGGAGATCCACTTTTTAGAAACCACATGATCCAGTAGCTTTCCTTCTATAACAACAAACAGACATTTCCTTGGATTTAGTGAGATGCCGTATTTTTAGCAACATTCGAAAATTTGTTTTAAATGGAATGCATGTTATTCTCTCTTCTTTGAAAATATCGTTACATCGTCGAGATACACTACAACACTACGGCCAATTAGACCACAGAAAGCTATATCCATATCCCACCGGAAGGTAGCTCCAGCATTAATGAGTCTGAAGGGCATCCTTCTGTAAGAAAAAGTTCCCCATTTTGTTCTGAATGTAGTCTTAAGTCTGTCTTCCTCAGCTACTAACACTTGATTGTAAATAGAGAATCCATCTAATAACGAAAATAACTTAGAACCTGAAACCATCTGCAATATCTATTCCATGGGCAGGACTGGATAGTTGTATTTGTCTGAAGCACGATTTAGGTTTCTGAAATCCACACATAATCCAATTTCTCCATATTGCTTCCTTACTGGTACCAAATTTGAAACCCATTCTGAGTGTCCAACTTTGAATATAATTTTGGCATCCAACAATTTCTTCACTTCACTCTGAATTAACGGCTCCAGTTTTGGATGCATCTTCCTCAAAGGTTGTTGATAAGGCTTGAATCTAGATCTAATAGGAATGATGTGTTGTATAATATTGGTATCATATGTTTTAATTTCTTCATAAAATACATCTTTGTACTATTTGAAAAAACTAATGAACTTATTTCTTTCACCCGGGGAGCAACACTTTCCCAAATTTACATATTTGGGTTTAACTTCAGTTCCCAAATTTATCATCTCGAATTGCAAAGACAAGCTGTGAGTCTTGACATTTGCCGGTATTCTGGACTTGTTTTCTAAATCAAACATCCGCTCTAAAGTCCTGACCCCTTTAGGAATGAATTTGTCAAATTTTAATTCAGCTTGGTGTTCTTTGTCATCGATAATTTCCCCTTTGAAAGTTCCATCATTCATTAAACATTCCAAGATTTGTTGATCATCATCAAAAACTTGTAGATTAGTGATCATGACTGGAACCGAAGGCCTGAAAAGTAATTCAATAGAACACTTGTTATTTGTAGGCACAAGCCTTGTAGCCGAGGTAGCTAACAAGTCAGCTGCTACATTCTTAAGTCTAGGAATGGATAAAATATCAAATGCATAAAAATTTGTCAGCAAATCCCATACTTCATTCTGATAAGATTTTAAATGAGGTGAGATGCAATGTATCTATTTTCGAATCTATTTTACAATTATTTCAAAATCCCCATATACTTTCAGATTTTCTACTTTTAATTCAATTGCTTTCCTTAGCCCTTGAACTAATGCTTCATATTCGGTTGTGTTATTCGTACATTCAAACTCTAATCTACATGAAAGAAAATGTTTATTCTTCTTTGGATCAATCAGGACACAGCCAGTTCCTGATCCTTCCAAAGTTTTAGATCCATCAAAAAATAGTGTCCAAAAGATATCTACTTCTATTGTACTTCAATCAAAAACTGCATCTGAAACTAATTCTACTATTTTACAGTTAAATTCATCAGCCCGTGAAAATCGAAGGAGATCAGGCTATGTGTCTGGTGTGCCACTGACTTCTTCCACTTGGTAGTTTCTCGGTTCTAGCTCAATGAAGTAATTCCCCAATACAGAGTTTACTGGTTCATTCTTACCCTCTAGATGAGTAACATTATGCTTCATGTGGGGCTCTCTTAATACTTTAATTTGATTGGGATTTCCCTTATAAAGAAACCATAGATTTGACCAATCTGAAGCAAAATACCCATTTAGCTTTGCTAACCAATCCCAACTCAAAACAAGTCCATAAGCTTCAGGTATGTCTGCTACTACAATATCTATGCACTGACATACCTTTTCATTTGAAGATAGTCGAATCAAAACATCCTCCATTTCCCCAATTACCTTCACATTTGTTCTTTCTAACTGAATAACCTGCCAGGTAGATGGCTTAGGCTGTCCATTTATCTTTTTGCAGACTAAAAGTGACATAACATTTACTGATGCCCCTGAGTCCACTAAATAGTTGTGTACGTTATGGTTGAAAATTTCAAAAGTCAAGAGAAATGGTGGAGTTTTGCATTTAGGCTTACCTCCCACACTTTCTTCACCAATTTCCTCTTCTTCCGATTGATTATTAGTGGGAAGCTTTTCTTCAGGAATCTCAAGTGCGTTTAACAATCTTTCTTTCTGCTGAGGCATATTACACATTTCAAACAGTGCGATATTTGCCTTAGCCCTCTTAATATCTTCCGTAATGTCATATTCCATCTTATTCTCTTTGAGAATATTTTTTACATCATTGGTCTTGTCTTCAATGGGCTTGATAGGCATATTGATTTGCTTTGGATCCTGACTTGTAATGGTGAATTCTGGTATTTTATCAGCTGTGGTGATTTTCTGAATTTTCTTTACGTTCTCTTGAAGTCTCTTAATTTTCGGGGTTACTGATCTTTCTTTACTTAACAATCCTTGACTTGTCATTGTCACATTTGTTTCTGTTGTTTCTTCCTCTTCTATATCAAAAAGTGAGACACAGTCCCATAAAACCAGAGCATCATCCTCTTGTTTTTTTGTGGGTTTACTATCCTTTTCTTCTTCATTATCAGATTCTATTAATTTAGAGTTCAATAACTGATTCATAACTAATGTCATCGAATTTATCCATTGAGGGAATTTTTTTCTTCAGAATGGGGCTATTGATGAAAAGTGAAAAAGTTATCCATACCTACCTCTGTCAAGTTCATTGTTGCAGGACTATGTGGAGGAGGTTTATGTTGATTGTTTTCCTCTCTCCTCTTATAGTAAGGCTTAAAATATTTCTGAGTTTCCTTTTCTTTTTCTAAATCTATTATTCTGTTAGATAGCTTCTGCAGCATTTTTACCATCCCCTCAAAGTCATGTGACGGCTCTTCCTTGGGATTAGTAAATAATAAGGATTTCTTACCAAAATTTTTTTCTTCTGACTACTCAGGATAGTCTTCTATGCTCTCTCTTTCAGCTTCTACTCTCTCAGCTTATTCATAAGTTTATAATAATGTGGGTTTGAATTTCATCTTGGAAAACATGGACAAATCAGGCCCTAAAGCTGAAGTATAGTACTCAATCAGAACTTTATCAGAGGGATTATCGGCTCCAGAGAAATTATTAAGATAAGCAGCAAACCTTTGGGTAAAATTATGCACCTTTTGTTTTCTTTCTTTCTTTAAAGTGCATATTCCTTTCATGAGAGCTACATGAGTCTTTTGGGCTGCATATTTTCTTCTCAATATCCTTTCAAAAGTATCCTAGTCTAGGAATGAGTTTGCAGGTATACCAAAATACCATGAGGCTGCTACTCCTTTAAGGGTATGTGGAAAAAGTCTGCAGACTACATTTTCATGTTCTCCACCCTTTAGTCCTTCTATGGCCAAGTAGAAACTTTGCAAGTGATCATCTACTAAAATATTTTCACCTGGGTCAAATTTAGGCAGCATTTTCTCAAAAGCCTGAGGTAAGTCATGAAAAGGAGGTGTTAGGTTTAAAGGTGATCTGGCTTTCCAAGCAGGCAGTGGATTTGGTGGGTTAGGTGGCTGATTAGTGTTTACACTTGCCATGAGTCTGAGTGGAGAGTGAGGTGGTGAATGAATATGAGTATGAACAGGTGAACAACAAGGTGTGTTTGGGCCCACTTTATTCAAAGGCTGAACAAATTCTTGCAAGTCTGTTTCTACCAATTCCTCCAAATCTCCAACCAAAATTATGTCTTCCAATACAGGACGGTCTTTTTTCTTATACTCTCTTTTGGGTAAATCAGGGATAATTGAAAATCCTCCAATACTTTTCACATATTCCCTAGTATGTCTTCTCAAATCATTAACAACTTCATTGTCCACAGAATACAAGTGTTCTTTCCACTTCTCTTCAGGAATCGGATTGGGAAATAAACTGCTTTCTGAACTATCACTGGTGGAGTAATTTTGAGGAAATAGGTTTCCTCGGCCAGCCATGCCCTGGATACCCTCTTTATAGTGCCAAAAACTATTGAGGCCTGGAAAATCACAAGCAACAATAACAAGTAATTATCCCCAGTAAACGTTCCCAACTCACCCATTACTATTTGGTATGGGGAATCCATCCGGTTTTGCGGTCCAGCTACCATAGGTCAAGTAACCAAAATAAATGGTTTTATCGATTACGGCTCGGTCCACCGTGTATATTTTTAGTTTTTTAGTTTTAAGTATGATATGCAAGTGCCTATATAAGAATGCAGATTGATAGAGAATATGAGGAGAGGTTACAATGTGATGCTCAGTTTCTTACCTCTCATCTTAAACTCTCTCGCATCTAAATCACACACAACAAGAAAACTAAAACTAACTTAACTACACTATCCCTAGGGAGCGAGATTATCATTTAATGAGTAATGTATTACTGGTCATGCATTAAGAAAAATCACAGGTAGTTGTTCTTTATTTCAAAACACATAAACGTGAATAGATAGCTGAACAACAAGATAGCTCATTGTTTATGAAAAGCATTCATTACTCATAGTGGACATTCCATAAAATAAACTAGAGAGCATTCATACAATAACATAGGTTCAACAAGTTAGAATGATCTCACAGTTAATGGATAAAAACATGAAAATGAAATAGTTCCCCTTTAACAACATCCATTGCACAACATTTGAACATTCCACCAAAGCTTTCTCCAACAGGAAAAATTGTAATGATCTATTGCAAAAGGAAATAGTTCTTCTTGCAACATGTTCTCACAAGTCTAACTGGGAAAAAGTCCATCTTCCTATCTAATTCTCCTATACTTATACTACAAGCAAACTCTTGGGATGCCCCTCGGTGACCTTTGGGATCCTCAACCATTTAATATCACAATTTTGTCCTTTTGTGAGTGCTCATGATTTATACAATATGTTACATTTCATTAAAAGTTAATAGAACTTTTATAACGAGAGACCATCTCTATCAGTGATCAAATTTTCCTTGAGCCTCTACTTCTATCGAATCCATTGGTCCTTTTTTTAATCTTGTTTCTCTATGCTTTAGCCTCTTCCTTTCTTGCTGCCTCCCTTCCGCTTTGGATTCTAGATATATATTGTTGCAGTAGTAACCCTGTCATGAACATAGTAGATTTCAGACCATCAAAGTAACACAAATTGTACTAATACATGAACTATAAACAATGTTAATACATGAAAAGAAAATGATAAGGAAAAGAAATCCTCGCAAGCTGGGTCCAAAAAACTTCTAAGCCCGTCTTCCTACTAAAACCACAATCCTAACCGAAAAGAATATTCATCTCAGAAAAACCTTAACTCGACTAGCACCCATGGGAAAACTCTTCCATCGCACAAAATTGAGTAACAACACAACCAAAATGGTGGGAATATCCCTACCGACAGTCAGAAGAAAAAACAGTAAGCACCAGGTAGGTAATCCACTTCGGTAGGCGGAAGTAATAAAGCATTGGATGATTAGTTCAATAAGAAGCCGCAATGGTGGGCGATGGACAGACTCTGGTCTTTACAATGTTGGCAAGGAAAAACATTAAGTGCCACCAGAGTCACACATCGGATAGCGAAGTTACTGAGGTATCAACAGATGAATCAACTCAAGTGTAGAAGCGATAATGTATTGCGCAACCACAACGGCGGTAGCCATACAAGCTAAGAGCTCTGCGGAAGCATAAAACATATTGGCGAGAACCATAACAAACCATTGGCGAGCAGAAAAGTTATATGGCAGATGTGTAGTTGGCTCAGGAGCTGCAATGGCAAAAAACAATCAGGCTACAACTTTCGATCGAAGTCATAAAAATTTCCGATAGCGAAAAGAACAACAATAAAACACGGTATCGGCAATGATTAGCCCTGATCCTTTGGGATGTTCATTACTGATCCTCTGGAACAGTAGCTGCACAGATAACTAAAATTGGAAACAAACCTCAAATGACTTCCAATAGTGTTAAACAAAACATCGCAAAGTACACAGTTGATCAATAAACCAAAAAATCAGTGACAATCAAAACTATCTATCAGGTCGTTCATTGTTCATCTTCCACAATGGCAGCTGCATAGAGAACTATGGTCGTAATTCACTGTTCAATAAACCTCTGATAGTGAAATTATTCACAAACCAAAACTTCAATTTCAAGTCAACAGCATCAACAGACAAATATAGTTATTCAAAATTCCAAAAGTGATCAACAATTTTCCTTAAATAAACCTCAAAAGATCAAACTCACAGTAGAAGAACAACAAAGTTTAGCAATCCCAACAAATCTAAGCAAGACAAAATTAAAAGGAGGATCCAAAATTTTTTAAAAATTTGGGAAAACGTTGCAGCTGCAACAACATGTTGAGCCATATTTATAGTACCCTGTTCTAATATAGAATTAGCATTCTGGTTGATCATGTCTCTCTGGAAACATGTGCTCCATTTGTGTATTGGATGATGGAAGCCCCGTAGAAGCAAATCGAGATGAATATGACGATAGTTCCCCCTGTATACTATGGTTCATTCCATCTGTTTCGTACCTAGTACCATAGAATAAACGAGTTCCAGTAGCTTGTTTCCCCACATCACGAGAAGTTATAGAACCCACTTGCGCCTGCATAACATCAATAAAATAAGACAAAGATTGCGTAACTTGCCATTAAATAAATATTTGTAATTTATCCTCCACTTATTCTTAGATAGACGCATCAACCCATGTCACACCAATATTTACTGGTATATCTCATTGAAGTTACAAATTCAAATACTATTAGTGGCAAGTTCCAAAATCTAATTAGCAATTACTGAATACGCTACTCCTTTTTAACACTTGCCCCTTGATTTTTGTGCTAATGTAATTAGTGACGTATTCAACCAACCTAAGTGCTATTCAAATTAATTACAAATTCTTTGAAAAAAATTTCATCCATACTCAACAAAATTAAAAGTTAAGAAACCTCAATCATAAAACATAAATCAATCCAAACAATTGCACAAACTTACAGGAAAAGGGTTCCATCTAGGAACTAGCATCATTCCTTGTGAAATCACTAAAGGTACATAAGAAGAGGGGCTGTGTAGATAGGGGTTTCCCATTAGTGGCATCCTTGAAACTGGCCATGTTGTTAACCCTCCTGCATATGGTTGAGGATTGGATATTGACAAAGAAGGGTCAGTTGGATAATATGAAGAAGGTCTAGGAATTGTAACTAATCCTCCAACTAGCCATGGATGATTAAATTTACAAGTGATACCAAACTTGCATTGTCCTATTTTAACATAGTGAGATAATTCCTTCTCATTCTGTAGGTAATGGAAATAACAACAAATTCATGTTAAAATTAGAGAATAAAAAGATTGGCATAATCTTTCTGGAAAAAAATAAAACATGAAAATTAAGAAACGAGCACCTAAATACAAAATAAAAAATTGAGATGAGAAGACAAATTAGAAAATGCATTGGTCTAAAATTTAAACATACAACATTAAACACATAATGACCTTGATTATCACCATAGTTATCCATAAATTATGCCATATTACCAATTCCATATTATTATAGACTTGGTTATGCACTATTAGTATTTATCATATCAGAAGGTGAAGCAGATGAGAATCTCCAATTTCTTTGCAAAATAAATGATGTTATTCATGCCTACACAGGGAAATGACGAATATGAATGTGGAATGTGCATTAAGTTTCATTTTGAGGATCAACGTTTTGAGCCACTCGTTCGGCTCATCATCAGGAGTTGAGTGTTGATATAGTTCAAGACAATTTGGGGAATTTATATAGATTACCTTAAGGATCAATGAGAGAATTCGGCTTGGTGATTTTTTATAATGTTGATGATTGGTTTCCAATTATCACTTAGATCAATTCTCTCATCTCTATTAATATTATTATCATGTTTTTTATTTCTAGGGCTTCTCTGATTTTTTTCTTGGTGTAATATGCCCTTCTTGTATGAGTAATTTTGTGTTTTTAATGCAGATTTGGTGTCCTGTTTTTGATGAGTGTTCTACTAGAGTGGATTTCTTTGTGCAGTTGTGTCTGGTGTCTACACAATGTTATTTAACCCTACTCTTTATTTCTCTACCTGTCTTGCTTATATATTCATTTCCACAAGAGCAAGGAATGACATAGACCCCTTTCCTTTTGTTGGGATCCACTTTGTCTTTGGCCCAGTCTAGCATTTTCTTAATTTTGTTGAGACGGGAGAAGGTTACCCTAATATTATTTTTTCTTAAAATTCTAGCTATTATGTCTTTGATTCCCTTGATGTAAGGGAGGGTAATCCTTGCAACCTCATCCTCCTCTCTTTGCTTTTGTTGAGGGCCATATTGCACTTTTTTAATGATGTGTTTGATTTGTCTTTGGTTATATCCATTATTTATGAATACTTTAGATAGGTGGTGCAATTTTTCTTCAATATGCTCATCATCATATAAGATATAATGACACGAGTTACTAATGTGTTGATCACTCCAATTTTATGGGATGGGTAGTGATGGGAATTTGCATGGAGGTTTTTAGCACTCAGAATGTACCCACGTTGTGAAAGGTAGATCCAAAAGGTAACAACAAAAACCACTTTAGAATGTATTTCTGACCTAATACAGTTAGAAATGGATCTCTCACAATTTACAAAGTTTTTATACTCAAGATATTCAATCAGAGACAATCAGAAGGTCAGATTTCTGATGGGGCAAATAGGACAAGTTTGTTTTAAAAGACTTGGTAAGACAGTCATGGAGGAGACCATTGGGAAATGGAGTCAACAATCAGATCTGAAATAGGTTGCAGGAGGTAGGGTTTTGAAGGTTTATAATAAGAGGCAAGGTAGGTACCATTTCCTCAGTCTTGAGGTATTAGCAGGTTGATTAGTAGACAAAGGGAGACATTCCATCAAACAGAGCACCTAACTAGGGTGAATTCTGCAAGACTTTAGAAGAAAATATTTTGAAAATGCTTGAACAATGGACCTAGAGCATGCAGGATGAATTCTATCCCATAAAAACTAATGCTCAAGCATGAAAGCAAATACAAAATGGAGTGGGAAACAGGATAAACAGTCACATAAATAAATTACTTACTGAAGAAAAAGATGGCACAATAATCTCTGACATGAAAAATATTTTACATTCCTCCTCTGTAAATTTCATTCATTTACTGAAAACATGAAGCCATTACAATGTAGAGCCTCTCCTCTCTTGAAAATACTCCCTTAAAAATATCAATTACATTTTTATTTATATAAGCATAACCTCTACCTAACTTTGAATTCAAAACCTAACTAAACTCTAAAAATAGAAACAGTTACAACAATGTTTCTTGCATATCTCTAATGGTGATAGTTGTGTGAAATATGGGAGAGGTTTTTATAAATGGACATGTTCCCAAAAAAACCCATGCCTTCGTTTCTCCAAAATCATCTCAATCGCCTCGAAATATTTCTTTGAAGCTGATGACTCAAATAATAAAATTGTAGATTTCTCGAAAAATGACTTGTGAAGATATTTTAAATTATCCCAAACTGTGATTACTGTGTAAAACATGAAGGAGGTTTTTTCTGATAGGAATGTTGGGAATAACAAAATCTCTCATTTTTGTCAAATTAGATTCCATTTGTCCAAAACAATTCTTTGAATTGGATGGCTGAAATAGTCCTTTGGAAAACATGAAAAATGGCTTGTACAACTGACTTTGTTGCTGATAAACCATAGCACCTATGTGAAAACAGAAATATTTTATTGTGGATAGATATGTTTTGAAGAAAATCATCTCCCCATTTTGCAAAATTCATCTTCATTTGATGTAAACAATTATTTTAATTTGATGACTAGAACAATCATTTTTACATCTGAACATTTTCTCTCTAAAGATGGCTTTGGTGCTCCAAGTAGGTAGTACCTGGGTAAAAACTGAGAGAGGTTATTGTATATTACAATGCTAGGATGAAAAACCTCTTTCAGTTTTTGAAAATTCTTCTTTTTTTGCTGGAAACAGGTCATTGAATAAAATGACTAAAACAGTCATTTTGAGAAAAAATATGCTATGTTGCTTCTAAACCTTGAATTGTTTAACTGTAATTCATAAACAGAGAACATATAGCATCTATCCTTGTAAGATCATCTACTGTAAGAGAAATCCCATGAATTTATTGATGAAGGTAGCCATATTTGTTAATAGTGTCTCTAAATACTTGAATAATCCCAAGCTTTGGCACACTCTCCACTGTAAATTATGTCAATACCTTCATGAATGCTCTCACTGTATATATTTCTGGAACACTTCTGGGATGATGTTCTTTTTGGGCTTCCCTTCTGCATTGTTGAGTAGTGGCTTCCCTTTTCTTGCTCTATTAAAATCAATTTCCATCTCCTTGATCAGATTCTTTATCTTCACTATTTTCCCTTTACATAATAGTTTATTCTAGAGCCTCCATTGAGTTGTTTTTTCCATACTACTTTTCTCCCCGGAATTCACCAAAAGTTACCACGTGGAAAGTGGTTTAAATTCTGCTACCACCTTTCCAATTTAACCACCTCACAACTTTACTCTCCGGAAACACTAATACCTGTTGATGAGTTTTCACTTTTTACATTAGCCATTGGATTAATAAGAGGCTGTTTTTTTACTTTGGAAAAAATATCCAAAACTGTATAAGTTTGAATATAAATAAAATAATAGGTTTATAAAACCCATTTTATAAATTTCATTCAAAAGTTAATAAAACTTTTTTCCCCACTTATGAAAAATTTATTTCTGTTTTTACCTAAAATTCCTTTAACTTCTCTTCTTTGCCAACTTGGAAATAGATTAATGAGAAAACTTTGGAAACCAACTCAATCACCCATGAAAACTTAAAATTTTGAAGGCAATAAGACCAATTCCGACAAAAAATAAATTTAATGCTAACAACTGGCTCCAACTAGGGATGCTATCCTCCCTGTGAGGTAGCAAAGAACCCCGTAGACCAGGTGCCAAATCCATTAGGTTTCTCTTAATTTTTCTCTGAAATCCTCAACCTGTTTTGAACTGAACCATCAACTGAAACCATTTTGCAAACAAATACCACGCTGTCAACCTGTAACCTGTAACTGAATTGCACTTGAAACTGAAATCAAACTAAAAACTACTGAAATAAATGCTCGCCATGTCAATCTTATTCATGCCTACCTATCCTACTTAACTAAGCACAAATGCCCAATCAAGCAAAATCTAACTTCCAATGAAGCCAATCAAGCAATTTATCCAATAATTCCATTTCTTCCTCACACTTGATCGAAATTAGAACATAAGAACAAAATCGCAATAGGTTATGATGAAAAATTTGTCCTTTGCTGCAAACATATGACCAACTACTCCATCTGAAAAATTTATCCATGTACTCTGCTATTGGATCATAAAAAACATGACAAATTTCAAAATACTCAATCACTTGTTTGTCATGACAAGGTTGTCCAAAAAGTAACTCTTCTTGCATACTGTGAAATTGATCTTTAAACGAGCTTTGAAAGGAATTCTCATGATTGTTTTTCAATGATATATCAGCAACTTCATTTAATATTTCTACATTTACAAATCCATTATTCTCAAGCACTTCAAGAGGAATATCATTTTGTTCTTCTACAAGATTAAGCAGAAATATGCCTTCTTGACAAAATGTTTCTGAATTGGAAAGATTTAAAGAAACATCCCATTTAGAGTTCTCATCTCCTCCTTTATGATCCCTTGGTTTATTGTACATTGTTGGTTCTTTCACATACTGAGATTGATCGCATGATTGCTCTTCCTTTTCATTATATATAAGTAAACTAAAATTTTCTTTAAAACCATCACTAACATAATTTTTAACAAGCTGACCGAAATCTTCAGAAAACCCATCAAGAGTAGAACCCTCTTCTTTCACATTACTAAGCTGATCATCTTCATGCTCATATATTTTTTCCAATTCTAACCCAAGGGCTGATTTCTCTTTAATTGCATTTTCAGAAAATAAATATGTGGAGGGATTATAAGACCAAAAATTTGTAAAATCAGAATTCTTTATGTAATCACCCACAGAAGCATTAGAATTTAGAGGAAATTGCTGCTGCAAAAAGGAATTTTCGGATTGGGAATAAGCATCCTCATCTTGAAACAAAACTTCAAAAGTTGAATAATATGAAGAAGGGTTTGATTGACTATCCCAACTTACTTCTTGGTCACACAAAAATTGACAAGACTGCTACAAATTATCATCTACTTCAGGAAAAGAAATGTAGCTACATGAATCAGAGTTTTGGCTCATGTCTTTTTCAGTAGAGGAAGAAATTATCAAATGCTGAGATTTTTCTTGAATGTGAAGACAACTAATTTGTATTTCTTTTTTCTGAAATGGGTTCTCATATAAAATTTCTAAAATCTCTTCATCCATTAAATCATCATCACTATATAAGTTTTCCAAATCTTCAATGAAACCTTTAACATGCGTACAACAATCTTGAACCAGCAACGAGGGGTATTGGTTTTTGTAATGTTCATGAAATACTGTATGAAAATCAGTAAGGGAAAATAAACTTTCTGATGGTAACCCTTCATACCATGACCTTGCATCTCCTTCTAAAGTAGCCATGAACATTTTCATTAAAGAATCATCATGCAATTTAACTCCCAGCTGATGTATATGCATATGAAATCTAACCAAATGAAGGGCAGCATCATCATTCTTTTGATCTTTAAACTTTGGAAGACCTGTTTGCCAATCCACTTTAGGTATTCGATTTGGAAAACCAGGAATGTGAGCATGATTCATAGGAGCATACCTTACAGAGAAAGAACTCATCTCGAAAAATTAATATACTGAATCAACTCTTCAAACTTTACAATCTTTTGACAGTGGAGTCGCCATAGGAATTCTGAAAACTAGATTCTTCGAAGATGGAGTCGCCAGGTGAAAGATGCACAACCTTGCTGATATCTCACTGTTGTTCACCATCAACAATCAAATTGAAACTATGTCATTTATACCCAGGGAATATTTGAACCTTCGTTCCCCAGCAACGACGCCAATTTGTTAGCACTTAGAATGTACCCAAGTTGTGAAAGGTAGATCCCAAGGTAACAACAAAAACTACTTTAAAATGTATTTCTGACCTAATACAGTCAGAGAGGGATCTCTCACTATTTACAAAGTTTGCATACTCAAGATATTCAATCAGAGACAATCAAAAGGTCATATTTTTGATGGGACAAATAGGACAAGTTTGTTTTAAAAGACTTGGTAAGACAGTCATGGAGGAGACCATTGGGCAATGGAGTCAACAATCAGATCTGAAATAGGTTGCAGGAGGTAGGTTTTTGAAGGTTTATGATCAGAGGCAAGGTAGGCACCATTTCCTCAGTCTTTAGGTATTAACAGGTTGATTAGTAGACAAAGGGAGACATTCCATCAAAGAGAGCACCTAAATAGGGTGAATTCTGCAAGACTTTAGAAGAAAATATTTTGAGAATGCTTGAACAATGGACCTAGAGCATGCAGGATGAATGCTATCCCATAAAAACTAATTCTCAAGCATGAAAGCAAATACAAAATGGAGTGGGAAACAGGATAAACAGTCACATAAAGAAATTATTTACTGAAGAAAAAGATGACACAAGAATCTCTGACATGAAAAAGATTTCACATTCCTCCTCTGTAAATTTCATTCATTTACTGAAAACGTGAAGCCATTACAATGTAGAGCCTCTCCACTCTTTAAAATCCTCCCTTAAAAATATCAATTACATTTTTATTTATATAAGAATAACCTCTACCTAACTTTGAATTCAAAACCTAACCGAACTCTAAGAATAGAAACAGTTACAACAATGTTTCTCTTGCATATCTATAATGGTGATAGTTGTGTGAAATATGGGAGAGATTTTTATAATTGGACATGTGAAAAACAAAACCCATGTCTTTGTTTCTCCAAAATCATCTCAATATCCTCTAAATAAATATTCATTTGAAGCTGATGACTCAAATAATAAAATTGTAGATTTCTGGAAAAATAATTTGTGAAGATATTTTAAATTCTCTCAAACTGTGATTACTGTGTAAAAAATGAAGGAGGTTTTTGATGATAGGTATGTTAGGAATAAAAGCATCTCTCATTTTTTTCAAATTAAATTCCATTTGTCCAAAACAATTCTTTGAATTTGATGGCTGAAATAGTCCTTTGGAAAACATAAAAAATGGCCTGTACAACTGAATTTGTTGCTGCTAAACCATAGTACCTGTGTGAAAATATAAAGAGGTTATTGTGGATAGATATTTTTTGAAGACTAGCCTCTCCCAGTTTTTCAAAATTCATCTTCATTTGATGTAAATAATTATTTTAATTTGATGACTAGAACAGTCATTTTGACATCTGAACATTTTCCCTCTGAAGATGACTTTGGTGTTCCCAATATGTAGCACCTGGGTAAAAACGGAGAGAGGTTATTGTATATCACAATGCTATGATAAAAAAAATGTTTCAGTTTTTGAAACTTCTTTTTTTTTCTTCTGGAAACAGATCTTTGAATAAAATGACTAAAACAATCATTTTCAGAAAAAATATGCTATGTTGCTTCTAAACCTTGAATTGTTTAACTGTAATTCATAAACAGAGAACATATAGCATCTATCCTTGTAATATCATCTAATGTAAGAGAAATCCCATGAATTGAATGATCAAGGTAGCCATATTTGTTAATAGTGTCTCCAAACACTTGAATAATCCCAAGCTTTGGCACACTCTCCACTGTAAATTCTGTTTGTAAGACTTTAAACACATACCAATACCTTCACGAATGCTCTCACTGTATATATTTCTGCAACACTTCTGGGCTGATGTTCTTTTTGGGCTTCCCTTCTGCATTGTTGAGTGGTGGCTTCCCTTTTCTTTCTCTATTAAAATCAATTTCCATCTCCTTGATCAGATTCTTTATCTTTGCTATTTTCCCTTTACATAATAGTTTATTTCGGAGCCTCCACTGAGTTGTTTTTCCCATACTACTTTTCTCCCTAGAATTCACCAAAATTTACCGCGTGGAAAGTGGTTTAAATTCCGCTACCACCTTTCCAATTTAACCACCTCACAACTTTACTCTCCGGAAACACTAATACCTGTTGATGAGTTTTCACTTTTTACATTAGCGATTGGATTAATAAGAGGCTATTTGTTTACTTTGGAAAAAATATCCAAAACTATATAAGTTTGAATATAAATAAAATAATAGGTTTATAAAACCCATTTTATAAATTTCATTCAAAAGTTAATAAAACTTTTTGCCCCACTTGTGAAAAATTTATTTCTCTTTTTACCTAAAATTCCTTTAACTTCTCTTCTTTGCCAACTTGGAAATAGCTTAATGAGAAAACTTTGGAAACCAACTCAATCACCCATGAAAACTTAAAATTTTGAAGGCAATAAGACCAATTCCGACAAAAATAAATGTAGTGCTAACAGAGGTATCTCTTTGTATGCGTCTTTTTTCTAAATACCTAGTGACCTAATGATCCATCAACATTTTTATTAATGAGGACGTCTAGAAATGAAATGGTGTTTTCCTCCTCCAATTCCATTATGAATTTTATATTGTCAGATCTGCTATTAACATGGTCTAGGAATTTGTTTAGATTCTCTCTGCCATGTGACCAATTTATATTGGTGTCATCTACAAATCGTATCCACAATTTTGGTTGTAATGGAAAGGATTGAAGGGATTCCTTTTGAAAAAACTCCATGTAAATATTGGCCACTACTGGTGATAGTGGCGAACCCATGTCGATGCCCTCAATCTGCTCTTAGATCTTTCCTCTAAAGCTGAAGTAGGTGGAGTTAAGGCATACTTCGACTAATGTTGTTGTTTCATCATCTATGACATCTCTTACTATCTTGATAGCTTGTTTTAATACAACTTTTGTGAACAATGAAACCACCTCAACTATGACCAAAATTTCCTCCTTATCCATTTTCAAGGTCTTAAATTTATTGAACAGATGGGTGGAGTCCTTTATGTAAGAGAATGTTTTCCTGGTAAATTGTTTGAGTCTACCTGTGAGAAATTTGGCCAAATGATTCATTGGTGATCCATTTATGTTCACAAGAACCATGGACATAATAGCTAGGATTTTAAGAAAAAATAATATTAACATAACCTTCTTCCCTCTCAACACAATTAAGAAAATTCTAGACCAGTCCAAAGACAAAGTGGATCCCAGCAAAAGCACTGGGGCCTATGTCATTCCTTGTTCTTGTGGAAAGGAAAATATAGGTGAGGTAGGTAGAGAAATAGAGATCAGGTTTAAAGAACATTGTGCAGACATTAGACACAAATGCACACAGAAATCTAGTCTAGCAGAACACTCATCAGAAATGAGACACCAAATCTGCATTGAAAACACAAAATTACTCGTACAAGAAGGGCATTACACCAAGAGAAAAATTAGAGAATCCCTAGAAATAAAAAAAAAAATGATAATAATATTAATAGAGATGAGGGAATTGAGATAAATGATAACTGGAAACCAATCATCAACATTATAAAAAATCACTAAGCTGACCTCTCTCATTGATCCTTGAGGTAATCCATATAAATTCACAAAATTGTCTTGAACTGGATTAGGACTCAGCTCCTCATGATGAGCCCAATGAGTAGCTCTAAACATTGAGCCTAAAAATGAAATTTAATGAAAATTCCACATTCATATTCAAAATAAATGATGATTACATTTTATCATATCATTTCAGGTCCAAAGAAAGGAAAATGTACAGAACAAAAAAGGGAATTTTCAAACACAATTTCTTCAAACAGATATACATAGCCAATGCAAGAACTAACAAATACCAACCGAATGTAATGGGTAACCAAGAAAGTTTAGTGGAGGCCAGTCTGATGTTCCAACCTTGCTTCTTGGGTGATGGTATTTGCAGGTAGCCCCAAATTTGCAAGTTCTTGTCTTTAAGAAATTATGCCAATTAAAATTCAACAAAAGAATATTATGTGAGTGATCTAGTTGAATCTTTACTAACAAAAAGAGATTTGACAGCTTGACCTTCTTGAATAAAATTGATAAAAATTCACACAATTCACTTCTCATGCTCTAAGTGCCTCTCTTTCTAGTCTTCATTTTATCATGCTGTCAAAAAATGTACTATAAATCTAGTTATAAAACTGCATAAAAGAGTAATACTTCAAAGTGGCTATGAGATTTAGCTGAAAAAATGATGTCTCGGTCCCCCTATAAACAACATCAAGGAAGAAAATACAAATAGAAGAATTAGTTGATATTCTATTTATGAGCCTAACAAAAGGCCTTTTGAATATGACCTTAGAAGTGTTGGTAGTTGGTCAATAGGTTTTGTGTCCTTTTCCCTCCACGGTAGATTCCTTCCAACAATTCACCCAACACTGACAACAATAAAGAGGAAAACTAACTTGCTTATTTAATTAGTTATGCAACCCTTGACCTCAATATATAACCCAAGAACAGTTATTTTAGTTCCAAGATTACTAACTAAATAAGATAATCGATTCCAATAGAACTACCAACATCCATACATTTAGAAAGGGAAAAAATGGCTTGAGGTCAAACTTCAAAAGAAGATACAAAGGTAAGAATAAATCGCATGGCTCCAACATGTCATTGTAATTAATAAAAAATGCCTTAGAATAATATTGATTGGATGTAGGAAACATGTCAAACTGATAGGTGCTCCAAAATCTTTGCATAGTGCTTGAAAATATCATTAAATAATTAGCAGAGAAAACGTGGACCTCATTCCTACTATCAATATTTGGGACTATTTTTTCAATGAATAAGAAATAACATGTAAAAGAAAGAAAACAAAATTCAATTAATTCCTCAATATGAATACTAGAATAAGCAACCTATTCAATTCATCCAATGAATAATGAGGAGAAAAGGAAACTTACTTTTTAAAAAGAGATGCAACATATATGTGGTGATTACAGGAAATTCACATGAACCCACCAGGGCTTGTTGAAAAGGTCATAGCAACGGTGCTCCTAGGAAATGAAAAAAAATGACCAGGATCAACTTGAACCTATGAAATATTATCAAATTATGGTCGATTGGTATCTGTACTACTATCATTCTCTTGTCTTTCGTTTCCTTGCAAACCAGTTCCTTGTTGGCCAAGAGATGGTGAAATAGACTGACAGTTAGAGAAATCCACAAGATAAAACCTTATTCAATCCCAACATATTAATGTAGGAAAACCTCAAAATCAAGAATGAAAGAGTAGGACAAAATAGTGGCACTCATAACCATTGTACTGGACCCATTGGAAATGCTATCACTTATAGGTACCATGCTACCAATGCCAACATAATTAAACATAGTTGAAACAATCTATACACAATGAAAATGCAATACCATCATACCCCTGATACAAGACTCTGAATTCTTTATTCCCTTGAGAAACATTGTGAAAATTACAACAACATTAAATGACATTGAGATACCCATACAAAAATAGAAGTAAAGTACTACACAAATACACACATTAGATCCTATGAGATGTATTATAATGCAAATTTATTTTCTTACCCTATTTACATCTCGAATGGCATCATCACCTCAAGGATTACTCATTATACAGTCCATCATTATAGGAATAATATCATATAACATAATGAAGGGTGTGTGCCATTAAAATTTCAGAAATTTACTACAATTCCAAGCATTCTACCAAGGATTTTTTTGTTTATCCCAGGGTTAGTTGATTTACTCAATCAGAGGTCTGAAAGCATCAACGAGGAACTATCTTATTTTATTTTCATTTTGTGACTTATTTGGCTACAATGAATGAAAAAAATTCTATGCTTAAATTCTGATGCAGAATATGGAGGGGAGGAAAAGCCTCAATTCTGTCCATTATTGGTCAAAACTATGGGTGCGCCTAAGATAAGATGCTATGTTTATTTTCATGCTCTCCTATTTGAAATTATGTAATTGTTGGAGTTGAATTCTCTATAGATGTGGGAAATGAAATGTATTCAAAATGAAGCTTTACCTTAATAACTCCTTGTATAAAAGGTCGCATAGTTAAATTTGTGAGTTGACATTTATTACTTGCCCAATCAATAAGCGGATTTGAGTCACCCAATACATGAGACTTCTTAATTCCTCGGTTGCAACTATTTTCAGAAGAAACCACAAGGAAAAAAATCTCAGGTCTATGGTTTGTTCGAGGAGAAGCACCGTACTTAAAAAGAAAAGTAATGTAGAGAACATGAGGAATCACACCATCCCCACAATTATGTGGAGTGCCTTGACATGATCCATTTAAGAAACCCCAGGAAAAGGAAGTGTTTATCATTAGCTATAATAAGGTTCTAGGAAATATTGAGGAGGGGCCTTTAGTTTCTCTATAGGACAGTCTAATGGAATGGGTAACTCGTCCTATAGATAAGGAGGAATCTTGAAATGACATCTTATTTCTGGATAGCCAAAGACCCTACAAAACATAATAGGGAATATCCTTATGCTCTAAAACAGCCTTGTCAAGTGTACATTTAACCATCAATAAAACCTCACTCCATACAAACCTTGAGAAAGGAAAATTTACAAAGAGGTGATCTACTGATTCAAATTCCTGCTTGCACAAGACACACATATTGGGACAATTTCAATACCCTTTTTATGCATTGTCCCCAGGTAAGGACTTTATTGGAGAGTTAACTACTTAAAAAACTAGTTTTTAAAGGATTTTCTAATTTGTAAATACGAAACCACCATCAATGAACTTCCTCAAGTATTTCTCGAGAAAAATATCTGTTAGAGATTCATTTCCCAGCTTGTCAGTAAGAGTCCCATGGGATTTATTTCTTTACCACCTCAACTCATCGTCCTCATCTTGAAGAACAACTGCACAATGCTTGAACTAAACGATGTAAGGGGACAATTCTTGTGCAATATTTCTTGGATGTTCAAGTCTTTAGTTGTATACTAGTCCTAGAACCAACCACCAGGCCTTACATGTTTGGAGATTCATCCAATAGATAGTTTGGACTCTGGAGGTTCATCCCCATCTAGAATTATAATATTTCTTTAGAAAATTTTGCAGTTGTCAATTTTATATGACGGTCTTAAGTTATAATATATTAGACTGCTTCAGATATCTTATTTTTAACCAATTTGATTCTATTGATCTATACATTGTTTGAGTTGTATGTCCATGAATTTGCATTGTAAGTATGCTCAAAATATTCTAATGATGATGCAACCTATATGCATATTCATGGATTTTAGTTATTAGGCTTGACTATCCACATTATATTATGTGAAAAATCCAACTTGTGAATATCTTAGGCCAATCGTGGATCCATTACTGTCGAGAGTTCTATCAAAACTAGCCCCAAGAGTGTAGTACCAACATAGAATCTAAACAACTAGGAAGTTCCAAGGTTGATGCCTTCATTTATGCTTCGGTAATCGAAAGCTATTATTTTTTCCGAAGAGTCCAAGATAGATACAGAAGTTAATATCAATCCAACCAAAATACATCCATCAATCTGTATTATACAATAATAAATCATGATGAATTTTCTCTAAGGAACTCTAGGCCATGTACAACTGATTATGTTGTTAGTTTTTCAACTTTAAGATAACATTATTAGGATCTTTAACTGAGAGAATAATGAGTACAACAATCAAACACAAGAGACAATGAACACAGTGTTTTTCCTCGGGGAAACCATAAATGGAGAAAACCCCGCAACTTCCTCAGAGATAGAATCAGCACCAAAATAGTAAAATCCCAAAACAGTAAGTGACCTCTCGATAGCAGTAATCTTCTTCTTGTCTAGCCCTAGTGTCTTCTCCTTCCTCAACTATGTGCTACACTTGAGTGTGTATAAATTGTGTGATAAATAGAGACTCCAGTTCTCTATTTATACTAATCCTGACATGACTAAAAGCCTACCAAGGCCGACCTCTACTAGGAGAGTCTAATAACCCTAGTGCTCTAGAACTGCGGGGACTTTAACCCTTAGACAATCGGAGGGTTACCCACAATGACTTGACATGAATTGTTTACATTATTGATCCTCCCTATCAGAACATCGGGGCATGACAACATGACTCAATTAAATTATAGATACATTTCAGAATAAACATCGGGTTACAATATATAAGATACATAGATGAATACATTTCAAAGTTACAAATACATCAACACTCCCTCTTAACTAGGAAGGTATTCTTTCGACACAATTTTCAGTACTGGTCTTCTTCTCTGTATCAACTGGATCATCTCGTCATATGCATCTCAAGTCTTCTAAGTCTTCAAGTCATCTTTGTCTTCAATTCATCTTCATCTTTGAATCTGGATCATCTCTTGATCTGGATCATCATTGGACATCATCACTGGATTTGGATCATCACTCGATCTGGATCATCATTAGGCATCATCATTGGATATGGATCATCATTGGATTTGGATCATCACTGCGGGATCATCATCACTGGATCCGGATCATCACTTGATCTGGATCATCATTGGAAATCATCACTGGATCTGGAACATCATGGGTGCTATCTCATGATTCTTCTCGTCACAGGAAGTTATACAGAGCCAACCCGTTTTCATGATGGTTGTAGGCCTAGCCTCCATGTAGGTCTTCTTCAACACTTATATCTAACACTAATTCAGAATGGCCCACCTAGCACTTACATCTGACCTACTCATCAGAAAGGCACGCCCAGCACTCACATCTAATCATGTAGGAACCAATCCTATAATCATATCAGAAAGGCCCAGCACTCACATTCACTAGCATGATAGGAACTCAAACTACTATCATCTATGAAAAGGCTCAGCACTTACAACCACCAGCATGATAGGAACCCAAACTGCTATCATCTGTGGAAAGGCACATCACTCACATCCACCAGCATGGTAGGAACTCAAACTACTACCATCTATTGAAAGGAACAACACTTACAATCACCAGCATGGTAGGAACTCAAACTACTACCATCTGTGAAAAGGCACAACACTTGCAATCACCAGCATGATAGGAACTCAAACTACTATCATCTGTGAAAAGGCACAACACTTACAATCACCAGCATGATAGGAACTCAAACTACTATCATCTGTGAAAAGGCTTAGCACTTACAACCACCAGCATGATAGGAACCCAAACTACTATCATATGTGGAAATGCCACTACACTTATATCTGATCATGTGGGAACACATCCCCCAGTCACATTAGAATGGCTCTTAGTCCTAGACTGAGGATTCCTAGTACCTCACCAGGTAGCTCCATTCAAAGAATGGTGGTAGCCCTTATATCTGACACCAAGTCAGAATGGCCAGCACTCACATCTGACATGGGAGGAACCTAATCCTTTAGCCATGATAGAATGGCTCAGCCCTTACATCTGATCAAGTGGGGACACATCCTTCTATCACATCAGAATGGCCATGCACTCATATCTGATCATGTGAGAGAACATATCATGGTCATATCAAAATGGCCCTCAGTCCTAGACTAAGTTTTCCTGGTACCTCACTAGGCAGCTCCATTCAAAGAATGGAAATAGCCCTTATATCTGATCATGTAGGAACCAATCCTACAATCATATCAAAATGGCTCAGCACTCATATCTGACATGGAAGGAACCAATCCTCTCACCATGATAGAATAGCTCAGCCCTTACATCTGACCATGGAAGGAGCCAATCCTCTCACCATGTGAGAATGTCTATGGAACTCATCACTTTCCCTTGGAGGAAACCTCGATCTATAGAAAACCAAGATTCTCCCTGAAGTACTCGAACTTAATCCTAGCCAATGGCTTTGTCAATACATCAGATATATATTCCTCTGTCACAACATACTGGAGCTTCACTACTCCTCTCTGCACCATATCCCTGATATAGTGATACTTGATCTCGATATGCTTTGACTTGTCATGGAACACTGGATTCTCTGATAACTTCACGCAAATCTGGTTGTCACAATGTATACAAGTAGCATCCAACTGGAGATCAAATAAATCAGACAGTAGCTTCCATAACCATACTACCTCACAACTATCTGAACAAGCTACGACATACTTTGCTTCAGCTGTACTCAGTGCCACATAGGATTGCTTCCTGCTAAACTAAGAGATCACACCTTATCCCATACTTAAGAAACATCCTGAAGTGCTCTTCCTATCGATGGCACTTCCTACCCAATCTGAATCAACATAACCCTCCAGGTTAATCTTCTGGTTCACATCATACTTGAGCCCATAATCAACTGTACTCTTCAGGTACCTCAGAATATGCTTTGCAGCAATCAAGTGAACATGTCTCGGATCTGTCAGGAACTGGCTCAAGGTGTTCACAGCAAAGCAAATATCTAGTCTCGTTTTCTTCATTTACATCAATGACCCAATCATTTGACGATACATCGTAGCATCAACTGAATCTGATGAAGCATCATTTAATAGCTTCAGGTTCGATGCCATAGGTGTGGTCATAGTCTTGCAGTCCATCATCCCAAACCTCTTCAGGATCTCTACTGCATACTTCCCTTGTCCAAGGAAGATTCCATATGTACTCTGCCACACCTCCATACCTAGAAAGTAATGCATCATCCCCAAGTCCTTCATCTCGAACTCAGCAGCAAGATTTCTCTTTGTATCAACAATCAACCCATCCATACCTGTCACAAATAGATCATCTACATATAGTAGAAGCATCACTAGTTTGCCATCTTCAACCTTGTAGTAAAGGTTGGAATCTTATTTACTCTTGGTAAAGCCCAAACTGGATAGAAAGATGTCAATTCTACTGTACCAGGTCCTCGATGCCTGTTTCAAACCATACAGGACTTTCTTCAAGCTGCATACGTGAGACTCTCTGTCATGTGTTTCAAAACCAAGTGGTTGTTCTACATACACTTCCTCTTCTACTACACCATTTAAGAAGGCGGTCTTGACATCCATCTGGTGTATCTTCCATTTCAACACTGCAGCCAAAGCAAGTACTGATCTGATGGAAGTGTATCTAGCTACAGGTGCAAATGTTTCTTCAGAGTCTATTCCTTCTTTCTGAGAGAAACCCTGAGCCACAAATCATGCCTTATACTATTCAATGCTACCGTCTGCAGCATGCTTGATATTGTAGATCCATTTGGAAGTTACAACTTCCTTCCCTTCTGGTCTTGGGACAACATCCCAAACATCATTCTTCATGATCGATTGATATTCTTCAATTATAGCATCCTTCCATTCTTTTCATTCTGCCACTTCTTCATAACTGGAAGGTTCTTTATCAATGAAATTACATAGTAGAGCTACATACCCAGAGCAGGATCTAGTCCTCTTTCTTTCTCTGTGATTCTCTTCTGGAGCCCCATATCTTTCCACACCTTGGATAAGTTCTTGTACCCAAGCAGGTTTCCTCTTGTGAGGATTCTTCTCCAGAGGTGGATCTACAGGTCTTTGTGGTTCTTCAAATTCTTGATCTTCTTCTTGAGCTTCTTCATTCATGGTTGTATCATGAATTCTG